>BDMV01000007.1:4797346-4959675 GCA_008326285.1 Oryza officinalis
TTTGTACAGGTGCTCTTGAGTTCTTCCCTGCTACTAATTTGTGGTTGTGATGCACTAAAGATGCTTGTAGATTAATTCTAATAGTCAACTTGATGACCCTATGATATGGATTGTAATTACTGGCTCTAGGGTTCTAAGTCAATTTGTTTGTTGGGTGAATGATGCCTATATGCTCATGATGAATGAATCCTGACATGAATAAACCCATGAATTGCATTACTGAAACTGAAATCACACTAACCTAATTCTGTCCTTATATATGCTTATGAACGAATTGAATGAATGAGTGCACATATAAACAGATTTATGAAATTGTTATGCAAAAATTTAATTTCCCACTAATATGTTTATGTTCTTATACATGCTGACATTTAGAAGTAACTGAAATTCTGGAATAGTAACACAGTACATGAACAAATCTTTATGACTGATTCATGAAATAACATATTAAACCACTAGGCTGCATAGTTTGATAATTATAAAAAGACATACTATGGATTATTGACTGCAGTCCATAAAGCTTGATCTTGAGGTTAACAGATGATGATTTGTTTCACTGGATGATGTACTGCTACTGTCTACGCCTTACAGAACAATAACTCAACTGAATGATATACTGCTACATGTTCCTCTTTACTTTAGTCTGAACTATCGATGCCTTCAGAACTTCTACAAAATTCTTGAGGTCAAATTAAGTAAGGTTTTAACTAGCTCTAACTATTTATGTAATCAAGGTTCATGATAAATTTTATGTAATCAAGGTTTTGATAATGGCATATGACTGATCATATCTTTATATATATATTTCCTACTGTTTTCTTGATTTATCACCTGAGCACATGTTGATGTACAATAAAAATTTGGTTGCAATTGCATTTCTATGCTATCCAAATTTCCAACAATCAAAGCTAGGTTCTTGCATCACTAATCTCCTCCATATACTGAACGATGAGTTCTTCTATTATCTACATGATGACATAACTAATCTCAACCAAAATTAATCTTCTATTTGTCATATAGATAAAAATATTTATATCCTACTAGTTACACATACTGTTCTGAAGCTCAAAATATTAATATGAATATTTTTACTGAATCTGAGATTCTCTTGTTCATCTTGTAATGGATGCAAATGCAACACATAACTCCTACACATATTAGAATATGCATCACACAAGAATCACGCCATGATATGATTTCAGTTCCATTTTTATCCGTAGCAAAGCACGAGTATTTAGCTAGTATAGCATAAAAGTTGTACGACAGTCAAATTGATGTAATTGCTAGTTTAGTGGTGCAAAACATGGTCAATTGCTTAATGTAATGTACATAATTATACATAGTTTTGTGTTATGGCTGCACTTTGATTTTCCATAATTACCAACTGAAATTGAACTATTGAGATCGATCTTTATTCGTAGGAGTTATGTTGATGATTCTGACCTAAAATTCTCTCCCATGCCTTATGGCCACCTCATATGCGCACTTGGTTGGCATCGGAATGATCATCATGGAAAAAGGCTTCTGTGTATATATATGTGATGGAAAAGTGAATACATGTGTTGAACCCTATTGTCAAATTTTGACCGTGTTGTATATATGCAATTGTATATATGAGTGAAATTGTGTTGAAATTGTGAAATTTATGCAATTGAATGTATATATGATTGAGGTATTGTTTTTGCCAATTAAGGTTTGAGGATAATTTATTGTTTGACAGCTTTGACCTTTCATTTGAGGTATAAAATATAAATTTATTTAAGATTGTCTTGTCTTAGCTCAATAATTTGCTCATGAAATGCCAGCCTGTTGCTCTTCTGCAACAGGGCTTCGGAATCTATTTGAAACAATGCCTAGAGTCGTCCTCTCGGTCTCGTGTGTATTTGAATGTATATATGCAATTGAATGTATATATGAGTGAGGTATTGTTTTTGCCAATTAAGGTTTGAGGATAATTTATTGTGTGATTGCTTTGACCTTTCATTTGAGGTATAAAATATAAATTTATTTAAGATTAATTGTGTTACGACCAACCGTAGATCAAATGGCGACCGAGAAAGCTCCCTCCGATGCACCCAACGTCGAACCAACGCAAGAGGTTTCGAGCGAAGGCACATGGCAGACACCAAGCGATCCGATGTGCCATATCGAAGTTACGCCAGCACAACCGGTTGAAGAAGACCCCGACTACATTCCTATGGAGCAAGCAGTAAGTCGAGCCGTAGTGTTTTAAACTAATCCGTCTCCCTCTCGGTCGCGTTTAACTTTTTCTGATGTACGTACAGATGGAAATAAGACGCCAATCAAAAAGAAAGGCTGCCAAGTCTGCTGTCATAGCCGAAGGCGAGACGAACACAGCAACGTCCGGTCCGGTAGGAACCGACACTGGAGAAACGCCCGGTCAAAAGAGAAGACGTGGTCAGAGAAGTAAGAACCAACCTCCGAAGGAGACATACTATATCACCTCTTTGAACTAGGATGGGAAGCCACTAGAGCCCAAGATAGCAATGACAAAATTCAGCAGCACTTGCGGTGTATTGGCTAGAACCCACGGCCCTTTAAATGTAGATTCCTGGGAGCAGGTGGATGACAACATGAAGAACTTCATGTGGAACGAGTTGCAGAAGTGGCTTGTATATCCGCCTGGTTCAGAGGTTCTGGGAAAAGTGTTTGCGTTAAAAACGATGGCGCATCGGTAGAGGCAGTGGAAATCGGACATGAACACTCACTACGTGCAAAAGAACAAGACTCCATTCGCCGACTACGGTGGTATTACACCTGCCGAATGGGACACCTTCGTGGCAAAGATGACAAGCCCGGAAGCCTTAGCGTGGAGGAAAAAGATGTCCGATCTAGCTAAAAGGAATAAATACCCGCACCGGTTGGGCTCGAGCGGCTACGATGGCCACGTAGAGAAGTTGCGAGCAACCGAAGAGAAGTTTGCCGCCCAAGGCAAGCCCCTGCTTGTAGATGCACTGAAGGAAAGAAGCAAAAACTGGGTTTGGGCACGGAGCACGGGGCAAGTCACCGACGAGGGAGAGATCCGTTTCGAGGATCCGAATATCGAGCGTGTGACCAGTAGTCTGAAGGACATTGTGGAAAAAGAGAAAACAGGGGAATTCATTGCCAAGAGGGAAAATGATCAACTAACAGCTGCATTAGGCAACCCTGAACATTCCGGACGAGTAAGGGGTCTATCGTCAAGGACGAGCTGGAAGGAAGGGTTTCCAGAGGAAGCTACGGGTTACAAGAAACGGGACAGGTACAAACAGAAATTGGAAGAGAAGATAGCAAAACAAGTTGAACGACATTTCTACTCTCTTGTTGCTCAAAATCGTCAAGCCTTCCCAAACTTGTTCCAGCAATCCGAAGAACCCACAGTACAGGTGCCAAGCAGTGTCGGGTCAGTAGAAACCGCACCTTATCTAGTAGATAACATAACTGCCCCGACGCCGTGCAGCCTGCTCGTGCCGATAGGAAGGGCCGGGAAGAGAAAGAAAGTGGGTACAGGACTTGCGATACCAGGGTGTCAAATTGAAAACACGCTAATCCCTGAAGAATATGCAAGGGTGTAAGTGGCCAAGGTGCATGCAGAGCATACTAGTTTAGAGATAGATATTCCAACACCGGAAGGGGTAGAATTGCTTGGGGATGCTGTGAATCAGTTTATACTATGGCATCGACGAGATATCCTGCTGGTCGGTCCATCGCCTTCAACCCCACGCCCGCCGGCTCCAAAGATTGCTGCTGCGCCTGCACCGTCTTCTCCACCAGGGCCACCAGGGCAAGATTCGCCACCTAATCGGCCTGCTTCCCCACCTCCTCCACCTAATCGGCCTGCTTCCCCACCTCCCTCGTCCCCTAAAGCAGAAGGTCCGTATTCGCCACATCTGTCAGCCCCTGAAGTCCACGCAGAACAACCTCCTCCGACACCACAGTCAGCATTGGCGCTACCTGAAAGGCCTCTCCTGAGAAGCACAAGTCTTTCAAGTCCGACCAAGCTTGAACCTCGTCGGCTTATCCCAACAATGATTAGGTCAACTTATGATAAGGAAAAAATGGTCGTGTACGAGGAAAGGTTAGTGTTCCAGGCTTTCAGGGGGAGAGCGCCGACTGACAAGAAGCAGGACGAAACTCCACAGTTGTCGGATTCCCAAAAATCGATGAAAAATCAAATGGAGGACCTGCAAAACTGGACTTTCGACGAAGTGCCAACAAAGTACGCACACGGGAAGCCGTTCCTGCCGCCGCACGTCATGCAAGGCCTGCCTTGGGAAATGAGGCTTATGCATGACTGGTATCTAAAGGCGTCTAAAAAGGGCCTGGAAATGATTACTGTGAAGGTCCCGGATAACGCTTTCATCAGTGGACCAAATGGGATGCTAGTAATCGATTTCCACGACCTTCACACATTATTCAAGCTGGACAAATTGGATATAAATATCATTGCTGCGTTTTGCCTGTGAGTCAATCGTATTTAATGTCATAAATGAATTCATTTGCTAACTAACTTCTGATAAATTACCCGCTGCATTACGTAGGATGCAATTCCACGCCGCCGAAAAGGCCAACCATCCAGTAGGATACATTAACCCAACAAGGGTTTGCTGGACGGAACACACGGTGAATATTCGTGCAGATTCCGATGAGCTCAAAGGTAAAACGACGTCCGAGAAAAAAGAGGTCGTCGAAAAAATGCACAAGAAAAAGATGGTCAGCGTAGCAATGTACTTTGGGCAAAGCGATGATCGCGCACAAAGACAAAACTGTCCTCTTGGTCCCTGATGCGCTGCGGTACGTAATATTCTTCCGTACTACTGATATTTTAGTACGATGTCACCTACGATTAACATATCTTCTTTGCAGCGATCACTACATACTTTTTCTGGTATATCCGCGGGACCACTTGGCTGTAGTGCTGGATCCGGCACACTATGGCGAGGAAACATTTACAGAGTTTCTCATTATATTAAATTTGTAAGTCCTGTTATGCACCATTTACTAAATATTGGCTGTTGTACTCTCGAAGACACATAATTGACTCAAACAATTATTTTGTCTTTATAGAGCACACAGATATTACGTAGACCACGGTGGACCAATCAATAATCCACAAAAGAAGAAGCTTCTCGTGAAGACAAAATGGCCGGTAATTACATGTTCATTATAATGATATTTCCTATATATACTTGTTTCACTCAAAATATTGATGTATACAATTTTATTCAAAATAGTGTTTTAAGCAACCACCTGGGACTAGTTTATGCGGATACTACGTATGCGAGATGCTTAGAATCAACGGGAGATACACTACAAAATTTGAGGAAGTAAGTCTAGAGAAAATATCTTTTTACACATTATAAGATCTTGTATAATTTTTCTAACTATAATAATGTGTATTCCTTCTTAAACAGATCCTGTCCGTTCCAGTTGTAGCGAACCGGTTCGACGATCGAACCATACGAAACTTGTGTGCAGATATTTGTCGCTTCATCCGCCGCGATGTCTGCAACCATTTGGGCGATTTCTACGATCCGGAGAGCCAGCTTGCGACGGGGGATGCCTTCAAACGACTTAGAGAGTGGGGACATACGAAACGCTTAAGCCGACCGCACGGGATAATATATCTTCCCGTGCGGTTGGGTCGCCCGCACGCGAAAATGGTCTTTTCCCAGACCTTCTCGCGCGTGCGGGCAGGCCTTCCGCACGGGAAGATGCATTTCGGCCCGCACGGAAAAAGCGTTTCTGTACTAGTGGGACAACAGGAAATTCTATGCACGTGCAATTAAGCAGTAATTAATTTGTAAATCCAGACTATAGTTAAGGGTATGAAATTAATTGTCAAAAAAAAAGAACATATAGCAAGTTGCTAGAGAATGGGTACGTACTGTATATGCATGCTACCTGTAGATACGGCCGATTTTTTTTTGTTTAAAAGAAAGTGATACGGCGGAACGGGGAGCGCCTATAGTCTATAGCTGCTTAGCTAGCCCTAGAGTACGGAGCGCAGCAGAGTGGTGCAGATCAGCATACTGTGGCAACTATAGCCAATATTTAAATTCTAAAACATAATTTTAGTGTATGTTTTGATGTCTTAATTTATTTTGTAGCATTTTAAGTCATTAATGATTCATCATGTTTAATAATTCTACGGATGCCTCCTATAAGTCTAGGGCTCATTTAGAACATGAGATTCTAAAAAAAACAAAGATAAAAAAAACATGAGAATAAAGTGTTATGCTCATTGAATTCTTATGGGCATTAATAATATAGGCACGTTTCAAAACTGTTGTTTGGATGACACAGAAAAAAATTACATGAACTTTGTTCCATAGGAATAAGAAAACATGAGTTAGAACCTAATGCTAGTTTTCTTTCAAAATTCCTATCTATGAAATGGCACATTTCATTTCAAAATTCATATTCCTTTGTTCCAAAGGAGCACATACAAAATTTTTCCATATAGGAATATAGTTCTCCAGAATTCTTTTAGTTTTCCTTTGTTCAAAACACTGCTGGAGAAACCCACTATAGTCCCGGTTCGTAACCGCCTTTAGTCCCGGTTCTCAAACCGGGACTACGAATGCGGGACTAAAAAACGGCATCTTTAGTCCCAGGTGAAATACCCGGGACTAAAGATGGTTGCCACGTAGCTGCCTCGGCCATCTTTAGTCCCGGTTGGTGTTACTAACCGGGACTAAAGATATTTTTTTTAAAAAAAAATATTTGCTGGTTCTGCCAGTTGCTTGTTTATATAGTATGCATATATCTGTATAAATACATATGTACATATAATATGCGTATATATGTAATATATGTATGCGTATATATGTAATATATGTATTTATATGTATATATATATGCAATATGCATATATTTATATATGTATAAATACATGTTTTACATATATATATATATCCTACATATAAGTACTCAAGTAAATACATACTTTTATTATCAAAATATACTCACACACATAAGTACATGAATGCACATCTGAATATACATATATTACAATCTTTCGTTAATTATAATGTTCTATTGTATATTACGAAGAAAGCTAAGACATATTATCCATGGAGAGGATGATGAATAGCACTTCCATCTTAGTAGAATTCTTCCGCGGGATCAATTATTTGTTCATTGATAAATCCCATTAGTTGTTCTTGAACAGCCTTGATAAATTCTTCGCTGGATAGGTTTTCCCTCATGTAAATAATCTATCATTCGAAAAAAAATTGAGATATAAGTATATGAAGTCAATAAGAAATCGGGACATAATGTATGAATAATTTTTACGTACTTCCAGATCCCTGTCATTGTTGATTTGCTGTACAAGTGCGTGAGTATATTCGCAGACGTAGTAGCCGCACAAGTTATTCCCCTTCTCCTGTTTTGCACACTTAAGAAGAAACGACGAGAGATTTAATGTACTATTTTTTTCTAGAAGCAATGAATGATTAAATAATTTTGGAGCATGTACTCACCGGAAACTTAAATCTCCTACCAAGATTTTCTTTCCAAACCCCGCAGACCAATGTACGGAACTTTGCCCATGCCCTATGTACAGATGGAAGATATGATTAAATACCGGAGATCTGCATAGTACCAATAGCAGTGTTCATAATTAATGACAGTTGAATAGATGGCATTACCTGTCTATCACTTCAAAAACCTTGGTGAAAGTAGACTCTGGTTTATCCATTGAGTCATAGACATGGACTTTGCAAAGTTCAAGGTCGAAGAGGAAAAGGACCCAGTGAAATCTGCAAATTGCGTCAGACGATATATATGTGACGGTATGAGTATGGGGAGGAAGTTGGTACAAATTTCAAAGACAGGTAAAACTCACTCTGTGTTGTATGGCAATAGTATGTAGGTCTTGTAATGCTGCTGCACCAGAAAATGAACAATATTGTCTTCTGTATCTTTCTCAAAGTCCCGTATCATTACGTCGTTGACTTTGCGAGGGTCCATGAATCCAATATTGAAAATCCCCTGCCTACGGCACGATTGAATCTCCATTCTACAAAAGACAAAGAAATTTGCATCAGTCTTATCGTCACATTCTAACTAGGGAATGGTACATAGAAGAAGCTAAGGAACAAAATAAAGTTTGCTAAAACGATACTTACAAAACCCAGCAGCTGAGAATGGAGACATCGAGAGCGTCTAGTTGGTATACATCGAACACATTCTCGAAGTTCATCCACAGAACATCATCTCCTTGGTAGTAGTCTGTGTTTCTTATCCTCGCTCCAAACATTATTCTACCTCTGGATGAATGTTCCATATACCATTGATGGAATCGATGCATTTGTGTTGAGAGACTGTTCACCTCACCAGGCTTGACAAGCGGTTCACCGACTTTAAATTTGTATTTCAAGTTGGCTTATGTCGCCATGGTTATCGGTGTGTCTCCCACCAGTTGCGCCCTGCTCAGACCCGTCTCTTTCATCCATTGCCTCAGCTCCTCTTCACCGGGTGGTAGCAACAGCTCAACCGAGTGTTTCCGCTGCTTTCCGAGTTGAGGCACTTCTTTGGCCTTTGCTCTTTGTTTCTTGATCGACTTTGTCACCGACCGGTCATAATCGGAAAGTACAGCCCTCCTGACCGGTTCGCTCATCTTCTGGAAGAACTTCTTAGCAGCCGGATCTATTGGAATCTTCTTTGGTGGTTTCCGTGCCTCGAAGAACGCCTTCACTTCTGCTCGAGAGTGCGGTCGTACGCCCTTTTCTTGAGAGCGGGGAGTTTTGGCTCGTCAAGTCTTGGCTTCTTTCTTGGTGGTGTGGACTTTGACGGCGCGGGACGAAGTGGGCACGACTTTCTAGGCCGTGCAGGCAGAGCAGACGGTGACGGTGCAGGCGGAGGAGCCGGTGTAGGCGAAGAAGAGGTTGCATGCGGAGGAGACTGCGGTGGAGGAGCTGGTGCAGGCGACAGATAGGTTTCAGGCGGAGGAGACTGCGGTGGAGGAGCCGGGGCAGGCGGAGGAGAAGGTGCAGGCGGAGGAGCCGGTGCAGGCGGAGGAGAGGGTGCAGGCGGAGGAGACGAAGGAGAAGACGCCGCTGCTCGCCCGGGAAACACGATGTGTCGCTTGCACCATAGTATAATGGCGTGGGCTGTGTCTCCTAGTTTCGTCTCCCCGTCTCCTCCGGGGATGTCCAGCTCGAGATCGTCGAACCCTCGTTCCACCAATTCAACCTCAACCTTTGAGTACCCAGGTGGAATCAGTCTGCAATGATATGTCCCCGAAGGGTCCACTGGTATGGCCATGCCCGACGCCACCTTCACGAGAGTCAGGATTACTTAGTAATTAACAGATGCATGCACCACCGGTTATGCAATTTACAAGACACATATCATAAAACTAAGAGCATACCTTGAGTGATATGTTCTTGAAGGGAATGTGCAGCTCACAAGGTGTCCGCCGCGTGATTTCATCTACGGGGTACGATGGGTTTGCCTGAGCTTGCCCTGCTGCACCTTCCATGACCTGTTCTCCTGCCTGCCCTGTAGAGGCACAGCTGCTGCGATTGCCCGAGGGGCTCACCATGATTGGAGGGGCATACAGCTGCACCGTCTGCTCGCTCTGTCGTTCCGCAAGGCGTTGGTCCACGCGTCGTTCGACCTCCTCTTGCATCCGTATTTCCTGCAGGGCGACCCTCTCCTCGAGATATCTTAATTTGTCCTCGGTATCCCTCTTGCTCCTCATCCGACTCTTGTAAGTGTGGCTGGCCTCTTGAAATCCGTATTTCCATGCAACCATGCCTTTCCCCCGTGTTCGTCCTGGATGCTCGGGATTCTGTAGTGCGAGCGTAAGCTCGTCCTTCTCTCTGTCAGGATGGAATGTTCCCTGAGCAGACGCCTCCACTGCTTCCGTGAGTCGGCTAGCTGCTTCGCGGATCGCATCGCCGAATACAAGGGAGCCATCAGTGGGATCGAGCTTTCCACCATGAGCATAGTACCAATTTCTTGAACGTTCAGGCCAGTTCGTTGTGGCCGGCTCAATACCCTTTCCAATCAACCCGGCATCCAGTTCATCCCACTTGGGGATTGCCTTCTTATAGCCACCTGACCCTAGCCGGTGATGGTACTGCTTCTTAGCGGCATTGGCTTTGTTCTTTGCTACTTGCGTTTGCCCGTGCTCGGAAGTCCTGTATGCAACAAACGCATCCCAATGATCCCTCAGCTTCGTTAACTTGTCGAAATCAGGTGTCAGACCCTTCACGACGTATTTCTTGTATAGAGCTGACTTGTACTTCTGGAACTGTTCAGCCATTTTCTTCATCGTCCATGCTTTCAGTCTTGGCTGATCTGCCTGAGGGACTGTGAAAGTCTCGAGCATGGTGGTCCACAACATTGCTTTCTCCGTATCTGGCAGATAACTTTCATCATCCTCTGCTGTTCTTGTTTGACGCCAATGCACTATGCTAATGGGCACGTGATCCCTCACGACCCAACCACTGTGTCCCACAAACTTACGTAGTATGCCGGCCGGGGCAACTGGTTCGCCGTCTGGGTCCACTTCAGTAATAATATGCTTGCCCTCTAGCTTCCTTGCGGCACCCCGTTGTCCACGTGCCCTCTTCTCTCCAACGGCCGGTTCCCTTTCACTTTCCTGTTGGTTTGTGGCCTCTTTTCCCTCCTCGTTGAGGTATTGGGCTCCTCATCCGCCCAATATTGGCTGCTGCCTTCTGCGATCTCGTCCATGAGGATCTGTTCATCCTCGCGATCTGCCATCTGTTTGTAACATTACGAGGTACACATCAACTAACAGTATATTGTTTTACATATAATGACATTGTTGCGAAATACGTACAATGACCAGTTAATTCATTGTTATACATGCATATGTCATATATATATATAGACACATATGAAGGAATTCAAGAAATTTGCCTTCGTTTTGCGTGGAGTTATTGGGGCCACTTAAGCTTGAGCGACGACGACGGTCAGCACCTATTAGAAAAAAATTAGACAAAAAATTAAAACACTATTAGCAAAATATACAAAGATGTGCAATATTATATTTAATATATACAATAAATAGATAGTGACTCAAGATATTGGGTGAACACAAGATCTTGCTCGCTCGTTCCAAACTTTTAGGAGTGTCTATCACGTTGCATACACTAGTCTACTCCTTTAATTTATTGTACTCTCTCCTGCTCTGTAATACTTGCCGTTTTAAATCTTTAATATATACAATAAATAGATAGTGAC
Organism: Oryza officinalis; assembly: GCA_008326285.1. Classification (NCBI taxonomy): domain Eukaryota; kingdom Viridiplantae; phylum Streptophyta; class Magnoliopsida; order Poales; family Poaceae; genus Oryza; species Oryza officinalis. Next base: position 4,808,570 of record BDMV01000007.1, read on the forward strand.
TCAAGATATTGGGTGAACACAAGACCTCGCTCTTTCATGCTACAAACGGATAATTTTCATAACAAATTTTGTCTTGACTCCCCATGTATAGGAGTCAAGACAAAATTTGTCTTGAAAAATCTCCGTTTCTGTTTAGTCATGAAAGACCGAGTGCTTGTGTTCAGCCAATATCCTGAACCAGTACCTACCTCGAACGAGCGAACTTCGAGCAAACCAGTACCATCGTACGTTCGTTTGTTCGTTCGGTCGCTCGTTCGTTCCAAACTTTTCTACACCGTCTATCACGTTGCATACACTAGTCTACTCCTTTAATTTATTGTACTCTCTCCTGCTCTGTAATACTTGCCGTTTTAAATCTTTAATATATACAATAAATAGATAGTGACTCAAGATATTGGGTGAACACAAGACCTCGCTCTTTCATGCTACAAATGGATAATTTTCATAACAAATTTTGTCTTGACTCCCTATGTATAGGAGTCAAGACAAAATTTGTCTTGAAAAAACTCCGTTTCTGTTTAGTCATGAAAGACCGAGTGCTTGTGTTCAGCCAATATCCTGAACCAGTACCTACTTCGAACGAGCGAACTTCGAGCGAACCAGTACAATAAACCCTAAACCCTAAACCCTAAACCCCTAAACCCTAAACCCTAAACCCTAAACCCTAAACCCTAAACCCTACCCTAAACCAGTGCAATAAACCCTAAACCCCTAAACCCTAAACCCTACACCCTAAACCCCTAAACCCTAAACCCTAAACCCTAAACCCTAAACCCTAGTTTCTTTAAAGTTATTGATCTCAACCTTATTCGAAATGAAATGTTAAGAATTATGTAATTGGAGGGAGTACACTTGTAACTAAAGTAGTATAATATTACTATACTAGAGTAGTAGTACTGGTAGCAAGAGTATAATAGTACTATACAAGCGAGAAAGTTACAAACTCCCATAAAATAAGACCATGCCTGGCTCTCGAAGCGAAGGGAAAAGATGCAGTTACGATTACTAATAATTACTCCTCATTAATTACCGACAACTGTTTAGGAGTGTACTGTCTATAAGTGAAGTAGTAGTATAGTATGTAACATACGGAGGTTAGCTAAGCTAATTAAGCTAGATGAGCATGCATGGAAGCAGTTGCTCGTTCGCTCGGTCGTTCGCTCGGTCGTTCGCTCGGTCGTTCGTTCGGTCGTTCGCTCGCTCGCTCGTTCCGTCGTTCGTTCGTTCGTTCGCTCGTTCACTCGTTCGTTCGTTCGGTCGTTCGTTCGATCGTTCGTTCGGTCGTTCGCTCGGTCGTTCGACCGTTCGCTCGTTCAGTCGTTCGTTCGTTCGTTGCCTTCGTTCACTCGTTCGTTCGTTCCTTTACTCGTTCGTTCGCGCATAGGTTCGCTCGCTCGTTCGTTCGGTCGGTCGTTCGCTCGTTCGGTCCACACATGTCGTTCGTTCGTTCACGTTCGTTAGTCTTATCCTCGACTCCGACGATTTTCCTTTTGCCTGGGAGAACCACGTGGCGCTTTGGCTCGTCGGGTCCTTTACCCTTCTTTGGTTTGCTAGACATGTCCTTCACGTAGAAAACCTGTGTGACATCATTGGCTAAGACAAAAGGTTCGTCTGAGTATCCAACCTTGCTTAGGTCAATCGTTGTCATCCCACTGTCATTAATCGTTACGCCTCCACCGGTGAGCCTAACCCATTGGCATCGAAACAGAGGTACCTTCAAGGGTCCGTAGTCTAGTTCCCATATGTCCTCGATGACACCATAATACGTGCTAGTTGCACCATCGTATCTCATGGCGTCGATACGTATAGCAGAGTTCTGGTTTGTGCTCTTTCTGTCTTGGGCTCTTGTATAAAATGTATACCCATTGATTTCATATCCTTGGAATGTCGATATTGAGCAAGAAGGCCCCCTCGCCAAGAAGGCTAGTTGTCGGTCAATGGTTTCTGCACCCATTAGACGTTGTCGTAGCCAAACGGGGAAAGTATCGATGTGATGGCGTGTAATCCATGCATCAGACTTGCCGATGTTTTTCGACCGAACAATCACCAGGTGCTCCTCGATGTAAGGAGCCAGCAACGAAGATTGTTGCAAAACCGTGAAATGTGCTTTACGGAATAAATCGTTGTCCACGGTCATTATTATTTTTCTTCCAAGAGTCCCCTTTCCCCGTAGTCTCCCCTCATGGCTTGATTCGGTACCCCGATTGGACGGAGGTCTTCAATAAATTCTACGCAGAACTCAATGACCTCCTCTGTTTCATAACCCTTGGCGATGCTTGCTTCCGGACGAGAACGGTTACGAACGTATTTCTTTAGAACGCTCATGTACCTCTCGAAAGGAAACATGTTGTGTAGGTACACAGGACCGAGAATACTGATCTCTTTCACAAGGTGACATAGAAGATGCATCATTATATTGAAGAATGATGGTGGAAAGAACATCTCAAAGCCGACGAGACATTGGACCACGTCCTCTTGAAGGGTTGTTAAACTGTCTGGATCTACGATCTTTTGCGAAATTGCGTTCATGAAAGCACATAGCTTTGTTATTGTTCCCCGGACATTATCAGGAAGGATACCACGAATTATAACAGGAAGCAGTTGTGTCATCAACACGTGACAGTCATGAGACTTTAGGTTTGTGAATTTCTTTTCCTTCATGCTTATTATTCTCTTTATGTTCGAGGAGTATCCAGACGGTACCTTGATGCTCTCCAGGCATTCAAACATACTTTCCTTCTCTTCCTTGCTCAGGGTGTAGCTTGCAGGACTCAAGTAATGGCTTCCTTTATCCTTCGGTTCCGGGTGAAGGTCTTCGCGTTGTTACATATGCTTGAGATCATTACGTGCTTCAAGTGTATCTTTCGACTTCCCATATACACCTAGGAAGCCTAACAGGTTGACGCAAAGGTTCTTAGTGAGGTGCATCACGTCGATCGCGTGCCGGACATCTAAGACTTCCCAATAGAGTAACTTCCAAAAAATAGACTTCTTCTTCCACATCGCCGCGTGACCATCTTCGCTCTCTATAGGTTGGCTGCCAGGTCCCTTTTCAAATACTACTTTCAGATCTTTCACCATAGCAAACACGGTTTTTCCGTTGCGATGTTTAGGCTTAGTACGGTGGTCTGCCTTCTGTTCGAAATGCTTGCCTTTTTTCCGTACAGAATGGGTAGCAACAAGGAATCGACGATGGCCCATGTAAACAACCTTCCTGCAGTGTTTCAGATACGTACTTTCAGTTTCATCCACGCAATGGGTGCAAGCCTTGTACCCCTTGTTTGACTGTCCTGATAGGTTGCTAAGTGCAGGCCAATCGTTAATGGTCACGAACAACAACGCTCGCAGGATAAATTGCTCCTGTTTGTCCTCGTCCCACACGGAGACACCTTCTTTGTTCCACAACAGAAGAAGATCCTCAACCAGTGGTCTTAGGTACACATCAATGTCGTTACCAGGTTGCTTTGGCCTTGAATGATAATTGGCATCATGATGTACTTTCGCTTCATGAATAGCTAAGGGGGAAGGTTATAGATACACATGGTAACAGGCCAAATGCTATGGCCGCTGCTCATCTCTCCAAATGGATTCATTCCATCTGTACTTAAACCGAACCTTACGTTTCGGGCATCCTCTCCAAAGTCTGGAAATGTTCTGTCGATGTTTCTCCACTGCGACCCGTCGGCGGGGTGTCGCAGCATCCCGTCTTGTTGACGTTCTTCTGCGTGCCAGCGCATCATGCTAGCATGCTCTTTGTTCCTGAACAAACGCTTGAGCGGTGGTATTATAGGAAAATACCACATCACCTTAGCAGGAACTCTCTTTTTCGAAGGCTGTCCGTCAACATCACCTGGATCATCTCGTCTAATCTTGTATCGTAGTGCTTTACAAATCGGGCATGCTTCTAGGTTCTCGTACTCCTCACCGCGATAGAGGATACAATCGTTCGGACATGCGTGTATCTTATGTACTTCTAGTCCTAGAGGGCATACCATCTTCTTAGCTTCGTACGTTGTTTCGGGCAACTCGTTTCCCTCCGGAAGAATGTTTTTGACGAGTTTCAATAACTCGCCAAATGCCTTGTCACTCACACCATTTTTTGCCTTCCATTGTAAGAATTCTAGCGTCGTACCCAATTTTTTGCGCCCCTGTTCGCAACCTGGGTACAACGAAGTTTTGTGGTCTGCTAACATATGGTCCAATTTTTGGACCTCCTTCTCACTTTCGCAGCCGTCCTTTACGTCCCGCAACATTTGACCAAGATCATCTACAGCGATGTTATCTTGAACAGCTCCGTCCGCCTCGCCTTCCGGATTTTCGTCAAATCCACCGTATTGATGAGCCCAGTCCGGAATATTCTCGTCTTCTACTTCATCTTCTTCCATTGTAACCCCTAGCTCTCCGTGCGAGGTCCAACAATTATATCCAGGCATGAATCCAGACTCAAACAAGTGCGCATGAATAGTTTTTGATGATGAATACTCCTTTCGGTTACTGCACTTTTTGCATGGACAACACATAAAACCCTTGTACTGGTTAGCATTGGCCACCTTCAAAAAATAATGCACGCCTTCAATAAACTCTTTCGACCGTCGATCCGCGGTGTACATCCATTGTCGATCCATCTAGACATCAAATAGTCCAATGTTACTAACGAAATCCACATTCTCGAAACTAATTAAATAATCATACAAAAATTTAAAACATCATTATTCAAAGCGAAACTAATTTCTAGAAAAGAGAATGGAGAAAATATTCTAATTTTGCCTAACATCATTATCCAAATTTTCTAATCTCAAAATCAACCTAATGTTGCCTAACATATTTTCTCCCTCATCATTTTGCATAAACATTTATGGAGAAAATATTTTATAGAAACAAAGCTATAAATGCAATATGCTAAGCATACATTATTAGAGAATGGATTTGCTAACCTTTTCGATCTCTCTGATTTGTATATTATCACCAAAACAAATTTATCAAAAATTTTGGCAGCACTTCCCTTCTTCCTCCTCCTCTTGGCAGCAATGTCTCGGGCTAGAGGAGGAAGAAAAAGTATAAAAAGGTGGATCACTATAGTCCCGGTTAATAACACTAACCGGGACTATAGATCTAAATTATCTTTAGTCCCGGTTGGTGTTACCAACCAGGACTAAAGTTAGGATCTTTAGTCCCGGTTGATTACACCAACCGGGACTAAAGATCCCCGCCCCCCTGACACCAGCCTGACAGGGCCGGTGGGATCTTTAGTCCCGGTTTATACCACCAACCGGGACTAAAGTTAGGATCTTTAATCCCGGTTGATAACACCAACCGGGACTAAAGATCCCCGCCCCCTTGACATGAGCCTGATAGGGCCGGTGGGTGTTTGAACCGGGACTAAAGATGATATTTAGTCCCGGTTGGTGTTACCAACCGGGACTAAAGATCATCGCGACCCGTTACCTTTTTTAACCGGGACTAAAGTTGATCTTTAGTCCCGGTTCATATTCGAACCGGGACTATTCCGGTTTTTCTGATTCCGACCAAAGATCAGTTCTCCAGTAGTGAAAGGAGCCCCTGATGATCTTTTTGTGAACACGTGACTTCACAAATATAGAGCCAGAGAATGGAGAATTAAGATTTACCACCAAGGTCCTTTGGATTGGAGGATTTTTGGAGGAAAAATATACGATATAATTGCAAATCCTATAGGAAGTTTTACTGTTCATGCATGCCCTTGGATGCATGAATTGGCCATAGGCAAATCATAGGAAGCAATTCCTTTCCTTCAATTTCACATGAATTTTACATCTCCTCCAACCTCTTTCGTAAAATTCGTCTGCACGAACACCAATACAAAGCTCCGTAATGAACCTTCACCCTGCCAAAGTTATGCAATGTGTTGGCTTTGGGTCTCGTTGACCACTGGTTTATGAAATAAATTGTTCATTAGGTACAAGCAAATGAGATTAGTGCAGGAATCCTATATCCTATACATGAAATATTCATTCATGTGTTCTAAACGTGCTAGCTAGCTTTCACAATTCCTATATTTTTTTAATTCTCAGTTTTACATCCACAATCCTACGGTATTTTTATGTTTATTTTTTCAACCCTACGTACCAATGGAGCACAGCATGAACATGGAACACGGGGAATTTATTTTTAAAAAATACTATAGGGAATTGCTAGATTTAATGGGCTAGCTAGCTTCAGTTTATTTTAGTTAAAAAATTTCTGTTATATATGGTTTTACTTTATTTTACCTAAATTTTGTTTTTATGTAATTTTGTAAGCTTTTATGAGTTATATAAGTTTATTTCATGTATTTTAAATTATTTTTGTTAGGATAATTTATTTATAGAAGGGACTTCGCCTAAAATATAGACACTCCGTAAAAGATAATGTACATGTTCGAGAGCTTATTACATAATGCATGATTCAATAAAAGAACAGAGGAACATGAACAGGAAAATGTAGGAATTAAATGTCATGCTTTTTCGAATACCCCTGCCCTCGTTGTTTTGTTTTCTACTTATTAGCCGCTGCTAAATGTTAAAATTTAACTTTTTGAGTTGATTTACAAAAGAAATTACCCCGCAAATTATTTTAAATTTTGTACTTGCTGTTTTTCTGCAATTTCAGTCACAGGCAAAACAATCAGAGCCACATGATTTTTGAAACACAAGAATATATTTGAGGTAATGACCTTGGATGGTTCGCACGAAATAAACTTTGTTTTCCTTTGAAATGAAAGGGTAGGAAATTAAACCATTTCATAAGCTTTATCAAGCTTAGGCCTCGTTTGATCCATATTATTTACTGAATTATTATATAGGATTATTTATGTGATTATGGAGATAAATTAGATATTTTTCTAAATAATTTTGAAAAGTATAGAAAAGTAATCCAAACGATACGGTAGAAAAAGTCTTTTTTCTAAGAAATATATTTCTAGAAGTGTGGATCAAATAATCCGATGAAATACATAGAAAGATAGCGCATTATTCCTCTAATCGAAAAGAGCATGCATTCAAGTATAAAATCCTTAGGAACTCCAATAATCTAAAATTTAATTTCATGAAAAATCCTCCAAATCCAAATTAAGGAACAGCTAGCACGAGCTTCGTATAAACCGGAGGCTACTTCACTATTGTGGTTCACCATGCGCCAATTAGCTAGGCATTTAACTTTTTATCATTTTTAAAATATGACAGTTAAAAATTTGTCACTCGTAGTCTATGACATATGGGTCTAATTGTAAATCCTTAATTATCACATGTAAAAATGACAAATAGTTAAATATTTTTTCATCCGTCCATGCCTAGGTGTAACTAGCAATAGGGATCAGCTATAGCTTGTGCAGATGGCATGATAAATCAATCATCCGACCGAAGCAAGCAAGCAACAACTCCCAAGGAGATTAAAGCCACTGTGGCACCCATATCAGATCCACTGTAGTTTGTCACTCATCATCATCTACTATTCCAGTCACCATGCAGGGGCAGGGGCACACAGGCTGCTCAAGGCATGCATGCATGTCTGACTCGATTAATGCATGTGCGTGTGATGAGTAAAGTTGACATGAAATTTCATGCAATATTGTATTGCTACTGTGTACCTTTGAAATGAAAGATTGGCAAAGGATTTGGGTGGATTTAATTTTTTTTGTCCTTTTCTAGAGATACACCTATGATTCACACTGTAGAAAACTTGATACTACGTAGAAAATTTTTTATTGGGTCGTATTCCCATGGTCAAATTCATATAGAAATAAGCAAGAGATTAAACCCTTTTGAAAACTTTGTTTTGATTCAGTTTTTCCAGTGATGCAACCAAGGCACCTCTTCTCGTTTTATGTGTTTTAATTAATGTAGAATTGATGAAACATATGCTGGTACAACTCCTTCAACTCTGTGTGTTTTTCCTATTAGCTGAATACCCCTACTTTGTTACAGATAAAAGAAAATTTACAATAATAGTGTGGGTTACATATTTTTTTATTGGGAATCATCACTTTAATTCGATTTTATATGTAGCTATTCATTTAGATTTGATTGATTCTTAATATTAAAAAGTTGAAGGGGTAATTTGTAATATTTGCAATAAAACTAGGTGGGGTGACCGATTCATTGTTATCACTACTGACTTATTTTAAAGAAGTATTAATCATGCATTTTAACTAGGCCTTAATTAGTGTGCTAAACCAAATTAATATAGCAAATGAGAGTAGTGGTACATCATTACTCCCTTCATCCAAAAGTCTAAAATTTTTTTTTATTTTTTTTCAAGTGAGATACTCATATTTATATTTATAGTCTCCATGTACTCAAGACTTAGGCCTTATCCATTTTTAACTAAGATATAGATTTTATCTCAATCTTTGTTAGCATGTTATTTAAACTGTCGTGCGAGAGAGAGGAGGTGATGAGTTTGTGAGCAAGAGATAGAGAGGGGAGTACATTGAGGAGATAAGGATGAGTGACTTACAAACTTTTAAAGAGGAAAGAAAGAACGCTAGACTGGCCTTGCAGTCAGTCCTGTGAAAATAAATTTTTACAATGGATCTTTATATTACTGGAACCACCGAAATGAATTTACTTACGGGCCTTTGTGTTAGCCAGGCCTGCACCTGTAAAAAAAAAGGGTTGTTCATGAAAATCGCTTTTTTATAGTGAAAAATACAGAAGATCATATCCTCCGGTTAGTATAAGTTCTATGTTGTTGCATGAGACATAACCAAGAAATTGTTCATCCGGGAGGACAACCGAATTCTTGAACGACGCCAAACGATAATACAACATCAACCTAAAACGCACGATGGTGCGCGCGCATGAAAAAAAGTAATTTGTCAAAAAAATTAAAATTAAAATTGATTTTTTAAACCCGATAGAAAATTAAACCGTGTGGTTTGTATTCTCGAGCTGGCTTAATTGGGAAAGTCAGATTTATTATTTTTAGAATTTCAAAAAGTCTTGTAAACCCTGCAACGTCAAGACGCGACGGCGACTGCTGCATGCGGGCGTGAACTGGCGGGAGTGGCGACCAAGTCTTCATTAGCGTACGTGCTTGGTATGAAGATCATCTGCTAGCGGGTTGCAGCTGCAGGAGCCTGGAACCAATCCGGCCGGCCGAGTCTGCCGAGTCATTTAGCTCTCGTCGTCCCGATTAAGCCACACACAGCTAGTACTCCTACTACTACTGGTCTACTTTTTTTCGTCCAAAAACAAAACTCAATCTAAAATAAAATTAGATATTATCTAATATAACAAATCTACACATGTTTACGTCTAAATTAGTTGTACTAGATAATGTTCCATTTTATTTTAGATTAAGTTTTTTAGATGGATGTAGTACTCCTAAGCTGTGAGGGGCAGAAAAGTTATAGGTAGGTTGTACAACATTGTCTGGTACTGGGGTATGTTTTACAGGGTATATCGAAATTTGGTATGTCCAGGGTAAGTGAGACACTGAGGCATTTTTTTCTTATCATGTGGATTATTGAAACGGATTAATTGTCCCAAGTTTAATAATATGTTATTTTAAAAAAAATGAAAGAAAGAAAAATCTTGTTCTAAATAATTGAATTTTTGGAGTAAATAATTTTAGTTTATCCCGAGTAAATAATTAGAATTGGCTTAGCCAATACGAATAGTAAAAAATACAGTATAGTACTCTCTCCGTCTTACAAAATAATGACCTAGCATCGGATGATACATATCCTAATACTTGAAATAAAAAATCTATTTAAATTTATAATAATAAAATATATTACATCTAATTTTAAATTATTATATTTTAAGACGAAGATAATATAAGCGGTAGAGATGATAGACGGCCGGAGGACGAAAGAGAAGGGGCCTACCGAAAGAGGAAAGGGTTGGTAGAGAGAGATCAAGTGGCCGGTCGTGTCAGAAGCAGCAGGCCGGTAAACAATAAGAAGCTAAAAACAAACAAAACGAAACAAGAAGCAGAGACCCTCTCTCCCTCCTGGCACTGGCCACAGGGGCCACGGGCACCCACAGCCTACGTCCATCTTAAAATAAAACTTAATCCAACTTTATCTAATACTACAGCTAACTAACTTGAACGTACATATGTTTAGATTTATTATATTAGATGATATTTAATTTTATTTTAGATCGAGTTTTGTTTTTGGACGAAAAGAATAGGCCAGTAGTAGTAGGAGTGCTAGCTGTGTGCACGGGGGGACAATGCGACGCTACGATAGGAGTATGTTAAGCTGGTGAAGCAAGCTGTGCGACGGGACGTGTTAGGGTGGTCAGCAAGCATGTCAAAACGAATGTCCCGTCCATCAAAAACTTTTCAATTCAACCCTGGAGTACTATTAATTAGCCGCTAGTACTCTACAGTACTTCTACTGTAACTCCCATGCGCATGCATGCATCCAGCGTATTGCATCTGTGATGAAGATCCCCTCAACTTCTATCCTCACTCTTTTACCGCACACGTTTTAAACTAAACGGTACATTTTCTTTCAAAAAAAAATCTATAGAAAAGATGATTTTAAAAAATCATATCAACCCTACTACTGCTGATGAGCCACCCTGGTTTGTGGGTGCGGCTCCTAAATCCACCATCAGTGTTTTTACAAACATGGATACGTCTATATATAATAATAAATGTATTTTTAAAAAAAAATAATAATAACATGAAGAAGGAAAATATTAAGGCCCCTTTGAATATAGTGAAAGGATTTATGAAGGAATTTGATAGGATTAAAATCGTATAGATAATTTTCATATATAGCCCTTTAATTTTGGAGGATTGAAGTTTTCCAAATTCTATACCATTTATATGAAATGACTCATTGCATGTTTTACGTCCTATGGAATGGCTCATTGAAATCTTACATCCAAAGAAGCCATAAATAAATTGCCGAATGTCAAATGTTTAAAATGGCATGCTTTGATAGCCAACCTCTTGTTTGTAAAATACGAGTTTAATTTTTTTATCTAATAACAAAAAAAATTGTATGTCGGTACCTACTCCGTGTATCATAAATAAACCAATTCCTAACGTTCCATGGAAATTTTAGGCTGAGTTTGAGAGGAAAAATACCTTTTTTTCACACGCACGTTTTTCAAACTATTAAACTCTGTGTTTTTTTAAAGTTTTTCTTAGAAAAGTTACTTAAACACATATTACTCTGTTTTTTCAATTTTAAAATAGTTAATACTCCATTAATCGTATGATAATGACTCTTTTCATTTTACGTATCTTCTCAATTTCTCTTTTCTCAAACACTCGCTCCGAAGTGAAGAGATATACTAGCAAAACTCTTCCTATTAATAAGAAATTTTGTTAGTAGTAGGTGACAGTACTTAGAAATCAATTTTCTTGGGGAAATAATTTGAACTCTAGAAGTAGAAATCAACTTAGTAGGTGTTTTTTTTTTTGACCGGAAGAAATACCCCACTATAGGTTGGCAGACGGTGCTAGGCTGCTACGAGAGAACGGGGGTGTGTACATGATTACATCCAATGCAAACACCGCACGTCATAGAATTTCCAAAAATATGAGGTATAGTATTTTGGATATTTGGAACAAAATATTCAAACAAATTTGAACTCAAACAAAAAAAAAAGGAAATTCGGCCTAAACCTTCGCTTAGACACGACGGTCGTCGACCAGCGATGATGGCGTACATCCTTCGTCTCATAATAAGTTTATTTCTAGCTCTGTGCATTTGTCCCAAAATAAATTTTTGTCCCAAAATAAATTCATTTTTAGAGTAATCATTGCATCGGAGTTTGTAGAAGTAGGAAATAGTTGTATTGAAAGAAGATAAAAATAAAAAATAGTTGCATTGGGATTGATAAATTAAGGGTATTCTAATCTTTTTAGTTTTGTATTAGTATGTGTGGGATAAGTGAAAAATGAATTTATTTTGGAACGAAAGTAGTACCTCTGTGACCTCGTCCAAGCTCTAGATGGAAAGTGCTTCTACCTTGCAGGCGACATAACCTGATGATCGGTCATGACGTCACCAATTTGTTCCGTCTACACACATAATCCTCCTTCCTACCAAGCGTACCCCGACGAGGTCGTGTGGGCCATCAACACGATGGACGAGCTCCTGTGAGGCTGTGTTTGTTGCTAATGGTTGAGAACAAATTTCTTATGCACGAAAAATCGAGCTACCCATTAGCGTATTATTAATTAAGTAGTTTAAAAAACTTAAAAAAATAAATAATATGATTTTTAAAGCAATTTTTTATAGTATTTTTTTAAAAAAATACCGTTTAACGGTTTGAAAAACATGCGGATGAAAAATGAGTGAGTTAAATTGGAAAAGTGTTCCAAAGAACACAGCCCAAAGGGGAGCATCACTCAACCAGAGTTGAATCTTTCTCATGTGATCTTCAAGCGTTGCCCCCTTACCTCTCCCGTGTTACGCCCCATCGCTGCCTGCCCCATCGGCATCGTCGCATCCGATCCATTCCATCCTCCTCTCGCCACGACTGCCACCGCTGCTGCCAGTAGCAATGCCGCCTCCCCATGTCATTCTTTACAACATTTGTTTATCTGTATATAGATACCACAAGGATTGTATATATGCAGTACTGCATCTGTATCTGTAGGTGCAGCACTAAAAAAAATTGGTGTCCGCAGAGGTGTGGCGAGATGAGATCTAGGAGCAGCAAGGACAAGCCTAAGGACAAACAAATTTGAAAACTTTCAACTAAAATTTAAGGACTTGCAAATCAAATTTGAAAACTTTCAAATAAAAATTAAAAGCTTTCAACCCCATAGTTTAAAACTTTCACATCAAAATTTGAAACATACGGGTAAAAATTTTAAAACTTTCAACTAAAATTTTGAAACTTTCAACAATTCAAAACTTTCTATTGCAAAGTTTAAAATTTGAACTATAAATTTAAAACTTTGTTGACTATTAATTAGTAGTGTATTAGAAAAAGTTAAGATAAGATGGGTGCTAATTGTGATTAACACACATGATTAGCGGTTGCCAGGAGGGGGCCGACTTGACAAGTCTGCGCCAACAAGCACCCCAGTTGATAGCTAAGCTACGTACCCTCCCTCTCGTCTTCCTCAGTCACTCCAAGCCGCGTGCTAGGGTTAGGCTCGTCTCCCGTCTCGATCCATTCCGCCGCCGCAACCCATGAATCCCGCCCCGCCGCCATGTTCGGGTTCATCGCCAACCGGTTGAGGTGGTCCTCGACCCTGCTCGCCGTCCTCCGACCAGCTACCGCCAACTGGAGCATCAACCACCACCAACTCGTCGACCGGCAGCCATCCCTGCTTACCAAGAACGCTCCCGTCCAACCGTCCGGCCCCACCCTGCGCCGGGAGAACGCTCCATCGGCCTTCTGTTCTTTCTTTCAGCTTACCTGTTAAGGTTCTGATACTAGAATGAATTTCCCAATGCTGATAAATGAGTGAGTTCAGTTTAACTGGTTCACCTGCACGTATGCTGAGAATTGAGAAAAATGATCACCATGACCACCTATTCTGGAGATTTACAGTATCTACACCATCATAATGCCTAGATTTTTTTTTAAGTAAATTGATCAATATAATCATGTGAGTTCATTAATAGGTCCAGTCAGATAAATATACACTGAATTGTTTGATGCAACCAGAGTGGAGTATCTTATTACTTCATGGTTTCGGATAATTCTGAAGTGGGAACCTGTTGCAGATCTGAACCCCAGTGAGGCTGAAGCTGCGAAGCAATATCCTACTCATACAGCTATTTGCATTCGTGATTGTTTGGAATTTTGCTCTCCTGAACTTGCTGCTGGTATGGTTTTAATGCAGGGAGAAAACAACTATTGTGAGTTGACTTCTTTTATTGTTGTTGACACATTTCCTGCTGATTACATTTTTTGTAAATGAATCTGCTGATGTACTACTTCAAAAATATTAGATTCTTCTGTATATTACTACTTCTATGTATTACTTGTCCATTCTAGGTGAAGTACTAGTTCAGTAGAACGTGCCAAACTTTACTGTTCTCGGTCTGGTATGTTATGCAATAGCACTATGGTAAGTCAGTAGTAGGTCTTACAGCACACTTTCATAACAAAATATTAGATGGTCCTATAGGATATCGGAGCTATCACTCTTATGTTGTCAGAAGAAAAGGCCTATTCACATCCTCTTGTCATGTTTGAGCAGCTTCTGATCCTGATCACCTGATGTATTTGTAGTCCAAGTGTGGATGGCTAAATGCCACAAGCAGTGTATATTGGTCAAACTTCAATGGCCATACTAACATAACAATTTGCACCGGGGACCGGGGTAGCTCCTAGACACCATTATATATTCCAGCCATTTTACAAGAAAATTTTAGCAACTGAATTCAATTATAAATATGCAACGTGTACCATCATTAGAGCTGCTAGACAATTGGATGAATTATTGCTTTAGTCCACAACCACATACAGTGGTAATTATGGATAATACTTTTTTTTTTGTGCAGCAAATTTCTTCTATACAGTGTGTTAATTATGGAAAACAATTTTGTTTGTGCAGCGAGTTCCGTCTAGTGCTATCAAATAGCACGGAATACACGCTAACGAAGAAGGATGTGGGTTGGCGCCTCAAATTCGTATATATTATCCCCCGCAAAAAAAATCATATATATTACCATCAACCTTGAGGGTTTGTTGAACTTTTTATTTGGTGTATATGTCATGATGATATGGCTGAACAATATTTTCCATTTGGTTTTGCAATAGGCATTCCGCATTCCTCTTAGTACTATTTGGATATTATATTGCTGCAAAGTTTATTCCCACGGCACCTGGTGGTGAAACTGGTGAACCAGCCTGTGCTGTATCTTCTGATGTTGTGGAAAGTAAGTCCATTTTGTTCAACCATATTGTTTTTGAGCTAAAGAAGTTGCTTTGCATTAATCTGTCCAGTCTTCTACCGACTTCGATTACTTGTCTCCTCTTTTGCAGTGCTACCATCCAGCCTGAATTTTTCGACAGTCAGTGGTGAATTCTCAGAGGGTCAAATGTTGGCAACGGTTATATTGGGGGACTTGAAGGAAATAGTTTATAGTTTATATAGTCGCCATCTTTATGAGGTCCATGCCATATTTGTCTTGTTCCTAATTTAAATCCTGGATACTCAATAAATAGCAATATAACACTCACTGTACATATCATGATTTTGCACAAGTGGAGATGTATAAAAATTAGTGAATTGCCGAATTCATTTTTTTCTCAAGAATGCAAGAGAGCTGCGTCTCTTTGTATTATAGAAAGGAGAAAAAGAATGCCAAATTCTAAGTGCTAGTTTTACTCAGTAGCACTGTGTTTATGTCACACTGGTTCTTGGCTCATATAAAGTTTTGCAGACTAAAGATGATGAAGGCAGTTTGGTTTCAGAAGCATCAGGTCTGCTACAATAGTACTACCAACTTACAAAGGAAGCTATTGGAAAGTTTCTTTCTTTCAAATGCATACCTATTAGGAATGACGGTATACTTGGTGAGTCAAGAGTTTTCACAGGAAAGGACAAAGTCACACTAGGTGGACGGTGGCGGATGGTGGTGGGGGGACCGGCGAGGAAGAGGAAAGCAGGCGAAGGAGGAGGAGCGGCAAGGAGGTCTCTGCGGCATGTTTGAGGATGGCTTGGAGCGACGGGTGAGGGGACTGGTGCGCGCACGGCGGTGGACGGTGGCGGGAGGGGGGGGACCGGCGAGGAGGTCTCCGTGGACGGTCGTTGTTTTGTCTGTTGGGAAAAGGGGGAGAGAAGATAGAGAGGAACGATGAACTGGTAGGTGGGCCCATAGAATTTAAAAACATTTTTTTCTGACTGGACTGCTACGTGTATGCCACGTAGGACAAAAACCTCTCTGGATTGAGATAGGGGGGTTATTTGTTTGGTTTTAATAGTTGAGGATGTAAAATATCTGATTTTCGAGTTTAGGGGGATAATTCGGTCGATCTGATAGTTCTGGGAGTAATTCGTACTTATTTTCAAATTTTAAAAAGAATTCAAGTACACCTTTTAACTCTCTGTTCTGGTCTAGCTGGCATTTTTATTGCTGGATTTATTTTCATTATTTGTGGTTATGATATGTCCTAGATGCTTGTGGTTATGGTATGTACTACTTGGATGCCTGCTGATTGGCACAAAATATATCACACATAATATTTAATTTCAGTTTCACTGTTAACATTGTTAACAGGAAGGCCAACACTTCTCTCTCTTGGTTGCCAACAGAAGATATTAGGGAGGAGAAGAATGGCATACCATATTCGGTTGGATATTGGTAGGTACCTCCTATTAAGAAAACTACTCTTCCTTTCACGTAACAATGACATAGTGATTTGTAACTGCCTGAATGTACCAAGTTACCAACTACTCCTACGTACAGGGTTCAAAATTTTGGAACGAAATTTCCAAAATTTTGGAAATTTTGGTTTTATCGGACCCCCCGATACGATATTATTTCGGCCAAAATTTTTCATTTTTTTAATTTTTCGTTAATTTGTGCAATATTTGTTCAAATTTGAATAAATTTTGTTCAAAATTTCTGAAATTTTGCCATATCGGCACCCCCGATACAAATACCGAAAACAAAATATTGAACCCTGCCTACTTACTTATAAAATTTTTTGTCCACAGACTAGTTCAGATGGAACCCAGAAAGAAATTGAAGGGGCTACAAGTTCATCATATTGCCTTTTACATATCTGCCTTGTGCGAGCCTGTTAGAAGTGATGGAGATCATGGTCCTTTGGTGTCAACAGAAGAGTCTGGTCCTATCTTACCTGGTAGATAAACTGATAACTTGGCCACTTTGGCAAATAAGTGCTTATTTAGTTGTGTGGCTCAGCATTTGTTCTTAATTTGAAAAACAGTAAGTGGATTAAGCGGAGGACTAACATTTTCGTAATTTACTTCCTCTGCAGGACCACCTACATGCCTATCTCTTGAGTTAGATGGCCCTATGGTTGAAGGTGGCTGTTTGACCTTTCATGCCGAGTATACAGGAGAGTGAGATAAACTACCACCGTTTTTGATTAGGGAAATTTTACCATCCTCGAAAAAGTATTTTAAGGTATCAACATTTTACACTAAAAATTTTAGTACTTTAAGATATCTAGTATCTAGAGGTACTATATTTTTATACTAGAAAATGCGGTGCCTTTCGGTATTCTCTCAAAGATGATAAAATTACTCTTTAGATTATGTCTAATGCCCGTACACTTGATGACCTTATTTTTGTTTCGCTTTCTTCTCATTCTAGTTTCAAGGGACATTGCATCCAAGAATGGTTCAGATTACATTCAGCCATCTGTTTTGGATGTTCACTTGTGAAGCAGAAAAGTTCATCGTTGTACAGCACCGGCGGAACAGGCATCTACTATTATGGTGGATATGAAGGGTCAAGCTTATAGGAGTAAGTGGTACAGGGAATCTAGTGATGAAACTAGGCATTGTATAGATGGTGCTGATTTAATTGCATATGAACTTATGAAGTGGCAGATGCAGATTACTGCTGCCGTCTATTGTTTGGGTGAGGCACTTTAATTTAATCTATTTTGATCAGGTCTTGCTCACATATAATATGACTTGGTTACATTGTGTTACTGCATAGAAAGTACTAACAGATTATTAGGCTCCCATGTGCCAAATATGATATTTTGTAATTCTTGATAGGTATATTCCTGTTCGTTCTGATGGAATGATTGGAGAAGAAAAACTCTCTGGGCCATCTGATATAATTCTCCCTAGTAATTTTAATATCTGAACTTATCATATACTACTGTTCTATATTCATGCTTTCCGTTCAACTACATGTACTACTAATTATCCTTTTTCTTTCTAGAACGACTTAAAATCGAGGCACTCTCTTTCAAGGGAAATCAGGTCGAGAGAGAGAGAGGCACTGACTGTTTTTGAACAAATTCCAAGCAATGCAGTTCAACAGCATCTATGGAGTAACTACAAGAAAGAGACAACATATCAATGGTAATGCAAAGAGGTGTATGTTGTGACTTTGTCACATTGGTGTAACTATCCTATGCTTCCAAGTTTCTTCTTAAAAGAGGGGGTGGGGGCAAAGTCTCGCGTCGCACGGGAACCATTTCCATCCATCGTCCATTTCTATTGATGGCTATGATTCAGTATGAGGGCCACCATCTTCTTCATTCCCCCAGCTACAAATACACCCCTGAAAGTGCAAACACTAAAAGCAAATCTGAAACAAACATTTTGGCAAACCCTTGGAACAAGAGATATTTCGATACAAGAGATGAACTCTAAGATGTTAGTATTATTATGCACCTACTTTCATCATTTCAAAATAAACAAATCTTGTATCATAAGATATGACATTCTAGTTGTATGAATATTGATAAGAGCTTGATCAGTATATGTGTATAAGATTTATTTATTTTAGGATGGAGACGGAGAAAGTAGTGATTTGAAACAGCTGGTAGTAGTAATTAGTTATTCGATCGAGCATGAGTCGTCAAAATCGACAAGTCTGATGACGTCGGCGGCTAGCAGCTCGCTGCTACAGTAAACATACAGGCCTTGTGTATCCTACAGGCTACAGCAGCATGCTCCTAGCTAGAGAGTAGAGAGAGCAGCAACAAAAGCAGTAAGATGGTGGAAGGAGACTTGTCCGTCCTGATACAATCATCCAATCGAGATCAAAGTTTTTGTAAGCACCAGTCAAAACAAACTCGAGAGCCCCAAGACATTCTGAGCCAAACTCATCGATCCGTCGAGCGTAATAGACGCATGCACAGTTACGGATCAGGAAGAAATTAAGGTATATGCACGTGGGGGCAGCATGTGAGCTACTAGTTCCTCTATAGCTACTAGGAAGAAGAGAAGAGACGATACGATGCGAGAGGCATATGATATGAGTGGTTTGTGCCCCCACGCACGGCAACGACGCGACGGCATGCTAAAGCTGTTTTAATTTCAGCCCATTATTATCTACCATTAACAACTAGACTGCCCGTAATCTCCTATATGGATCTGGCTGCTTTCTTCAATGTTGGGACCAAATCGGTGCCTTTCAACTTAATTTTAGGTGCTCCTCAGTAGTTCGGATTGTTAATTAGTGCGCACTTCACATTCAAATGCCCTGCCTTTGCCATCTCATGTTTCTGTTTCTCTCTTCCATCATGCAACTGTGTGTGTAGGAAACACTGCTCCTCCAAAGCCTTCCAGAGGGGACATGAAGCTAGCTAATTGATGAAATGTACGGTTTCAATGCTATGCACTATGAGAATTAATTTCCTCCCTTTTTTGCTCGGCATTTGAAACTCCTTGAATTTTTTCCCCCTCCAAGGCTGATCGATGGAGCAACAGTTCCGTGCATATGAGAAGAGGCTTTATAGGAGGTTCTTGTTGAGTGAAATTACTGGCCAAATCCATGGGGTCCGCTGGGTTATGTTTTGTCTGCTATATGTTCAACAAGTAAGTAGTCACACTCAGTACACGCAAGCAAGGAGGGAAGAGGAAGGGGAGCCGACAAGCATCTACGTATCTAACTATCTATGTACCCAGTTAGTTCTGTCGTTGCTGTGTTGAGTACTCCAAGTGTTTTGTTTGCCTCCCAACTGAAAAAAGGAGTGTGTCATGTGCTATGTGTTGTGGATCAAGAACTAGCTCTATGTTACTGTGACATACACAAGTCATGCATGCACTACTAATTAATGCACCCGTTTCTGTAAGTGCACCTTATTTTTCATGCATATATATCCATGTGAGATGCCTCGAAAATTGCATGCACTCTGTTAATTGCATGATAATAAGCTGTGAAATCAGCTGCATCCTGTTTTTGTTCCATTGTCCAATTCCCAGCATGCATGGTGGATGCTTGTCCAATTCACAATGGCTCGCCTTCTTTTCCTCGAGGGCTCAGTACCATCATAAACCATGGTTATCTTGATCGGGTTTGCCCGGGCGGGCAGTTCGCTAGTGAACACACGGTTTGCCCGGTCGTCCGGCTGCCGAGCTAGCAGCATCCCGTACTCTCGGGGGATGAGATCCCCAATCATCTTCTTCGCCTCGTCTTCGGCGCTCTCCAGCGAACGGACTAAGGCAAAGATAAATAAAAACTGGTCTAAGTCCCACGAAAAGGGTGAAGAAGAAAGACGAAAAAGGGGGCAAAAAACTAACTGTTAGCACCATCCGGCAAGACGAAGAGGGGTAATCCGAATGTTGGGTTAGCCGCGTCCAAGTTCACCCTCCAATCCCTGGCCAAAGGATTGATCCGAAGCATGCAAAACTCTTCGACCAGGTCATGGCAGCTCAATCGAAGGGCAATCTTCCGAAGCAGACCGAAGCGCGCTTCCATCGTCCCGTCCACCGCCATGGTCGGCTTGCCCTCGATGTTGATTACATGTCAGCGCATTTGAATGGCATTCGCCTCATCCGAGCCAGCCGCTTAAGGAATCGAGTGGTAAAACCACTTCGACATCCAGTGGCGATCTCACTTGGGCATGGAGGCGGGAATGGGCCACAAGTCTGACCGCTCCGGGCGTAAGTTGAAGTTCACGTTGCCAAAGACGGTCTTCTTCATCCCCGCCAGTGTTGACACAGTCTTCTAATAGACCGTGGCGGTATGCAGGGTGGCGAAAAGGTCTGCCGAGGGTGCGAAGCCCGATGTTCGACACATCCAGTCGAACACCACAGTCCGCACAAGAGCCGAAGGGCTGAGTTGCGGAAGCTCAAGGTGGAAAAGGCAAAGGATGTGCGGCAGGAGGTCGTCACAGGGGAACCGAAGGCCCACGTCAAAAAAAGGCGGCGAACACAAGAATTCGCCCTTTGCCCGAACATGGCACGATCGCATCGCCAGCAACGAAGGCCTGGCCTTCGACAACCATGCCCGAAGCAACGAGCGAAGCAAGCTCCGCCCTTTGGAACATCGACTTGCCAAGGGTGCAAGTCCAGTCTTCGCCCACCCTCCCTGGATCGGGACCCGTGATCACGGATGGAGCCGGCTTGCGTGGAGCATTGGAGAACGGCGAAGGGGTCCTGGCGAACTAGGAACTGGCGAACCAGACATGAGGGCGAAAGCTCTAAACAAGGTAGGAACGACACGTTTAGCTATGGTGAAAAGTGAGAGGTAAAAAAGAACCCTCTCAACTGAGGGGGATTTATAACCTCTCACTCTCGAGACTGTTGCCCTTTGAGCCAATGGCAACAACCCACGTGGCGCCTACGGAGCAATCCAACGTCTCTCTGTGAGATGGCCCGCACAGTAAAAGGCCGAAAAGGCCAAAACTAGACCAAAAGCCGGCCCACCCGAGAAAAATAATATAAACTAATAAGTGGAATTTTCCATTTTTTGCAAAATCCTTTTTGTTTTGTTTTCAGGATAGATCGGTTTTGGTAGGAGCGTCGACCGAAAAGCTCCCTACTCATCCTTGCCCGTGAGGGGCTTGTTGGAGGCATGTCACAAGGGCCTTCGACCGAGCCTGCCGAAACACAACAGAAATCACTAGGGCGAAGCACGAAAGCAGAGCATCGATTGCTGCGAAGACTGGAGCTTCGGGCGAAACCATCAGGCGAAGCGACATGTTAAGTATGAAGCGGAAGACCTTCGTCCTCAAGCCGAAGGCTTTCGCCCCCAAAGCAGAGGACTTTCATCCCCAAGCCAAAGGGTTCAGGGCCTTGCAGAGCCAACCCGCTAGGGAAGGCCCACTTAGAGGCCCAAGCCTAAAATTATCTGTAATTACCCTCATAAATGTTCATATCATAAGGGTAGCCATGTAAACTTTCATGTACTTGGAAACCCTAGGGTGCATGAGCCTATAGTAAACCTATAAATAGACCCTAAGGGGCATGTCCTGGGAGGATCCCTAAGAAAATTTAATATCAATATACTGTCTTTACTTTCCCACCTAAATGAAGTCTGCCTTTTGGCAGACGCTGCTGTCATTCGACAACAGTATTTGATGAATCAAGTTGTTCCTGAACCTATCCATATTATAGAAAAACAATTTTTTTATGGTACTCATCTCATAAAACAAATAAAGTATAATGGAGATCTAATTATTATTGATCTTGCAGTTGGCTGCAAAGCTCTAGCTATGTTTATGTTTGATGGTTGTGTTGTCTCTTCTCCTGCAAAGTACATATGCTGCTAAGCTTACGCTACAGTTGTGTGTGTGGGTGTAAGGGAAGAGAGAGAGAGAAAATCAGATGGTGGTGCAATGTGAAACACAAACCAACTACTACGAATAACTGATAAACTTAGATGGAAGAGACTATATACATGTACAAGTAAATAACTGAGGTTTGCATCTAACATAAGTTGAGTCACTGGTTTGATAATAATAGAGCTGAAGAAAATATGCCAGCGTGCGAGTATCATATGAGGAAAAGATCATAAGCTAGCTATAATTACGGTCCAAAAGGAAGGCACTAAATGCTCTAGTACTTGTAATTGGTAGATAATAATGATAACAAATAGCTCAATAGATAATAATGATAACAAACAGCTCGATTTGTTCATCTCAAAGGGGGGAAAACAAAGATCGGGGTTTGTTCATCTCACGGAAGAAAAACGATGAGTTAAATTAGCTCAACCAACATAGAGACAACAAAACACACAAGGTACTATAGGTAGTTAAGTAGCAAAGAAAGTATATATCTTGATAATTTGAACGAAATTAAGGGTCCAAAGTTTCAATAGTGGTAATAAATCCTAATAAAATCGGAGAGGTGAGTCGGAAAAATAAAAAGTAGAACATGTGTGTGTGGGGTGGGGGTAAACTGCGAGATAGAAGAGAAGGTGGCGATTGAACGGGCCAATTATAATCGCACATCATCAGAAACAAGAGATTGATTAGGTTAATAGCGAGACGAGAGCGAGGGGAACGAAGCGAACCTGAGGGGCAATGGATGAAGAGCGAAATGGCGGAAGAGTCCAACGGGAAGCGGCCGCCGGGATCCACAGCTTGGAGACCAGAGCACGCATCATCATACCGACAGCCGGATCTGGAGGAGGAGGAGGCAGCGGTGACGGCTAGGGTTTTGGTGGAGTCGTCTTCTTCTCCTTTTCGGCTTTCGCTTGGCTTTCGTTGATTTTCAGCTGCTCCACCGAGGATGCGTAACCTTTATAATAATTAATAATTTTTTAAAAAATTCTCCTCTGAAACCGAACTACAGTAGGACTAGTGGTTGTGGTGATCCCCAAACCCGACCTCAAGCCCTCTTCTGGCCCATGGCTCCCTTCCCCTACCTGGCGGGCCCCCACCTTTTCTTTTTTTCTGCTTTTCTTTTTATTATTATCGTTGCAGCTTCAACTCAATAAGGATATTGCAAGGCATTTAACTATTTGCCACTTGATGTTTAACCATTTGTCACTCATGTGGCTCTCATGTATCAATGATATGTGGGTCCAAGTAGCAAATGGTTAATTGTCATATCTAAGAGTGGCAAATAGTTAAATATCTCGGATATGACAACTGCAGTGTACTCCACTCTATTTACAATAACTTGTTTAGGCTGTGTTTGGATGTAGAGGTTGGGAACTCCACCTCCCCACACCCAAAACGGAGCGATCTATTAGCACATGATTAATTAAGCATTAGCTAAAATAAATATTAAAAATTAATTAATATGATTTTTTAAAACAACTTTCCTATAATTTTTTTAAAAAAACACATTGTTTAGTAATTTGGGAAGCGTGCGTGTGAAAAACGATGAAGTATAAGTTGCGAAAGGTGAGTGCCGAACTCAGCCTTAATCCGGTTATAAATACTTCTAGTCTATGCATTATCCATACTACTTTAAATACACAGTCGTCATCCCTCCCCTACCGCTCGCAGCGCTAGAAAATCATGTAAAAAACCCAACCAGCCCACCTCTCCCGACTACGCGGGAAAATCCCATAAAAACCAAACTGACCCACCCTAATGTGAGAAAATCCCCAAAAATGAACTGACCCACCCCTCCAACCAAGTATTACTCCAAATTCCGTTACAATGCACATGTATAGTGAAAAGCCTATTGCGCAATCGGTCGCGTGAGCGATCTGCACGTGATCGGTTTCCAATTTTCCTCTTTTGGTTCGGTTTAGTGCATTTGTCCTATTTCTTTTTTTTGGCTGATGCTTGGTGGGCTCACAATTGCCATTTTCGCCCCCATGTGCATGATGCACGATCGGGCCAAGGTTGTCAATTTTTGGCTCGTGAGAAGTGTGATTTTTTTTGGGCAAAATCAGGATAATCTTTCATGGGCTCGGCCCGTTTATCAAATGAGTCTCACATCTCACATATATGTTTTGTGTTTTGTTTTTTAAAATTTTCTTTTAATTTGTTTCAAATGTATATATGTATAAAGTTTTTATACATAAAGTTTATACATATAAACTATATATAAATATAAACTATATATAAAAGTTTATTTTTCTGCATATAAAGTTCTACGTATTTTTTTCAGGTTAACATGTTAAATTCATTTCAAATTTATAAAACACGTTAAATTCATTTCAAATTTATACGTAAAAATTTTCATACACAAAGTTGTCATATGTGCAAAATCTGTGTATAAATTGTAAAAAGTCTACGTTTGCAGTTTTGGGTTGAACCAACATATAGGTGCTCATGGACCGAAAACCCAGAGGAAGAAGAGATACTCATACATGAGTTACGGGGATTGGGCTTCTGTGGAACGGATTTAACGTCGCTTTGTCGTGTTGTAACCACGTGACGCAACGGCTAGCGATCGATTGCGCATCAGGGGTACCCTTCAGTTAAAATTGCAATATGTTTACAACGGATTGTCTTGTGAAATTAGGCGTAGGGATGCACTAGCACTCAAGAAACCTCAGCCTCTAATTAAGCGGCGGCAGTGGGTATGCAGAATGGGGCAGGCGTCCACAACAGCTAATACATGAACAGCAGCATGGTCTAGACCCACGCAAACGCGTTTCGATCACTACTGCAAAACAACTTTTTTTCTCGCGGCCAAAACAGGATTTTTGCTGGTGGCCGACCTAGAGTGGAAATAATAAATTTTTACTGGCGGACGACCGGCCGCCTGTGAAAATTCGGCCAGGCTAAGAAGGTTGCCTGTGAAAAAGCAATTTTCGCTGATAGTAGCTAGAGAGATCCGCCGGTGAAAATGTTTTTAGAGAAAAAAATAAAAATTAGGAACCTCTATCACTGTCTCAAATCCCCAATCCCCCAAAACCCAAATCCACAATCACGGTCCCAAATTCCCAATCCCCAAATCCCCAGTCCCAATCACTGTCCCAAATCCTCGCGCCTTGGTCGATGAAAAAAGTCGACACCATCGATGGCGGCGTCACCGAAGGGGTGGAAGACGCCCTTCCGGGAGTCGCCGAGGTCATCGCTGTCGGTTCGGATAAAGGGGGTCGGGCGACCTCAGATCTGGCTGGAAGAGAGGAGGAAGCAGGTCATGGTCGACATCGCTGAGCTATAGATGGCCAAACGGGCCGCCCGGCACGGCCCGGCCCAGGCATGGGCTAGGCATGACCCGAGAGCGATCGGGCCGACACGGCCCGGTTGGCACTTTGTGTCGTGCCGTGCTCGCCCACGGGCTGCACATAAGGCCCAGGCACGGCCCACTAGCACTCGGGCCGTGCCGGACCGGCCGGAAGACACGATCAGCCCATTGGGCCTGGGCCAGCCCAGGCACGACATATAAAAGAACCCTTAATTCAACTTATTTTTGCACAACTAAGTCAATTTTTGCACTGAATTCACAGTTTTGCACAACAAACTTCAAAACACACAAGTCACAAATCACAGTTTTTGCAAGTTCAGACTCAGAAAACCATTTGCACAACCTTCACAGCAATCTTTCACCCAAACAAGTCACAAGTCACAAATCAGAAGTTCACTGGTTCAAATACATACAAAATATAAACTTTCACCCAAATTCACAGCAATCTTTCACACAACCTAAGCATTGAATAAAATAGCTGTATAGTGCAATGGCTGCCTCATTAAAAACCTTTCTAGGTAAAAACTCACACCTCGTGCGAAAACCCTAGAAAGGAAAAGGAGTGCAGCCCACAGCATTCAAATGTTCATAATAAAGTCCAAGACCAATACAATCATCCAGTGGTTACATCATCATCAAGATACAAATTCTCAAAAGACTTTTGAAATTCCGCATTGTCCATGGTATGCTGCAACTTTGCATCTGCTTGCTCCTAGTCTTTGATCAATGCCAAAGCTTGCACCATGTCAGGACCTAGACGCCGCCGTTGCTCCTCGATGATCCTGCCAGTTAAGCTAAAAGCAGATTCCGATGATATATTAGAAACAGGAACACTCAAAACATCTCTAGTTAAGATGGAAAGAATAGGATATGTGTGTTTGTGCTCATGCCACCAGTTAAGGATATTGAAGTCATCGTCATATTGGTTGACAGTGTCACTGTCAAGATAGGTAGACAACTCAAATGCATTCAAGTTAGCAGTAGAAGAAACAGCCTGAATCAAAGTAATAGCAGAAGTTCTCCTGGAAAATGGAGCAGTACCAAGTCCAGCACCTGGACTAGCACTAGCACCAAGTCCAGTACCTGGACTGGCACTACCACCAACACCATACCCATCACCTGCACCAAGGCTGGAACCACCAGCAACAGCACCAAAAATTTTCCCCCAAGCTATCTTTTTCTAACCAGAAGAACTACTTGGGGTTGCCATTTGTAATCTCACAGCACCAAACTTACTGTCATAATTAGCAAAAATGTCAGACAATGCAGCCCTAACCTCATTTAAATAAGCAGAGTAATCACCACTCATAAGTTGTGACATAATTTGGAGAACATTGCTAATACCCCTGATCTTGGCCCTAGGATCCAAGATAAAAGCAAATGAATACAGAAATGGAATTTCAGACTAGTATGACATGAACTTAGTTTTCATGGGAACAACAACATTTTGAAGGTTCCAATCATGGTCATAAATATTTAGATGTCCAGCAATCTCAAGAATGTGATGCATAATTAATGGAGATGTTGGATAATAAACACCAAACAGAATAACAGTTGAATCATAAAATTGTTCAAGGAATAACAGAACTGTCTCAGCAATTGTCCAATGTAAATCAGTCAGTAATGACTGACCATCAACCATTGGATGGTGAGCTGCAATAAACACTGAAAAATGCTCCCTATGTGGTAGATTATGCTTAAGCATTAGATAAGTTGCATTCCATCTAGTATCCATGTCCAACCCAAACTTACGAGGGTGAATACCCTTAGCAATGCAGAAGTTTTTGTATATAGCAATGCGCTGATTAGATGCATTCATAAATGAAATAGCAGTTCTAAAATCTTGAAGCATGGGTTTGAAGATTTGAAGACCAGCCTTAACAATTAAATTGATGATATGACATGCACAATGTTGATGCAAATATAAATCACCAACATAACTAGATAGAGCAGGTTTAAGACTATCCATTGCTTTAGTATTAGAAAAGGCATTGTCTAGAGTAATAGAGAAAATCTTATCAGTCAAACCATATTCTTCAACAACAGAAAGCACACGTTCAGAAATATTTTCAGCATTGTGTGACACATCAATCAACACCAGACCCAAAATCTTCTTCTCTAATTGCCAATTAGAATTAACAAAATGAGCCACAACACTTAAATAATCTTCCTTAGCATTACCAGACCATATATCAGATGTCAAAGCAACAGAGCTAACAGACTTTTAAAGTCTCAATAAGCATAGCATGACGCTTTTCAAAGAACTTAAAAACGTCTCTGGTGGTAGTTTGCCTAGAGAAAACATGGAATTTAGGGTTATGGGCTTTCTGAATGTACTCCTCAAAAGCAGCAGATCGACCAAAAGAAAGTGAAAGATCCTCTCTAGCAATCAACCTAACCAACTCAATTCTAGCAACATCAACACTATATTCCCATTGACTAACAGAACCATCAGCATTAAACCTAAGCATGGACTGAGACAAAGCACCAACATTTCAAGGTTTGCATGACTTAATATGCCTAAGCAAATGTCCAGTACCACCAGAAGAACGAGCAGACAATGTTTTATGGCAATAATTGCATTTAGTAGATACTTGAATCTAAGAGCCATTGCGTTCTTCAAAGTCGGCCCATACCCCAGATCTGGACCGCTTGTTGCTAGCGCTTGAGTCGGACGGCGTGTCGTTGCCACCGGCACCAGTACCGGCATCGTCCGGCTCCGGCTGCGACTGCGACTCATCGATCATAGGTGAAGCAGTGTTGCCGAACACCTCCACGCGTTCCTCCTCCAAGTCATCTTCGTCATCACCCCGCATCCCCATCATCCTCAACTCGTAGTTGTAGGAGGATGGATCATCGCCCATCGCAAGCACTCCGATTCCTCAACAGCGGCTGCCGCTCAGCGACCTGCAAGAACAAACAAAACAACGATGCAAGAACAGTTAGGGTCTTAGGGATCGGATCGAATGGAGAAAACAAACCTAAAAAAATTAGGCCTTGTACCTGTGCATCCGGAGCACCGGAGTTGCCATTGATGATAGAGATCCACGGATCTACGAGAAGACGAGAGCAGAGACTGGATTTGGGGGCTGGATCTGACGAAGAGCTCATGGAGCAACGACGAGGGTTGTGAAAAAAATTATAAAAGGAAAAGGAGATGGAGAACGTGGTTGTCGATCCAATGACTAGAGACGAAGAGCTCACGGATCAACCGAAGAGCTCACGGATCTGGCAACCAGGAAGGCAGAGAGGCAGTGATGAAAGAAAAAGAAAGAGAAGAGACGACCCTCATGGCCTCATGCCCCCAGCGGGAGGCCACCGACCCTCAGTGGAAGATCCGGCGAGGTGTCTATCAGCGATGGCGACGAAGAGGTGGAGGGCTGGATCCGGAGCAGCGGATCGGTCGAGAGAGATGGAGGCAGCTAGGGTTAGGTTTAGGGTTTGGGAGAGTGGCGCCGTGGCGCGGCTGGGGGGATTATATATGTCTTCCTTGGCTGGGCCGCGCTTTGGCCGTGCCGGGCCGTGCTGGCCTCTTTCGTGACGTGCCATGCTAGCCCATCGTGCCGAGGTCACGGCCCAAGCATGACCCAGTTGTCGGACCGGGCCGACACGGGCCGGACCACAGTCGGGACGTGCCATGCCTGGGCCAGGCCGTCAGGCCTCGGGCCATATGGCCATCTATACGCTGAGCCAATGTCCTTGTCGTTGCTGACCCGTAGCCACCGCCGGATCCAGAGCTCCTGAAGACTGCTGCCACCGGGACCAGAGCTCTCGATGCCTACCACCACTCGATCCACTGGCTAGGACTCCCCTTCCTCCACCACCGCCGCCCTCCCCTTCGTCACCGTGGACAAGCTCACCTTGAGTAGGGATTGAGGGTGGAGGCAGCCCTCCCCTTCGCCGCCGTGGACGAGCCCGCTGTCATCGGATCTGGTGGCCTACCCCTCCACCACCGCCGCCTTCTCCTTGCTTCCGCTGAGCCCCGCCACGGTTCCCCTTTCCACTGCCGAGCCCGGCCGTCGCTGGTCCTTCCTCCACCGTGAAGTCTCCTCCCTGTGTTGCCACCACGGAGCCCTATCACGGCTCCCCTTGCCGCCACCGCCGCCGTCGAGCCATCGAATCGAGAGGGAGGGAGGATCTGGGAAGTGGCTGAGGAAGTGGTTGATGGAAAAAAAAGGATAGCTGAGGGATAGGATAAGGACGACTTGATTCACCCGTCCTCCTCCGAATTTTTTTTGAGAAATAATATTATTTTAATGGAAAATCGTAAAAATATATGTCAAACGGATAAAATTGCAAAAATAGCGCTCTGTCGTTATTGGGGAGAACGACAGGATACCTGTCGGCATGTGGTATGTCGACAGGCCTGTTGAAGGACCCTGTCGGCATACCCCATGCCGATAGGGGTATTTTTTTTCAAAAAATACTGTTCATCATGACCCTGTTGGCATCTCCCATGCCGACAAGGGTATTTTTTTTAAAAAAAATATTGTTCATCACAGCAAAATTTCGAAAAAAAAATACTCCTGTCCGCATGCGGTGTGCCGACAGGCCCGTATGAACAGTTCCAAACAGTGATGAACAGTGATTTTTCGAGAAAAAATACCCCATGTCCTCGACAGTCCTGTCGGCATACCACATGCCGACAGGTACCCTGTCGTCCTCCCCCATGACGGCAGGGTACTATTTTTGTAATTTTATCCATTTGACATATATTTTTGCGATTTTCCATTAAAATAATATTATTTCACAAAAAAACTCTCCTTCTCCCACGATCTTTTTGCTGCCGCTAGCCGTTAGACCCTGCTAGTAAAAATGGATTTTTACATGCGAGTCTTAAGAGCACTGTCTATAAAAACTGTTCTTAAGACTTTGCTTGTAAAAATTCATTTTTACTGATGGGGCTAAGTTTTTAGGTCTCCTGATATTTTTACAAGTGAGATTTTTTATAGTCCGTCGGTAAAAATAAACCTCAAGTGTCATGAAAAATCGTCTTTTAAGTAGTGGATGCACACGTGCGTCCTTAGCCGACCTAGTTCATATTTTCTTCTTTTTTTTCATCTCGCCTCATCAGTTTTGTCGACTTCTCGCTCCACAAATTGAGCAAACTCGAAGCTGAAGTTACGCGAGAGACTATGGGGCTGTGTTGGTTGCTGCCCTAGAGAGGAGTCGCCTAGCCTAAAGCCTACGTGAGTATTCTTGCTTGTTTGTTTACTACCCTGAAGACCACCCACGCTCAGGCAGCATGTTGCGAGGCTCAGGCCACCAAAATTGCTCGCCTGACTTAGGATCATGTGTGTCTGGCTTTCCTCCATTCAATCTCTCTTTGATAACAGTTGTCACAATCTAAAGTGGACGTGTTTTATTTTAGGTATAGGACTCCAACCAAACAACAAGACATGGGGTGTGCCTAATTAGACAAGTATCATCATATCTTTCCTTCCGCACAGGCATATATTTCTCTCAGGCATCTTGCTCCGGGCACCAACCAAACAAGCCTTATACCCTCTCCGACACCTTCTCGTCGGCAATCCCACAGTGACCTTTCCAATTCAACCGCTAACCTGACCATGTTAGATTTTTGCCACTTTACTGCCTCCTCCGTTGCCCCCCGACCTCTCCCTCACCTCTAGTGGCTAGAGACAACGCTGCCACCACTTCATCGTGCTACTTCCTCCACCGTCGTCCTCTACCCTCCCCATCCTAACTAGTCGACGATCTTTACCCCCGCTGTCAACCCTTTCCTCCACCCTCTCCTAACCTCATGGCTCCGGTAGTGATGACAACTGCCATCTCGCTGTCCGTCATCGATCAATCTGCTGTCTTCCCAGTCATTCCTCTAAGCCCGAAACACCTCTTCTTCTAACCCTACCCCATAATGCTAAGTCGTATGCCCATTATTGTCACGTTGTGACGTGTTCGGAATCCTTCATGCACCTGTCATCCTTGGTTCACGTGTGACATAGAGTCCTCACCGTAGGTATGAGTTGGATCAAAACCCTGAAAAAAAAAGGGGCTGAATAGGCGTCCGTCATCGCCACTAGGAATATTCACGCGACATGCAGTTGCATACAGGAGTGTTAAAGGGCCCAAACTTTCTAGTCTACAAAATTTGAAAGTTGGATCTAAAATAGAATAAGCTGAACTTTTATTTATTTTTATCTAAGAATATACCCTTTTTTAATCTATAATAATTAATTATCCTGAAATTAAATATTTAGTAAGTCAGAGGTACAAATTATGAAAATAGTAAGGACGCTATTAGGACCAACGTCCAGGTGCGGACGCTAGAGCGAACAGCGTCCTGTCTCGAGCTCTCAGGACATCCTAAATTGTGATGAGATGCTTGATTGCCGTTAGGTAGGAGGAGCCAGAGATTAATAAAAGTGCTCATAAAAAAGCCACTAAAAAAGCTTTCCTTAAAAAAGTGTATATTTTAAGCATAACTAGTGGCATTAATTCAGTTTCAAATAGGAATGTAAAAAAGTTATGCCGCAAATATGAGGTATAATTGGTGAAAATACAAGGGTGAAAAATTCTTAATTTCATTTAAATGTATGCTTACTTTTTTTGAACGATCAATACCAAACAGCACCGTGATGATTCATTGAATAGAATAGAAAAAAATTACAAGGCTAATACCCTAGAAGGCAGTAGCCAAGAAAGAAAAAAATTTCACCACCACCACGACGCACTGACAGCGCCTACACACAGCCAAGAAGAAGACTAACACCGAACCGACCACCGCTAGACCAACAAGGAAGCTACAGCTGAGACCGTCCAAATCCAAGCCCTAACAGCCAGCCATCGAACTCAACTCTAGCCACGTATTTGGTATTGAGGAGGAGAAGGTGAGAGAGAAGATGGAACAACTCTCCCCCTTGAGGCCTGCCAACATGACCAACTTGCATAAGTTAGAGCGTCGCCGCAAGAGGACAAGACATCTAAAACAAGCCTACACCAACTGCCTAAGAGAAGTTTTTGGCAAAGGGGCTTTCTAGACAACGTCTCCAGGGAGAAGAGCGACGATGAGCACAGTCGCCATTGTTCGTCGAGGTCTCAGAGAGAACCAAGACATGGTTTTCACCCGACAGCCCCACCAGAGGAAGGGGACGGCTCAACAACGCCCGCAAGAGGGAAGACGAAACTCGAAGTGTCGTCGATGTTGGCCAAGTCAAGCCCGGGGTAGGTTTACACCCGTCGTCCGCCCCTTGTCGATCCACAGCTAACGCTCCAATGCTCCATCATTGGCCATCTGTTAACACCAGAATTTGGTAAGCCCCAAAGTTCCCATCGGACCAAAGTTCATATCGGCTCGAAGCTAGTATCGGCCTAGAGTTCTACATCGGCCGATGGGGGTTATCTTGAACCAACCACCAACAGCAGTCGGATTCTTGTTAGATTCGGAAAGATCTTATCCAGAGAAGACCGAGTCCAAGGAGGATGTGGCTTGTATCTATTAATTAGGATAAGTCTGTTAGTTTCCTTTTTATCTTTAGGAAAGGATCTTAGTGTTCGATACGGACTTTATCTTTTTCCTTTTATCTTTAGGAAAGTTTGAGTCGTATTCTGTTAGGATCTTTGTTAGCCTATGGGTATAAATATGTAAGCCCAAGGTTCATGTAAATTTATTTCACGATCAATACAACTTCGGCGCATCGCCAACCTTTACTTTTCGTCTTCTTCGACGAGTTCATGCCCTTCCCACGAGAGGTAAGTCTCGTTATGGCTGCCTACACTGTCGGGGCTAGGGCTTCGACGTTCTGATCTCGTCAAAGTAAGCACCTACTATCATATATCTTAGTCAATCTGGATTGGCGTCTCGATTTAGTCGTATCGGCCGAGATTCATTTTAGGGTTTACGCTTGTATCGACTAAATCGTCTCGCTAGATTAGATTGGCTAAGGTATCCACCACCCCGAAAATCAGTCGAGGGCTTGATTGTCTAGATCTTGCGTTTCTTTTCATACTTAGTGTCACCAAGTCGTGATTAGAACCGTAGTCTCTAGCCTGCCTGTCGATTGCCAATAAAGGTTTCACCTGGGTTTCAGCCGGTGAGTTATCTGGACGTTGCATCGGTCCAAGAGTTTTACATATAAATTGGATCTGGCCGATGACAACAGAGTATTTATTGTTTATCTGCTTATTGAGAGTTTATGCCATCGGACCTCTGGCCGATGTGTGCTTTAATCTTCAGATCAATGTTTATTTTATATTTGGATTATGCTATATCACATTGCTATATCATTATGTTATCGTCAGCCGATCGCCTCTATATAGATGTTTGTTCAGTACACGGCTGACGGTTCGAAACCCTAACTACATCAGCTGGTATCGGCATCGGCTGGAACTGTGCCATCGGCCCATCGGCCGATCGGTTGTTTTGGCTATCGACCGATACGTTTTTGCCCTATCGGCCTATCGGCCAATAGACCTTCTGTTCTGCTATTTTGCATATCTTGTCAGTAGCAGGATCAAACTGACTGGCACGCCCGCGCTTCATCAATTTTAGGACCTACACTGGAGCTAAGCAAATCTCCCAGGCCTTCGTGTGTCTGCACGCCGAATCCTCATCGGCGGTACGGATTCGGCGTCAACACCATCCTTCATCGGCGTGTGGACACCGTTGGGCCGACGCCGACCGCCGACCAGCCTCTACTCTCCGCACCGGCCTCCCATAGTCATCAGCTGCACCTCTGCGCCACGTTGGCCACGTCTCACCACAGGCCGCGCCTCCTCATGCCACGCCGGCTTCCCGTCACCGCCGACCGTGCCTCCACGCCAGCCTCGCCTCCACGCGCTGCGCCTACCTCCCACCGCCATCGGTCACACCTCCACGCGTCGCGCTGGCCTCCGCCGCCGCCAGTCATGCCTCCTCGCGCCACGCCGGCCTACCTACGCAACGTCAGCACCACTCTGTGCCTCACCTGCTCCTGCCGCCACCGACAGCCAAATCTGGCAGGGGGGCTCCAGATCCAGCGGCGGCCATCGCGGCCGTGGCCTCCCTGCCGCCCCCGCCACTACGACGCGTAGTCGCTTTCCCGTCGCTTGCCACCTCCACCTTCACCTGGCTCCAGATCCGGCAACGCCCGTCGTGGATCCGACAATGCCCAACACAGTCACATCCTCTTCGCCGCCAACGCCGCGACACACGCGGCCTGTACCCCGCCACCTGTCACCTCCTTCTCCCTTGCCTCCACCTTCACTTGTCGCCGCCATCTGCGCGCCAGGCCCGTCCGCGCCTGCACCGCCTCCTTCCGTGCGCCAGCCCCGATGCCGACGCCGCTCTAGCTGGCCTCCACCTTCGGATCCGCTCATGTCAGATCTAGGGTGGCCGTCACCGCTGGCTTTGCTGGCCACTCGCTCAGGCGGCGGCGAGGTAGAGGGGGGAGGGAAAGAAGGGCGGCGGCGGCAGCTAGGGTTTTCGTCGCCCGAGTCGCCCGAGCGGGAGGCAACACGGGCACGTTGATAAAAATGCATGCTTACAACTACATGTTAATTAATTAAAAATCTGGAACTGAGTAGCATATGCTTAGTGGCGTACAGACGTGGCTACGTTCACTATCTCGGGGTCACCGGACCCCGGATAGATTATTTAATTTTAGCTAATTTATAGCATGTTAATAATTAGTATATTAGTCCATTAATATGTATAGGACCTCGGTAAATTTTGTTATTGGATAGCCACTGCGTATGCTTGTGGTTGTGGACGACATGATTGGCGTTTGTTGGATCCAAAGAATAAGTTAAAAGAGAGGACGTGATGCTGATCTGAGCTGTTATAAGATTGTAGCCTTAAGGCTCCGAAGTACTTAGATTACAGGGTGCCTAACAAAAAAAGGAGCACTAAACAAATTATCAGCAATGCACAATATAGGATCTGATTGGTATTACAAAGCAGAGGAGTGAAGAAAGAAACAGCAAGGGCTTATTTGTAAGACGAAACAGTCTCAGGGCTGAAGTACACACAACTTAAGTATGAGCCTCCATCATCCATGAAGCCATGACGGAGGATAGCGCAAGAAAAAACTAAAGGAAGAAAAAGAAGAGGGTCTATTTGTAATATAAACAATCTGCACTGAAGTGCAGACAACTTAACTATGCGAAGGACAAGAACGGAAGAAAAAGATTCAGCGGAAGGGGCAGAAAGAAAGAACAGAGGACATAACTGCGATAAAAAGTATAAGCACCAGGGACCTGGGCAAAATTCTAAAAATAATTGAATCATTTCTCAATTTATGCGTGTCATCAGGGACTATGCTAATCTTGTTATGTTCCAATTTTATCGGATATTTCCGAAGAAACAATTAGGTTGGTGCGGGGGGTATATAAGCTGTGCCTCTCTGCTCGAATTCCCGAGGTGGTACTAAAAACAAGCGCGCCTGTGACGTACCGGCCGTCCAGATTTCAACCTACGGATCGGATCTGACTGTGCGGGGCTCTGTCACCTTGGGCTGTGTGGGCCTCACCATATTGGGCCATCTGGCTAGTAATTGGCAGTTGAGTTTGTGTACGCTTGTGGCCTACTCCACCTCTGCGACAGTGCGACTATGCAAGCGAGAGCTTTCTGAAACAAAATTCAAAGAATTAACCATGCATTAACCCTCCACAAACTCTTGCTAACTATTTACTTTATTATTATTATTACAGAGTGAAAAACACGACCTAAATCATAATATATATAATCTTCACAATTTTACACGAAAAAACTAGCACTGTTCTTTCTTACATAAGTAATATACTACAAAGAGAACCAAACCACCACAGGTACTAATTACTTTGGTAGCATCGACTCGATTCACACGGATTGGAAAACTCTCAAATGAAGAAAGATCATAGACGTAGCTGCAAAGATCATCCACATGCTTCCTCGCGTCAGTGCGGATGCAGCAGATGTCCTGCACCAATCCAGCAAAATTTAATTAATTTACCAGTCATATGTAATAAGGAGAAAGAAGAACATCTGAAACAATTATGGACTGCACTTACTCGGATGCCAGGAACTTGCATGATCCAAAACCTACCAAGAACACAAAAAACAGATGTAAATTACAATAACAGATGTCACTGAAACAATGCTGAATTGTAAAATGTAAACAAACTGTGTGTTGTTACTTGGATTTCTCTTGATGATGGTTCCGGCACCGCCGAAGTTGCAGGCGATGTCGGAGTTGCCGTTCTGCTGGTAGAAGATGTTGAAGGCGTAGGAGGCGTGGGAGAGGAGGGTGTCCGGCTGGTAACACCGGCCGCCGGGCTGCAGCGGGGTGCAGTCGGCGCCGCCCTGGCCGCACGCCCAGTCCAGCGCGTTCTGGAGGTCCTCCTGGGACACCCCCGGCCGCGCCACGCACCACGTCACGCCGTCGACGAACGTCATGTTCCCCTCCGGTGGCGACAGCGTAGGGATTGGCGTGGCGGACTCCGCCTTCTCCTGTGGCGCGACGCGTGCGCCTGCTGCTGAGACTGATCACAGAGGAAATGACAGAGTGAGAACATTGTGATCGGATTGAGTGAACATTTACAGCTAAACGTGCAACGTCGCTATATAAAAAGAAACAAACAAAACAGTCTGTTCATAGATACAGCTAGTTCTGAGATTATGCATACAAAGTTTGCAGTGGTACTACTAGATTACTACTAACAGATCAAAGAAAGCTCGTTCAAATACTGAGAGTATGAGAAATATTTGTGGAGAAGACACGAGCAAAGAATAAGAGCAGTGCGGTTACCCACCTATGAACCATCCAAGAATCAAAAGGCTGTGCATGATCAACTGCTTTCTCTTCATGGTTGAAACCGAACTGAAAGCAGCCACTGCTTTTCACTCAGCTCTCTCCCTCTCTCTGTCTATCTACCACTCTCTCCTCAATGTGAGGGCCTAGGGAATATATTGAGTGTCTGAACGAAGAGCAGCTGTATCAACAGGAAAGCATGTCTTGTTCATGGGAAAGGGTCTGGGTTTCACTCGAATTACTAAGCAAGCAAGACACGAACTAAAAGAAGTCCCCACCGTGGTGCATATTTATGGCCATAGCAGGGAGGAGATGGCTTGAAAAGTGGCACAAAGATCCCATATTCCCAATGTACAGAGAGAAATGCATCTTGTAGCTATCAGAGACCCACCCGCCCAGTTCCTCTGGCCATATGGTCACCATTTGACTAATTTGGTTCGAATCTACACAAACATAACTTTACCATAATTCCTCTTACAAAATTGTAATATCTGCAGACCCTACTGACGTTTTATATGCTGTCATTGAATTGATAAATAAGCGAATTTTACCATGATGAGAATCTCCATATCGATCGTCTATTAATTTATGTTGCAGTTATTGTAATGCCTGAAGCAAAACATGTTATAAATGATTATACCAGGAGCTGCTGGCTCTTGGATTGTGCAACCAGTGCAGGGACCTTTATGAACATAATAGAATAATATGGAGGAGAATGACTTGAAGGCCAGGAAACCATGAGATTCCTTTTGCCTTCAAGATGTGCAAGCATGGACATGATTTCTAAAAGAACAAAAAGAAACTTAGGCAATAGATTCCATGAGATTGAAAGGGGCCAAGTGCATGTTCTCATTTCTTTTCTTTGTTGTTTCATGGTAGCATATGTCGGGGCTTAATGAGAAAAGCTTTCCTTGAGGATTAAGGGAAGAACCTTGATTCACTTTGTAAAGAGTGAAGCCTAATGGAGAGGTTTCCTGAAGATTACAAGGCGAATTCTGCATGTCTTAATCTGGGACATGGGTTCAATACAGGAGAGAACCCGAAGAAGAAAATCAGATCTTGAAAAAACTAGGTCCAGTGCCCCTACGGGCTGTACTTTTTTACCTCTATGTTCAATGAAATTTTACAATCTCGTGCTGATTCCATTACAAAAAAACTAGGTCCAGTAAAATAACTTATCAAAACTGAAATGGCATATGTACAGAATGCAAAAAAACACACTAGTAAGATATTTACATAGTGAATTTGGGATGGTGCTGGAAACAGTTTTCAAAAAGAAGATAAATGGAAGTGGTGCACACAACTGTCAACAGTAATCCCTATGAGTAAAAAGTAGAAACATATGGAAAAATGCAGCATCCATTAAAAGGTTAACACCAATGCATAATATTAAGCTAAAAACTTTAGTGTTTTCATGATGAAAGTTGTATCTTAACTTTGCTCTGGAAGCTTTAGACAGTTTGATGTTGTTTGAACGAAACGAAAAGAAAGATCTTATAGTTTAATGCAGCGCAACTTTTCAGCATCCACTTCTATAACATATCGGTAGCCAATGAGTGGAAACATTTACTGCTTACCCATATACATAAAGGGAAGCCAACCAACAAACTACAGTAGTGATATAACTGGAATTAAATTTGTATGAAATTTGAATTAAATTTGTATGCAAACTGCTTTGTACGGAATTAAATTTGTAACTAGATCATGTCTGATATGTTCTTTTAAAAAAAAAGGATCAGGTCCGATATAACTGGAACAGCCAGATTAAAATTTGATAAAACTCAGGCAATTCTATAGGCTTATTTCAAAGATGTATGCCCTCAGAATCAAAACAGCTTTGAAAATTCGGTGTAATAATTAAAAGGAAAGAAATGGATCTCAGACAAAGCCACAGTTTGGTACCTTATAAGCATATCAACACAATAATTGCTGGGTTGTCCACAGAACATGCCTCATATCTCTGTAGTTTTCTCACTTGTACCATCAGGTAGTATTCAGTGTTCATCGTCAAGGTTGTAGTCAATATATATGCTGTTACAGAACATGTTATGCAACAAGAACTCAGCACCAGTTATCTGATCATAGGGCATGGTACCATAAACCATGCTTTTAGCACTGTCAATCTTTACATGAATCAACTACCAGTAATCTTTGCACGAACATGCTCCCCCTTGGAAATGGTGGAACCTACTTCGATCCCTGACAATGATTTCACGATCATAAACCTTTGATATTAGCTTAATTGCAACATGACAGTCCCCACACATCCTCAAGTTCTTTATTATCCTGATAGGAATGCCAGGAAGAGACTTCAGCAAGGCAAATGCAATGGCCAGCCTCTCACTATGGTAGTTTAAGGCGGTCTCTTTTTCTTCCTCCTCTATATCTGCCAATACGTTACTTGTGCGAGGGATGTAACCTTCTCGCCTCAATCTCTCAGCTATGTCAGCCAGCATTTCGTATATCTGCTCACTCTCAGGATGTGACCTGTCTCCCATAACAAACTCATATACAGAGTTGCGGAGCTCAACGAGACTATGCCCAGGGTTTTTCCTCACTCTATCTTTTACCATTGTCTTCCTAAGCACATGAACATCTACCCACATCCCAACAGCAGCATAAAGGTTGGAGAGGAGCACATAGTCTCCACTGTGCCCAGGGTCAAGCTCAACCAACCGTTTCCAAGCAACCTTCCCAAGTTCCAGCTTCTTGTGCATAGCACAAGAACCCAGCAAGGTCCTCCATACCACAGCATTGGGCTCCAATGGCATTGTGATGATATAATCGTAAGCCTCCTCAACTCTTCCTGCTCTCCCCAACAGGTCCACCATACATCCAAGATGCTCAATCCTCGGTGCAATGCCATAATCCTCCTTCATCCTATCAAAATACTTAAATCCATCATCAACCAAACCACAGTGGCTACATGCATACAACACTCCTATCATAGTAATTTCAGTTGGCACTAGCTTCTCCCTCTCCATTACACTGAAAAGCTCAAGTGCCTGCTTCCCAAACCCATTCGCTGCCAGCCCTACGATCAACGACGTCCAAGAGACGACGGTCCTCCCCAATCCCATCTCCTCAAAAATCCTCCTTGAATCATTGACACTACCACACTTGGAATACAGATCAATCAGCGCATTGCTCACATGCGAATTTTCCACCAACCCAACCTTTTCCACATACACATGAACCCTCCTCCCAAGAGCAAGCGCCCCAATCTCTGCACTGGCAGTTAGAACACTGACTATGGTGAATCCATCCGGTGCAAAGTTGACGCCAAGCATCTCTCGGAAGACGGTGAGAACCTCGTTAGGGCGCCCGTTGGCCGCAAAGCTGTTAAGCATCGAATTCCAAGAGACGAGGTTCCGCTCACTCACCGGCATTTCGTCGAACAACTTGTGCGCGCTCTCGAACAGGCCGCACGCGCCGTAGAGGTGGACGAGCGAGTTCTGGACGAAGATGAGCGTGGCGAAGCCGTTCTTTGCGGCCTCAGCATGGAGGCACTCTCCCTCGCGGAGCGCGAGGAGGCGCGCGCACGCCTGGAGGAGCGGCGGGTAGGTGTGCGTGTCGGGCGGCGCGAGGCGGCGGCGGTGGAGCTCGAGCGCGACGCGCGGGCGGGGGGAGCCTGCGGCGATGCGGAGCACCGTGTTGAGGGGGAACGGGTCTAGCGGCCCGTGCGGGAGGAGGAGGAGGCGGGAGAGGACGGCGACGGCGTAGCGGAGCGGCGGCGCGCGGAGGGAGGCGAGGTGGAAGAGGAGGTGCTTGGCGAGGAGCGGGTGGGAGGGGAGCACCCCGGCCCGGAGCGCCCGCGCGTGGATCTGCTTGGCGGCGGCGAGGGATGGCGCGGAGAGGTGGAGGCGGAGCAGCGCGACGCAGTGGCGCAGCGCCGGGTGGGTGGACGGAATCGCCTCGCGCATCGGAGGAGCATCTGGTCGCCGGCTCGCCGCCGCCCGCGCGGGCGCTGGATTTTCGCGCGATTTCGAGCTGTTCTCTTCTGCAGAGTGGGCCGGGAATCCCGTCCCGGCCCAACTCGGTGGGCTAGTTACTGGGCCAAGGCCGGACCAATGTGGCTGGGCCTCTCAGTTTATGGGCCGAAAAAGGCCCATGCCAACGGGGAGAAACGACGGCGAGGCCACCGGCCGCTGGCGAGTGCAGCGGTTGCAACTCACGACCTGCCTGCCTTCCAGGGTTAATACACAAGATACCAGCAAAAATGACAGCATTCTCGAACACCGAGCCAACCATGATACTATCTTCAATGAACAGTGACAATGAGTAAATCAGTAAATTATCAATCAGGTTACGGTGCACTAGGCAGCAGATTTCTGAGTTTTGTTACACAGAAGAGGACTAAATTCAGCAGTCACCACGAGCATGAACATATGACAGAAACTTAAAAGGCCCAATATCCACAGCAGCTACCTAGTAGAACTATAAAGTAAAGAATAAACCTCAACACACATTAAGCAAGCAAGCAATCCCAAGTTCATTATGTACATGGACATGGCATAGGTTTTCCTATCCTGGCAATAGCAGATTCACACTTCACAGGGGTTCATTTCGACGTGGAAATTCATCAGAAATCCTGTAGAAATTCGACGACAGTGATTTGTTTGCAGTAATGATGAGTAATAATACTCTCCAGTCTCGACACAACCAACCAGCACTTGCATTAGATGGATGGGGCTCTGGAGGTGGTGTGCGACTGGGCGTCTTCGAAGATATCCACATCCTCTAGCTTCTCAGGCTTCAGGCAAGCCGGTATGTACGCGGTGTAGACGGCATCCATGTTCGGCGTGTCTTTCACGTCGTGCTGAACCACCTCGAGAGGGGTCTTGGCGAACGCTGGGTAGAACCGCATATGGCAAATGTAGGCAAAGATGAAGCTTATTGGGATGAGGGGCACAAGAACAGTGGAGTATAAGAACTTCTTCAGCAGGATGACACCGACCATGGTGGTCTGGTATATCAGTAGAGCTGCAATGATCCTCGTGTGCATATGTGGCCACATTCGCCCATTGCTCTCATAGCTGGGAACATATACCCGGAGAACCTGCGTTGAAAGAAAGGTTACTCCGTCACAAAGTTTATCTAGCAATTGTTTTCATCAGAGATCTCAAGAGTTTAATAAAAGGATTGAAAGCGGAATCCAGAAGCTCAATTCAAAAGCTAAACAATGGGAAAGTACTAATAACTAATTTCTCCTTTCCAATTCAATTTCAATATCAGTGTGTTAAACTTTAAAGCAAGTAACTCTTGGCTCACCTGATTTTTCGCTATAATCCATCCAAGAACAAAGTAAGCAACACCAAATGGAATAATCATAGGTGCAATGACAGAGTAGCACAGCACAATTGTAACTATGAGCATGTCGTTTGGAACCCTGGTGTTATATCCTAGGTCGCCTGGAGCCCAAGCTGCTCTCACATCATCCTCGGTCTTGCATAGGTACTTCCTCTTCAGATGGAAAATGATAAGAGGGACCAAGCGAGAGAGCTCAAGCCCATAACCAACAAAGAATCTGGCAACAAAAAACAAATGAAAAGTTAATTTCTGAATTGTACAGACGTGTAGGATGGAAATAAGCTGACAATACCAGGTACATAAATGTGCGAAGAAAGCATTACTTACTTCAGTGCAACAAACGTAAGGAAGAAAGTTGCACTTCCTGGGAGGCTGCTGGCAAGCATATTCACAATCCCAGGAGGGTTATTGATAATGGTTGTCAAAGCACTGAACAATGTGGAACCAATTGTAACCCCAAGGAAGACATTGAACACAATGAAGTAGAAGTACTTCCCTGCTGCTGCCCTAACTGTATGGCCCTGTGAAGGAATCCCCTCCAGCTTTGAGAGGAACATTAGAAGACTAGGCAGCAAAGCAAGGAAAACAATAAGTGCAAGCTGCGGGAGGTAAGCCTGTAGGACAGTCTTGATTTCCTTTTGGTCCACCACCACCTTCAGAAAGGGAAGCTTCTCCCTCAATTTCTCCAAAGTTGTAAGAGCAGAGATAGCAGTAATAGGAACCATATAGAAAACCACTGTGAGAAAGACAATGGTATAGACCACAACCTGTCTGATTTGCCTCTCATATATTTTCTTGGAAAGATTAGACCATATTATCTGGCGTGGTTCAGGAGCCTGCTCAACAGTCCATTTATCAAACATCTGAGCATGGAGAGTCTGAGATGCAGAAGCTGCAGCAGATCTTCTGTTGAAAAACACAATTGCAGCCTGTTGCTGTTTCTCACGAAGGGTAGTCTTCTGTTCGGCCTCCAGTTTGGGCAGCAACTCCTTGATTTGGTCATTACAGTACTCAATTGTATCAACCTTTTTACCGATAAGACCAAGAAATCCAATCCGATGCGTAGGCTTGGCGCCCTCAGGCTTGCCTGTCGTTTTAGACTCCGTATAGAC
This sequence comes from Oryza officinalis, assembly GCA_008326285.1. Taxonomy (NCBI): domain Eukaryota; kingdom Viridiplantae; phylum Streptophyta; class Magnoliopsida; order Poales; family Poaceae; genus Oryza; species Oryza officinalis. The sequence goes on from BDMV01000007.1 coordinate 4,852,155, forward strand.
AACTTCAGCACGAGCAATTTTCTGTTTGTGACCTTCAATCTCTTGATAAATTTTGTCAGCCTGAAAAGTGCATTATGATCAGAAAACATGGATTTTTTGGTACTTTTTGAGACATGTCGCGCAAGTATACGAAAAAAGATAAAAGAAGGACCATCAGTCCCCCTAAAAACATCTTAAGAGTGGCAATACCTTAGTGTGGTCAGTCACAACCATTGATCTGTAGAAGGTATCAGGATGAAGTGCTCGGAAATAGGAGTCCACAGAATCCTTTATAGTTTGATCAGGAGGCGGCATAGGAACATCTCTCACCAACACAGCAAACTCCTCTGGTTTAACATCTGGTGTTGATCTTGCAGCCGCTCTCATATTTGAAACATGCTTGTAGGACTTCCATAGTACGAAGTACGTGACAAAAGAGACCCAATAGACTGATAATAAAAATGCCCACAGCCTTAGGCTTCCTTCCTGTAGAAAATGTAAAGACACTAGTGAGTTTGTCTGTGAGCATGACTATATGATAATCAAGATCTTGAATGTTAGCCTTGACAGGAGATTAGCAAGTTCTATCTCTATAGAAAAATAAAAAGAGCAGTTTCTGTACTAATTGGTTGCTCATAATTTACACATCAACAATTCATAATGCAATTTTAAAGAAGATATAAGCAGCCACATCAAGAATTCATACTGGCTACAGGCCAATTGGCCATAGGGCTGAAACTGATCTGACAGTTATTCAAGGGATATTGATCGCACAGCACAAATCCATTTGGATCAAAACTTTGGAAATGGCGGACCAAACAGAACAGAAAGGAACACTAGGCTGATCATACAGTGACATGTAAATAGTAACAAGTAAATCAGAGAATATGGTTGCCATGTTTTTGTATGTAACAACATGCTTATATTTGTTCCTTTTCTTTTACAGAAGGGACAATCTCAGCAAGCAAAATACTGGTGCCGTGCAATTCCTATAGTCATATACATCATAAACTGGTAACAAGCCAAGCAATGAAAGTAAACTCGAATTGAAGGGCTACTTACTTGAACATTGCCCAGTGCTAATCTCTCGAGCTCTGTGAAGTCCTGGGGTGTTTTGCCATTCTTCAGGCCAATAGCCCTTTGCAGGTCCAGGGCATTGTCAGTAGCAGCGACAGGTAGCAGAACTGGAAGTAGCACAATCCCAGAGAACACCAAGATGGACAACACTGGAACATAAGAGAGAAGCATTAAACATATTCTCACAATAGGTGGCAAGTCAATATGTTATATCAACTTAGCTATTTTTAGCCAAAATGCCACCTAGCCAAATTTAATCAGTAAAGTGTAGCATAAATCAATTAACATGCTGAATTTCATACTTGGCAATCCTTCATGCATCATAGTTTCTATAGCCAACCTGTCATTCAGCACGGCTTGCCCCTATAAATTGACTTTTAGCTCTCTTTCTTACTATTACAGAGCCACGCAATTTTCTCCAAAGAGATTGTTTAGTCTAAGAAAGCATGAATTAGTAGTAATTGTTATTCCTGTTGCGGCTGTTCATGACAAACAGGCATCCCGCATATCTGTATGTTGGTACATGAAACGATGAAACATAAAAATATTTTTATCTGTTTTTTTTATAATACACGGTACTACTACTACTTTTGCAAACAGACGGATAAAAAAAACAACAAAAGTGAGAAGAAATCTCTGAACCAAATTTCCTGAGATTCAATACTACAGGGGCACCTATATAGAAATTAAAATTTAGAACTCCCCGACCCGAACGTACTTGAAGAAATCGCACGAAATCATTTTTTTTTCGTTAGAGCAAAATCACAACCAACTCAACTCCTGAACTGAACTGAGAGAGCGCAGGGGAGGGGGATGTGGTTATCATACCGGAGGAGAGGAAGACGAGGTAGACGGCGGCGTCGACCCCACCGGCGGCGACGACGTCACCCTCCGACGCGGAGATCGCCTGGCGCAGCCACCCGACGGGGCTCCTAGTCCCTCGCCCCCGCCCCTCCCACGGGTCGAGCCCCCGCAGCAGGACGCTCGGGTAGTACACCGGCGCATTGCCCGGCCTGCTCGACAGCCACGTGAACACCAGCACCAGCGCCACGAAGATCACGAACGACGTCAGCAGCGACGTCACGAACGACGCGATGTCCATCCCGCCGCCGCCGCTCCTCCTCCTCCTCCTCCTCCTCCTCCGGCTTCTCTAAGGGTGATTAGTGGTGGTATTAAGGAGGATGGGAGGAAGCATTGGATGCTTGCTTTGCTTGGGTTTGCGAGGGAGGAGTGGAGAGGAGTTGCTGAGTTGGGGAGGTTGCCAAATGAAGGAAAGGGAGGAAGAAGAAGGGAGGAGACAACCAAAGGAAGGGGAGGAGACAAAAAGAGGAAAGCCCAAATGACTGGATTGCCCCTATATCTGATTTTTATTTTTGTTTCGCTGCTTTTGCTGCGGGAAAGAAGCAACAGGGCCTTCTTTTTTGACTTCCTGGGTGGAGTGACCGTTTTGCCCTTTAACCCGTGTCCTTTGCGATGGAGTGATCGAAGTTGACAGGGCGAAGATACGGGGTGTGTTTGGGATGTATCAAAAAAAGTTGGTGTTCAATTTATGAAAAGATTAAAGTATTTAAGTAGGTAATAATTTGACAGGTATAAAAACACGCTAAGATTGTTGAGATCTCTTCGAATGGTTCATCTAACCGGTGTCTGTTCATTTATTTGTGTAAAACAAATGACGTCGTTGCATGTGTGTTTGTTTATGTGTGTATGAGTAATTGACTTTTCTTTGTTCGCTTATCTATACATGAGTACACCATTTGCATGCTTGTATGCATGCTTGATCGATGAGGTTTAATTCAAGTAGAAAGGGGTTTTGTTAGCTTAGTTTTGACGTCATTTGTGAATATGATGATTAAATTAGAATGAAAATAATACTACAACTAAAATATATACAAGTTGTCTTTCAGGACCTGTCGTGCTCACTAGCTAGAATTATCGCTAAATGTTTGGATGATGTCACTCTTTGGGGTGAGACGTTTCGTAGTACCGAAAGAACTTCTGGAAATTGGTTTCTTTCTTTTTCTCTCCACTCAAATGTAACCTAGTTCAAATCCCTGTATCTTTTTCTCCTTTAGTAAGAATTCAGGTGTGGAAGCTATTGTCTTCAACTTGTACTTGTACTTGTACTTGTACTTGTACTTACTTACTTATTTATATATATATATAAATAAGTTGTAAACGTTTTCTTTTTGGAAGGGGGAGGGGATGGATTTCGGTAAACTTGTACTAGTAGCTATTACATTCGTGTAGAACAATTCGGCACTGTCGTTCTCAAATTCTCCATAACTAATACTTCATTTCCTTTTATGGTCTGTTTGAGAAACAGAACGAGCAGCGACGTTGACCTGCATCCAAGAAGCACAACAAAAGAAAACAAAGAATCAAGCAAGCATGGGCGTGTATACCGGCACAGCCGATCCGCTTGTGCATGCAGTTTTCTAAAGCTTTGGCATGTCCAATTGTCCATGTCGGCGTGCCGCGAGAGCCAAACTTGGCTGAAAAGAAAAAAAAAAAGAGGAAAAGGAGTCGTCGTAACGGAAAGATTTGAAGCGAAAACCTAGATCCGACGTCAACGCAACGGTGCTGTGTGAGCGCCGGCCCACATGCAGTTGCACCGGGGCGCTAAACGGCAAAGCAGGGGCAATTTGGTCACGGGAATATAAATAATATAAGGAATTAAGAAAGCCCAGTGGATAAGAAAGGACCTGGCTGGCGGGTGGGCCCTCATCATCGGGTTCTACTACTTCTCCTGGGCCGCCTTTCGCTTTCCCAGCAACGCCACGTGGCGGGGGGTGGCTGGGCTGCCGACACCCGCCCACATTGTCGCCCCAGCTCACACGCGCCGCGCATGTGGCCGCGGCTACTGTACGTGACGGCGACGTCGACGGCGGAAGGGCAAACAAACGGTTGGGACGCGCTGCGCACAGCACACCGCCCGCGCAGATCGAGCCAAATCCAATCGCTCACTCGTACACTTTGTACATAGAAAATTCAATCTTCCCTCGTTAAATTGATTATTTTTTGAGGAATGGTGTACGTGGCTGCCATGATTTGGCCTCATCCACGGTATGTGCTGATATGATAATAGACCTGTTCGGCAAGAGGGTTGCAGCTTTCAGACGTCCGAACAGGCCCAATATATTAGAAAAAAGTTTATATATATATATATTAGTTATTTTAGATTCATGTCGAATTGGATACAGACGATATATTCAATTTTTATAATAATAGAGATATAAGTTTAAAAAAATTGATAAAAAATATACCATCATCTCTCCCCTCACATGAACCCGTGTTTGTAAGTGCATGATCCCACTGCAGTATTGCGGACTTGATTTGCACGTAGCTGTTCATGCATGTAAGTTGCATGCATGGCACGTTAGCTCATACTCACTCTGTCCAAAATTATAGATACCTTTTTTAAAAAAAATTCAAACTCGATAATTTTTGACTAATGATCATCAGATCTATGCTAAGTATTATGTATGTTATATCATTTGGTTTATATTTTAAAGTATTTTCATGATTCTAATTTTATATTCATTGAAAACATAATATAAAATAAAATAATGATCAAAGTATGTCACTAAAGACCATATAAAAAGTATACGTCTTATAATTTGGGATGGAGAGAGTATTTCGTGCGTCGTGCCATTACAATACGAACTTGAGATGAGGTTCAAGTTTGCTGTTTATCCATGTAATCTCGTGATGACATCGCGAACACGTCACAAGTTTATGCACTCATCGTGCGAACTTGTCGTGAATTCACATCCCTACTTTGCGACGACGGTGCAAACTCGTCGCGAGAACTTCACATCCCTACTTTACGACTACACCCCTGTCAATTCTTTTGAAACGTGTATATTCCTATATAAGTCGATGAAAAGAAAGTATATTTTCAAATCTTGTTCTAATATGATATATGGCGTATAAAACTTTTATACATGTGTACTTAACGATTTAAAATTCAATATAAAAGATAAATTTCAATTAAACAATAAAATTAAAATTTGACAATTAAACTTGTAAGCTGGTGGTGTTGCCTCGCCGCGAGAGCTATAGCTGTCCATGTCAACCACGTGAAGTCCGTCGTCCGTACCACTGAAGATTGCCCTGCATGCAAAGCTCTCTTTGTATTCGGCTGTGCCTGTTGTGATTTGTAAGTTGAGAATAGTGCCCAAAATAAAACTTTATTTTATTATTTAAAGTGATCAACTCATCATATTACCAAGATATATATTTATGTACATATTGGTCATATAACCATGATAAATTTTTTGAGATGTGTTGTCTGTCGCTAGATACCGAAGATTATTAAAGCTATTTTTATTATTTAAAAAAACGCAACCGCGTTAAAGATGTTGCAACACATGTTATAGATGCCTATAACATGTAGCCTTGCTCATTTTTATCTTGGTGCATCTCACGCACCGTCCTAATAAGATTTTAGTTTTGACAATAGATTTTGATGTTTTATAGAAAAAAGATATTGCACATCCACATCAATAGCCCTGGCCGTCAACTGGTTTGTCGATCGGAACTATACAAATTATTGAATTTGTCAACTCAAGCTCCTAGTTTGCATCTTGTTGATGTACTACATATTAATTTCAGTATCCAATGATGCACACGAGTCAACGTATAATCCCGTTGATTGTTATCAAATTGGTTTTTATGTTTCACAAATGGCACACATGCATGTCATTTAAAAAAAAGAGTGAGATATAGCATATGCAATTATACCGAGCCTATACTAGCACATATGAGAGGAACTGGCATACATTATACATAGGGAATCTCTCTCAATATATACACACACATATGTATGTACTTCCTTCGTCCTGTATTAGGTGTCGTTTTGATTTTTTTCTTGTAACGTTTGACCATTTGTCTTATTTGAAAAATTAATACAAATATAAAAAAAAATTATATATACTTAAAGTATTTTTGATAATAAAGCAAGTCGCAAAAAAAATAAATAATAATTTCATAATTTTTTAAATAAGACGAATGATCAAACTTTACAAACAAAAACACAAAACGACGAGTATTTTAGGACGGAGGTAGTACCTATTTAATTTTGGCTTAATCAAAAATATATTTATTACTCTTTTCATCTTAAAATATATCTGTTACTAAGAATATGTACGTCACATTCTTCTAAAATTTTTTATATCTTAAAACGGATGAAGTATATGATACTATGCATAAATATCTACTGGTACATTTATTTTTCGAGGTCAGCAGGATATATAAAACAGATTGACCCAAGTTTTTAATCAACAACAACACGCAACCATGCATATGGGTATCAACCGTGCCACGTTGTTGAGCCCCCACATCGCCACGTGGCTCGTCGTTTTGCCGTTGAGATGTTCCATTCCTGACAGAGTGACAGTTGGGAGCTCGCGTCTACATCGATCTTATTTATATGATTAAAACTTAAAAGGGAGATTTTGAACTGTTGTACGCTGTATGATAGATAGTTTATAAGGTTTAACTACTACAGCTCAAAACTGCAATTGTGTTAAGGTTAATTACAATGTATTTTCACTTCCTAATTCGTATAAGTACAACCATATAACGTTTTATCCATTTCTGAAAATTAGGTTCAAATTAAGCTAAGCTGAAAGCATACCAACCAACCGACAGATTTAGGATTCTTCTAAAGCGAACAAAATAATATACACCAACTTTATACTTTTTTTTCCTTAACAAAAAGAATACCAACTTTGGCAGGAGATTTTCTCCCTTCCTTGGGACCAAAGCAAATCAAAGCACTAGCTAGAATTATCTGCCTTTCATGCAACTTGGAGGCAGCGAAGATTTGGGAGAATAAAGTAGGCCACTAATTATCTTGATCTCTATAAATCCAATTAGGGAATTTTGCGGCATAGAATCTTTCACGTCTCAAGTTCATGGGGTTCGCTAGATAAATACTACTCATATGTTACTATAAATATACATTTGAACCTATTTATTATTTGAATCACATCGTGTATAAAATTAGAGATGGCAGTCTCAGATCACTGGCATACTTAACAACCACCATTAATTTATTCTACGCAATTCCCGTTCTTTATCAATTACTACAAGACTCAGGCCTTCCTTGACATGGAGGGTTTTCGGAGGAATTTGGAGTTTAACTAGCTCTTGTGGAAACCCTTAAAAGTTCTTGTTTTTTAAAAGGGGCCCTTCATATGCACCATTAAGCTACCATTCTACGTACTCTCATCTGAACTTAATTGGACTTTTTTATGAGTCCTTGTAAGGATTTCTAAATTACGCTTCAAAGCGCGTGTAGTATGTGATCATGTCGTTTTCAAATGGCGTTGTCAAATCCCATCGTGTAGCCCACACAAAGCCAACCAGAGAGGAGGTAGCGTTAAAGCTCAGAAGAGATGCTAGCTAGCTCTTAATCAAATAATTAGTAACTATATGCCTAAAAAATATCTCTCACCGGCTGTTTAGAGTGGGGATGAACTATCAACTATGGCCAATGATTCATAGAGTGCCACTTGTGGCAGAAATATCTTTGCAAACACTAATTAAAACTGTCACACATGTATGTATGCACATGTGTTTGGCCCCCCATCTTTCCTTTTCAAGGAAGAATCAATCAATGGATTATATTATTCTCCTGCATGGATATTTTCTGATTTCTTAGCACTAATGACACATCATTAGCATAGTGTTCTGATTCTGAATGTGACATATGTCTGCCAGAGCTCATCCACAAAGGACCATAATTAGCACAACAGAGTGAAAGCCAGAAGAGCGCCGGACTCATCTTAGATGGGCCATAAAATGGGCCGGCCGCGTGCATCCCTGCAATACGTGATGGGCCTCGTGTGGGCTAAAAAGGCAAACTCTGGACATTATGAGGCCCAACTGTGGAGTTCTTAGGCCCATCAGGGCCCGATAGAGAACGCGATATATAAGAGCACCTTCTCCCTCGCGGCTCAATCCTCACCCTCCTCGCGAAAACCCTAACCCCGCCGCCGCCGCCGCCGCCGCTCTTCGCCAGAAGGTAGGCGGCGCCGCCGTTGCTCTTCTTGTTCCTCTGCGTCCTCGCGCCCGCTAATCGTGCTGAGAACGCTTGTTTTCCTTGTTGCAGATCGTTTCGTCGCAGCCGGGTCCGGTCTTTCGAGCGCGGAGATGGCGTAAGTTCTTGCCCCCAACATCTTGGCCTCTGCTAGTTCCATGTTTTCTCTCTATCCTCGTAGCATTTTTGGATCTAGCCTATTCTTGCTCTTGCTGTTGTTGGTAGAACATTGTTACTGTGTAATTGTTGCTGAGTCTTGGCTGCGCTACTGCTCGCTCAAGAATCGTTCGGTAGGTCTTAGCATCTTTGAGTTGTTGTGGATGGGGAAATTGTCATTTGGTTTCCTTTTCGATGGGATCAATGAGTGAAAACATGTGGAGTCATGAGTGGGATTGCTCGGATTTCTGCTGTAATGGTATGGTCGTGGTGATTTAGAATTCGGCAGCTGGTAGTATAGTTGGTGGATTTGTTGTATGTGAGTCATCTAGTTTAGCAAATACAATCATGATTCATATCAGATGATATATGCCTGTTCGGTACTAGCACCAAGGAGTGTGTAGACGGTAAATTCATAGCCAGGTTGAAAAATGCTCGATTGCTTGTCAAATTACGTTTTTATGGAATTGAATTATCCAACTGAATTGTCTTGTTTGCATCCAAGAAGTACTGAATTTTGTGCAGAGTGCCACCAGTGGTGAGAGCCACTGCATTTTTATATTATGGGTGTTCAATTCTTGTATAAATGTAACACCACGTACATGCCAAAGTATTTGGACCTCCATTATCGAAAGAGCAGTCAAATTAGAAGAGAACTAGAAAAACCTTTTAAAATGTATAACAAATTTGGTGCAGTAATTGTTAATAGATGTCATGTGCATCTCGGTCTTTGAAATATTGGTGTTCCATTGCAAGCCTTTTCATTTTCTCTGAGATTTAAGCACTTTTACAGGGAGGAGACCCCAGTTGAGACTCCAGCTGCCCCAGTTCTTGGGGAGCCCATGGATCTGATGACTGCTCTGCAGCTGGTGATGAAGAAGTCAAGTGCTCATGATGGGCTTGTGAAGGGGCTCCGTGAGGCTGCCAAGGCCATCGAGAAGCATGCTGCTCAGCTTTGTGTGCTTGCTGAGGACTGCGACCAACCTGATTATGTCAAGTTGGTTAAGGCTCTCTGTGCTGAGCACAACGTTCACCTTGTTACCGTGCCTAGTGCTAAGACTCTCGGCGAGTGGGCAGGGGTGAGTTACAGGACTCTTCTAATAGATGTACCTTGTTAATTGTTATTCTTGACCTGTGTTAATCTGGTGCCTTAAGACCTCATAGCTGTACTGTATTAATTGTTATTCTTGTCCCGTGTTAATCTGGTGCGCATATGACCTTCTGATAGCTGTACCTTGTTAACTGTTGGTTCTTGATTTGTGTTAACTAGTGCCTATATGGCCTTATAGAGGTTCTCAATGTTGGTTCAATTGATGAGTAGACAATGGTTTCACCAGTACTTAAAGGACAGTGCTACTATCTGTTAATATTTATATGCTTATGTATTTGTTTTAGCTGTGGGTGTTAACTTCGGGCATTTCTGTTGGCACATATGTTTATCATTGTCCACCTTTCTTTGTTCTGTGTATATCTTTTAATTGCAGTTGTATGAAAGGTTGATTGTCCTGATTTTAACAATACATATCATCCTTTGCAGCTTTGCAAGATTGACTCTGAGGGCAAGGCAAGGAAGGTTGTGGGCTGCTCCTGCGTTGTTGTCAAGGTAACTAATTGATTTGTCACCTTACTATTCAAGGATTTCTTCCTGTGAAGCTGTACCATTCATAATCTTTGGCTATTCATTTTTGTCTCCCAGGACTATGGTGAAGAGTCTGAGGGCCTTAACATAGTGCAGGACTATGTCAAATCGCACTAGATATAGCATTCTTATATCAAGAACGTGTGCTCGACATTCTGTACCTTTTGCCTTAATTTATGCTTGGTTCTAGGACTTGCTAGGAGATAAGAATTCTTTTCAGGTGTGAGCCAAGGAGATATGAGCAATTTGAACCTCTGAATTTACGTTTACTGTGCTGAAAATCATCTGCTTTTAATACATATCATCATCCGTAGCTGAGGATCTGTTTGCCCATCTTTTTTGTGGTTTGTGTATGATTGCAGTTGTTCGTGTCTTGTCCAATCTTTCAGGAATTTAATCTGTTGCTATGCTTTGTGGTTTGGTTTTGAATTTTCGTTTGCTTTATTTGTGCCTTTGCATAGTATTTGGTTGTGCCCCGTAAAGAAAATGTATTTGGTTGTGATATTTGTAGTGCATACATTCTTCGGAACCAGACAACAGAAAAATGGCATTGGAGAACGCTACATACAGATTAAATTGGCCTTGGTATTGACAGCTTATTTTGTCTGTTGCTTAATATGGCGTGGCAGTCACCTTTGGTAAGCTAAATTGGCAATATAAGCACGATGTTTAATCCTGTTATTCGATGCCTATGAACCTAAACATGAACTTGAATGTTATGTCCTTGGTAACCATGTCATTGAAATTTGCTTAAAACCTTAGGAACTTGGAGCATTCCAAGCACCGGGCTGTGTTCGTTTCACAGAAAACGGAACAGTTCATTAGCGCGTGATTAATTAAGTATTAGTTAAATTTTTTTTAAAAATGGATTAATTTGATTTTTTTAAGCAACTTTTGTATAGAAACTTTTTTGTAAAATATACACCGTTTAGCAGTTTGAAAAACGTGCGCGCGGAAAATGACAGTTTATTAGCACGTGATTAATTAAGTATTAGCTAAATTTTTTTTAAAAAATGGATTAATTTGATTTTTTTAAGCAACTTTTGTATAGAAACTTTTTGTAAAATATACACCATTTAGCAGTTTGAAAAACGTGCGCGCGGAAAATGACAGTTTGAAAAACGTGCGCGCGAAAAACGACAGAGAGGAGTTGGGAACACAGGCATAAGAACTCAGCCAAAAGTCAATGAGCTAAGGCAAGTTGTAGAAGCTATGTACAATTACTTGTTCTTATGTAGTTTACACACTTCAAAACTTGAGGAGGCTAGGGTTAATTTTTGCTCTTTTTCTCATCGCTGTCCTTGGAACCACGGGCATTATTGGCATCTTCTAGCATTATGCGACGTGCATTTTCTCCCCATTCTTCCAGTAGTCCAAGGAAAGCAACAAAAGTTATCGCAATGCCAATCACCTCAAGAGCACCTTATTGAGATTGGGATGGTTCAAGAAATTATACATTAATTTGATTACTTTCATCCAAAAATCTAAGAACTATTTCTTTTGTCACCAAGACTAAAGCTGTGTTTGGTTGTCCGGATTGAGAACTAATCTCTCCAACAAACGTACAAGTTTAGCTAAGTATAAGTTTATTTTTAAAAATAGATTAATATGATTTTTTAAAGCAATTTTTGTATAATTTTTTTAAAAAAACACATCCAGTTTAAAAAGCGTGCGCGTGAAAAATAAGAGGAGTGAGTTGGGAAAGGAGGAAAGAATGTAGCCTAAATGAGTAATTAACGCATCCATCATGTGACAAATCTAATAAACTATACATACAACATGCAATCAATAATTACTAAGATAATTTTTTAGGTTCTGGTCAATAATTTATTTAGTATGTAGAGACTACGGATAGGCTTTAGACTTTTGAAAAACCAAAAAATGAAATGTCACTTTTGGATGGAGGGAGTAGCATATACCGGCTCAGAATAAGAGGGCATCAATAGTGGAGACTTCAATTAGGCAGTGCTCATGGGTTACCGATACCTTAGCTGGTTATACCTGGCAATAGTGACTTTGGCTTTTTTGTTGAAGGCATTATTTGGAGTTTAAAGAATTTTTCCTCTTCAGGAAAAAGCCTATGGTTTGATTTTTGCTGATTGGATCATCCAAACAACTCATGTAATCATCATTCCACTTCAGAGGCGTTCCTTTGGAAGGACTTTTTATTGTGGTTCAAGTGTTTGCTAAAGTTTTGCTAAAGTGGAGTTTAAGGATGAAGATTGCTTGTAGCTCACTGCGATATGATATTTATTGTCACGTCGTTTTCCTTTTTCTTTTAATAATTTTAATCTATGTGCATCTTTATGTGCCGGGGTGGGCCAGCACCCCCCTATCCAACCTGTACGCACAAGGCTAGGCAGCCTGGTACAGTTAGGCCATTGGCAAGTGTAGTAAAAATGTTAGCCCATTAGCGAGAAACAGGATCAAAATTAATTAATGATGAGAGAGAGAGATCAGAGAAGCAATGCAGATCAAACTGCCATCGCGTCTTGCCGTTGAGCACGCACCGATGGCTGCGGCCTGCTGCAGGTGGATTCCTTCTCCGATCTGTCTCGCAACGAGAGTTTACGTTACCGTTTATCGATCGGTTATCGTTACCTGCGATATGACGGTTATCGCACGGTAACCGTCAAAAACCACGATAAATTTGACTTTCGAATTTTGAATTTAAAAATTTGGAAAAACCGTGATAAGGACCACGGTAACCGCACGGTATGAAGCGGTTACCGCGCGGTTTGGAGCAGTTATCACGCGTTACAGCAACTCGAAAACGCTAAAGGTAACCGCGAGATACCGCGCGATAATCACTTCAAATCACGCGGTTACTGGCCTAAATCGTGCGGTAACCGCGCGGTTACCGACGGTATCGTCAACCGGCTCGCAATGCGACGATACCTAAATGCTTACTTTGACCTTTACTTTGTTTCCTATCCCTAATCCAAAGATTGTAGTCAGACTGAGTACTCGGTTTTTGATTTTTTATCTTTTCAAAGTAAAATAGAAGATGCTTATTTGTGAGATATATTATTTGGTAGTTTACATTGAAAGGATTTAGCAACAAGGACTAGTTCTAACTTCCAATGATATTGTTAAAGAGAAAAAATTTAAGTATATTTTTAAAGGACTAGTTTACACGTGGGAGAGACTATACATCTGTCGACAGATTTGTCATCTAAAATATGTCGAATTTTGTACCACTGAATTAAGCCCAAAAATAATGGAAGGAGAGCACGTGTACAGTGGTAGGAGCATGCGCATCTACCCATGGGCAGTTGGGCACCACGGATGAATCTGAATGGGCTAATCACACATTTCCTAATTAAAATTAGTCAAAATTTTAATCATATCATTAACCCTTGAGAGCATCTACTTGCATAGTTTATTTGCTAGATCTTTATTTCGTATAAAAAATATTAGTAACCCATCCATTAAAAATTACATTTTAATTGTATTATAGTTACAATATACGTAGTTACGATATAAGTACAATGTATTTATATTGTAACTATAGTGTAATTATAATGTAAGTGTAACAAAACTTTGATTTTGTCTTTACAACAAACACAAATTACATTATAGTTGGTTGTAGAAACTAAGCGATTGAGGAAAAAAAACATTAATCACGAAATCTCCATGAAAAATAGAACATCAAATTATCAAACCAAACTAACTTGCATGGTTGCATCCGTTCATATTCCTTCCCTGTTTAGTGTTCGATGTGTGCTCAATAAAGATGCTACTATGTGGTTCATGCAAGGCGTGCATGGTAGGCGACACATCGCAACCGTTAAATTAAATCATGCCCAAGTGATCCAACGAAAGCAAATTCGAGTGATTTCCGACAAAATCTGTCGCGTGATGTTTAGCAAAATCGTATATTATATCCCCTTCCCTTTAATCTCAAATCCTGGCATCGCCACTGTTAATATAATGATATGAGATCAAAAAACTTTCTTTGTAAAGTTATCGATATGTGGTAATCAGTTTAACTCAAAAGGTTTAATAGACAAATGATAAACGAACGGTTTACTTGTTGTTAGGCCTCTGGCTAGATTCGTAATACTGGGATGTGTTATATCCCATGCTAGATTTGTTTTTTATGGGATGAAGAGAGTACGTATTAGGGTGCGGGTGGACGGTAAGATTGATACAGCATGTCACAATAATTAATTGGACAATTTACAAATTTACTATTAGTTTTTTTATATTTTATAAGAACACCATTGGAACGACAGCTCTGGTGGCAATTTTAAAACAACGATTCAAAACGATAGTAAATTTGCAATTGCTTCTAATTAATTTAATTAATGCATATATGTATATAAGTATTGGCCGGTAGATCGGCCCATATACTAGAGCCAGAATACAATACAAGCTAATGGATCGATCCACTGGTACTGCAAAGCCTCTGCTGAAATGTCGTAAAAGAAATGGCATCCAGATTCAAGAGCCTGCGTTGGAGAAGGTTATAATATACAGAGTATAATCGCCATGGTGTTTACAACTTGTTTTTGTTCGCGTTTTTACTCTGGTACCGTTGTTAAACTAAGTGCAACGTAAGCACGATTTCTAATCATGTACTAAGAGGCACATGAAATCTTAGCATAAACTGATCTGATAATTATCTGTCGAGTGAGACCATGATACTGAAATTTGCACAAGAAATGATTGTGTCGTCGGCCCGTCGGGGGACATGATGCTACTGAAATTTGCTAAAAGATCAGAGGATCTTTTGTACTCCTAACAGAATCCACCACAAAATCCAAAGGTCAACCTTTGATTCATAGGAATTTCATAGGAAAAAATGTAGGATTCAGGATTTTGCACTGTAGCAGCCTTTGGTTCACAGGATTGAGGCATAGGAAAGTTAGGAAAATTTTCTTTGGAACTCATTTCACAAGGAAAACATAGAAAAGGAAGACATCCACCATAATAACCTCTTTTTTCCATCATGTGTGCGTAGGATTGAGGTAAATGACAGGCCTATGCATCATTGTTGTTCTTTTAGAAGAAAATGTACATTGTGATATTGTCGATAAGGCCAAAGTGACATGTATGAATGAGTACCCTTCCTAACATTCTCTTTCCTGTGAAATTCCTTTTTGATTTGTAGAAAAAATATAAAAGTGTTGAAGGATTTCAATCATATACAAAAATTTCCTATGCAGACATTTGAAACAAAGAATTGAATTTTATTATATTCTTTGAAAATTTTGTCTTATAGAGATTTTGAAAAAAATCTAGCCAAAGCTTCGATCTCTTGAAAATTTTTTTAGTCTATCTCTCTCATCCGACTCATGCGTTTTCTCTTGAATTTTTTTATGTTTTGTAATTACATCTTTATAAGATTCATGTGTTTTTTTATTTTTATATTTTTCTTATCCTACATTTCAAACGAGCCCAACAGAGGTTAACGCACGTGCTTATCTTTACCAATAACAGAAATTAACCACCAATAAGTTGTAAAATCCATGTTACCATACAATTATTTGCTCATATGTAATTACATGCTGCAAAACTTGAGGAGGCTCTAGTTAATTATATTGCTTGGTTTAATTAATTCTCCGTGCTGTTCTTACAACCATCGGCATCTTCTTCTTTCTTCTTCTTCTTCTTGCATCATTTTGCGTCGCTGTTGTGCTTCTTCTCTTACTACTTGTGCTGGTATTTGAAATAATAAAACAAAGATAATAATATACACAAGAGCGTACCAATAAATCATCAATAGGGCGCCGCATATGGCAAAAAAAATCAAGGTTGTAGCAGCAACCACGCCCACTATTATCATCATCTCGTCTGTTTCTAGCTCCAGCCTTAAAGAAAAAAGAAAAAAAATGAGTAGATATGTACGTACGTACAGTCAAATTATATATGTTTGATTTTGACACAGGACATGTAATTATGCCATTAATTCACGATATGCAATTTTTAGATGCATGATAATGGTATAAGTTTTTTTCTAGGAAAAAATATGTGAGTTTTTTTTTTGGGCATTGATCCCGGTATATGTCTTATCCCCGTTTTGTGTGCCTATATATAGAATACTCTTTCCTTTTTTCCTTTTTTCCATTCTAAGGGAAAAAGAAGAAGTTAATCCGTATTTGCAGAAAAAAAACATTCACATGATCGATGATGTATAACATTATTGTTCGTTAATAACAAATGTATTCACTAATCACTCCAAGCTGCTAGTGCCATATTTATTTTCTTTTTAAGCTTCAAAAGTGAAAAGAATTCATTGTTGGATGCAGCAAGTAAATATATTTACCTACAATAAATATTACCTGAATTTCTTCCAAAATGGTGTCCGTGAATGTTTCTGTGGAGAATTGGCAGAAGAAGAGTAGCATGCCTTTTTATGTACCAGTCCAAACCGGTCAAGGAAATCCGTAGTACAAACAGATGAAGTACCCCATTTTGGGATTGGGGTCGGATTTCTGCAGCCCTGTTTTATATGCATATATACATACATATATGCATTAATTCGACTGAAATATATATATCTTCATATACGAACAGATTATACTCCTAGCCAGTTTAACCAATTAATCGACCCAAAATTAACCCCAAAACCATGGATAAGATGAATACATTACACATATGTGTGTGTATATATATATGTATATATATACACACATACATACGTATATATATACGTATACATATATACATATATGTATGTATATATATATACACACATACATGTACGTATATACATACATACATACATATATATACACACACATTATATACATATATATGTGTATATAGAGAGAGACACTAATGGTTGAGATGTGCTATCTCTGTTTTTTTTATGTATGGTGCAGTTGATCGTTTTCTCAAACTTCGACGAACAATTTTTATTCAAATGCTTAGTTAAGTAAAGTCTAAAAAGTTAAAATTACTAGTGTGCCTAGCATGTTGTCCTATTTGCATAAATATTTCTAGAAAAAGTCAACTCTTCATAAACTACAAAACGAGGGTATAATATATATATATATATATATATATATATATATATTCATATACCAAAAGATACTTACTAGCCAGTTTATCCAGTTTAAACTAAAAACTTAGACTAAAATTGTCCGACAGTGGTCAATTCCTCAAAAAATCGTTCTAACTTCTAATATACTGTCTCTATTTCAAGATGTATAACGTTGTTAGCTTTTTGTATAACATTTGACCATTTAAAAATAATATATAAATATTATTTGTTTTGTTATGACTTGTTTTATCATCAAATAAAATATAATCTTAACTTATATTTTTACATATTTATATAAATTTTTTGAATAAGACAAACGGTCAAAACGCTGTACGAAAAATCAACGGTGCCATTACATTTAAAAAATATATTAGTATATGACATATAATTGGTTACTGATTAATTAAGTTTGCATGATTAATTGCATGCAGAATTGCCGATCAAGCGGTAGAATTAATAGGAGGCCGGTGACGAACTACTTACCTGCTGATGACGGCCGGAGAGGGTGGCGAGACCGCGGAGAGGACCGCCCGCCGCCGGCGAGCGGAGGGCGGCGAGGAGCCCCGCCGGCGACGACGTACGGTGCGGCGGCGGGGGCGGCGCTGGCCGGAGGGCGGCTGACGATTTCGGGATAATCCTCGTCCTCGTGGGCATGCAGCGTAGTAGCGCCATGATCGATCCACTACAGGTCAAGATCGATCTTACAAGACGAGCTAGCCGACGAGGCTTATGCCTCGGAAACAACACAATTATTAACGGATCGGAGGGAGTATCGGTAGTAAATACGTATTGCCGTGATACAATGCAAGAGCTTTGAGATTCGGAATATACATAGTCACCTAACTTGAACAATTAAGATAGTTACACCCATATGTTATTTCTTTTATGTTTTTTTACTTCATAAAGTTTGGTAAAACGATAGGGAGACATTTGTTGACGGTTGAATTTAAGCTAAGTTTTTTTTTACTTAAAAACAAATCAAATTTGTGCAAAGACCGGTCCGTCCAAAGTATGCTAGGACGAGCACTAACAGAACACTTTTTATAACCAAACCAAACTTAGCGGTACTAATGAGAAGGCCTCACCGGTTGTACGGTTTGAGGGGAAAAACAAAGGCTCGGCTAAGTCCGAGCTAATGCTTTAAATCCACCAAACGTAAATCGAAAAATCTAATAAAATAGGAGTCACAAGTTTACGTCACCGAACCAAACATTCAATCGTCACTCGGCATCCTAGAACCGAAGTTCATTACTAAATCAATTAAGACTTTCTCAGCTTGGACCCTGTGAAAAAAAAGACCTAACATATACCCTTCCCTCCTGACAGAAGCATGTTTCAGCCACCTACCCCTCTTCTTTTCCCATCCTCCCCCTCTCTCACACATTTCTTCTTCGGGCAAATCGAATCAAAGAGGAAGGAATGACTCCCGTCTCGACGCTGCCCTCTCTATCTCGCCACCGTCGCTCCCCTCCTCTCTGGCGACGACGGGCACGATAGGCGTAGATCGAGAACGAGCTCGATGGTGGCATGGCGGCAACAAGGTGAAGATGACGAGGGCGGCTCCCTCCTAGGAGCCAAGATGTGGTTCCCGTTCCACCTGGGCGGAGGTGAGCGAATGACGTCTAGGTGGTCGCGAGTGGCCGCCGCCGGCATGCAACGGCGCGTGGAGGTGCTCATGTGCTGCCACCGTCGGCGATGGCGAGTGGAAGCGGTCACACGTGCCGCCGCCGAAGTTGACAAGTGGAGGCAAAGGCGGGCGACGTCACCGCTATCCCGATGAGCAGTGAAGGTGGACTAAGGAAAAAAAGCTGGCTTCCTATCCCGTCACGGGCCTTTCAAAGGCCCATAAACGTTGTTAAATTATCAAGTAATGGAAGTGTTTGTCCATTCAGTAACTGATATGATGCGGGCTAATCAAAATTTCTGTAAAATAATCCGTTACACTTCGTTATTCCGTTTCAACAAGTAACGGAACAACCTATCATGTTGGAGATCAAAAGAAAAAAACTGTAGGGAATTATAAAATGACCAACGGTTTTTTCATATGATCGGTGCTTAGCAACATTGTAATTAACTTGATAATAATCACCTACAATGTTTTTGAAGTTGTATATCTTGTAACGGGATACGGTGTACATGTGTGCGTTTATAGATATGAGTGTGCACGTGCGTCTATATTTGTATCAAGTTGTATATCCACTACTCTCCTGTATATATAATTATTTTGATCCTATGTGCATGCATGGTTGCACAATGTAAAACTTAGTTCTACTAAAAGTTTCTAAGTTTTTGTTGGCTTCAGCTTCTTATTGCTCTCTCCAGAATCATCAGCATGATCATCTTCTAAGCTCTTGTGCCGTCTTTCTTTTTGCATTTCTACCATTGCTTCAAGTAAAGCCAGTAGAAACATCAAAACAAAAGCTTGGGCAAGCTTGTCTACCTGGGCCTCAAAGTGGGGCTTCATAATGCATCCGACGATGACGACGGCAGCAACCAAACCCAAGACTACAGAGACATTCATTATCATCTCACGTGTTTCTTCCTGCCTTCAATTCAAAAAAAAAAAAGGACACGCAAATTAATTACTAGTACAAGTGCATATACACTCTAAATAAATTGTCTGTAAGTTTTCTCAGTTGTCAGTCCTGGAATTTACGTATTTTTCTTAAACTTTGGTTGTCAAGATATAGATACCGGATTTCTATTTATTACTAGAAAAATTAATTAAAGAATTCGAGTGATTTAATTCTTCCTCTGGACACAAAACATGCAAGTTGCTCTAAGTATGATAATTCCATAGTCATGTTAGTTTCCTGTTTCACTGTTCCTTGCATGTCGGTACTCAGGTGTAGATGATGCACTACTACAGAAACGGTTATTCCGTGCGGGCCGAAAGGCATCTTTCCGTGCGGAAGGCCTGCCCGCACGCGCGAGAAGGTCTGGAAAAAGACCATTTTCGCGTGCGGGCGGCCCAACCGCACGGGTAAATCGATTATCCCGTGCGGTCGGCTTAAGCGGTCCGCACGGGATAATCGATTTACCCGTGCGGTCGCGTTAAGTCGACCGCACGAAAAAAAAATTCAAAAAAAAATAAAAACCATAGCTATCCCAGCGGCGGCGCGGATCCGGCCGTCGTATATACTTCCCAAATAACACAAAATTAATTTCACATCACAAATAACACAAAATTAATTTCACATCATCACAATTTCACATATATACTTCCCAACTAATTTTTTTTGTACAATTAAATTTACAAATAAATTGTGGTCGTCGTCGTTGTCGTCGTCGTCAGTGGCGGTAGGTGGCAGTCGGTGGAGGCGGCGGCGGCGGCCGTGGAGGAGGCGGTGGTGGTGGTGGTGGTGGTGGTGGAGGTGGAGGTGGAGGTGGCAGTCGGTGGAGACGGCCGTCGATGGAGGCGGATGCGCCGGCACACCCGACGGCGGCGGCGGTGGTGGCGGTGGTGGAGGCGACGGTGGAGGCCGGAGGCGGAAGAGGCCGGTGGCGGGGAGGCGGCGGTGGAGACCGGAGGCGGAGGAGGCCAGCGGCGGGGAAGCGGAGGCGGAGGCATAGGCGTAGGCGGAGGCGTAGGCCGCCGGCGGAGGAGGAGAGCCCTTGACGATAGAGGCGGGATCTGAATTTTGTCGGGTGTTAGAAAATTTCGGAGCCCGCGCGCACCTATATAGGCGGTGATGATCATCGCGTGCGGGCAGCTTAACAGCCCGCACGGAAAGATAATCTTTCCGTGCAGGCGGCTTAAGGGCCCGCACGGAAAGATTATCTTTCCGTGCGGACGGCTTAAGAGGCCCGCACGGAAATCCAGTTAACCTTTTTATTTTTCTCTGGATTTCTCTCTAGTGTAGAGGATAGAGAAAACAACTTTTTTATTTTTATTTTATTTTTCTAATATTTTTTTCACACATAGAAGCATGCAGGAACCAACCACAGAAAATTTAAGCTCGAACGGACGAAATATGTGGTCCGTAGAATTTTTCAAAGTTCTATCGAAAAGGGTCCCGAAGCTTCTCACCTCAAAAACACAATCTTGCAAGCGGAATTTCGAGATTTTGATTTTGCCGAACCCGGCAAAGCAAGGGAGCAACGGATGTAACTTTTTCTGTAGATGTCCATCGATATATTATATGTCTGATTTTGAATCCGTATGAAAAAGATATGGCTGTTTTATCGAAGGACACTCGAGTTATGACTGTTTGACGACAGACTCAAAGATAAGCTTAGTAAATTGTTAAAATTAATTAGTGTAAGACAAAATCATGGAAAAATTCATGTGGATGCTACTCAATATGTTAGACTCACTGGAATTTTGGCATGATTTTATCTTTACATCTAGACCCCCAATTAAATCGGTCAAAACCCTAAACCCTAAACCCTAATCGGCAAAACTCGTACCTCATCCAAAAATGTATTAAATTATATGAAAGTGTATAAGGAACATAATTTATTAAAATACTATATTATTTATAATGAATTAATATAATTTTTCCATAATTTATTTTATTAGTTTTGACCCCCTAAAAATTCAATCTAATTTCAGACAGGCCGATTTTCTTTATTTTGCTGAGAATAAAATATAAGGAATTTTTGTGTGAAACCAAGGAAAATGGAAACTAGGTGTTTTTATATATCTCCACAAAAATCCACTTTATTTTATCTAGCCCACAAAATAAATTATAGCATTATAAAGAAGAGGAGAAAGAAAATAAGTAGGAAAAATCCTGAAAATGTCACGTTGTCCAACAGTAGCGGGCCCTTTCCGTGCGGGCGGCTTAAGTGGACCGCACGGGAAAATCCATATTTCCGTGCGGTCCCTTAAGTGGGCCGCATGGAATAGTGCGGTATTATCCCGTGCGGTCCACTTAAGGGACCGCACGGAAATATGGATTTTCCCGTGCGGTCGCTTAAGTGGACCGCACGGGATAATGCCGCATCGGTTATTTCAGGCGCGGCCACTTATGGCCCGTCTGGAATCTATCGGAGGCCTCGTCCAGGAAAATCGTTTTTGTAGTAGTGATGCTTGCATTTTTTTTTCAACTCCATTTGAATAGTTACTAGTACTTGGATTGTCTTTTTCATAGTATTCATCTTTTTTATATAATTTAAATTTAAATTGATATTATGTAGTTCTTTAAAAGTAAATGTAACAATGTTTATAAGTGACTTAATTAAACACATATTATAAGTAAGTATATATATAATGTTTAGATGGGATAGTTACATATAAACATTTGCTTGAAGTAAACGTACGTGCAAATTAAGTATCACCCTAAATTTTCATCTTAATTTGAAAAGTGAGAAATAAAAAACTTATTTACCTCCAAGCTTGTCCAAATTTGTCCCAAAGTCGACGCAGTAGTGTATTCGCAAGCTTTGAATGTCGTTGTTGTGGAGAAGAAGAGCTGCAGTAGGCATTTTTCTGTGCTGCTGATACTCCAAACCGTCCAAGCTGCAGTAGGCATGCATTACATATATTCAAATACATTAATTAATTCGATCTGGATTAATCAAAATTAACATACGTATACATTATTACAGTTTCTGATAAATTGCATGTGCATGTACGTGATTAATATTGCATGGAGCCATGCATATGGAGATCGAGGAGAATCAATTAATTAGTTAATTATTACGATTTACGAGGCCGGCCGGCGCCTGATTTTACGACGAACTATATATGTCAATATGTGTACCTGACCGGGGTGGGTGGCGAGACGGCGGAGAGCGCACGCCGCCGGTGACATGCGCGGCGGCGTCATCAGTACTGCCGCCGGCGAGCGGCGGAGTGCGGCGGCGAGGAGTCCTGCCGGCGATGGATGCGGCGTCGTCTGTCCTGACGACAACGGCGGCGGTGACCGGACGGAGGCTCGGATCGTCGTCGTCGTCCTCCTCATCAACGTGCATCGCAGCAGCGACGACATGATCGATCGGCTAATCAACCAGAGATCGATGAGATCGCAGAACCGATCGAGCGGCGAACGCGATCATGAGATCGCCGCAACAAGGCAGGCGGCGGCTATATACGCGATGCGATCAGATTGGGCTCCGGTTGCCGACGAAATAACTAACCCTAGCTTATCAACAGCAGATGGATGCATTCTAGCTTGTTGCAGAAGAAAGAAGGTACTACTATACTAGAAACAAAAATGCTGTTAGTTAATCTTCTTGTTATTAATAGTTAACTAGAAGATACTGCGCGTTGATGGGAGATTGTTAGGCCATATTTTTAGCAAACTGTCCCGTTATATTATTCAGATGTGCACGGTGAAGAATACCTTTATCTTTCGTTCCAGAAAAAGCCAAATGAAGTTATTTTTTTAAAAAATGAAGGGTATCCGTTGGCATAAATACAAAGAAAAATGTCTAATTGTGCCACCATACATGCCACTGAAATTTACTCAAAATCTGGTTCTCTATTCATTCGTCCCATTAAAAAACAAACATGTTACAGGATGTAACACATCATATTATTATGTTAAGATTCGTAGTATTACGATATAATATGTTATATCATGTATTAGGTTTATTTTTTTAACGAGATGATGGGAGTATTGAATTAAGGGACTATCCATATATCTGTCGATAAATTTTCTTCCAAAACTTTTATTTGATGATAAAATTTTGAAAAAAATTTCTTCCAAAAAATACTATCATAATTAATGTAATTATATTATAACTTGCATGTAACTACAGTAAAATTTGTATGCAACTTTTAAAAATTTTACGGTAACACGTTATTTTCGCAAAGCGGACGTTGCATAACTGAATCTCCTCACCTGTGCATGGGCTATGATTTTTTTTTCTTCTCCACTTGCACAAATTTTGAAGTAAATCTAGCGGTTTAAGGTAATATGAAAGTTATATATAAGTTACATCATAGTTACATACATGTTAGAATGTAATTATACTACAGTTATATTGTATTTATATTTGACGAATTTTTAAAAGAAATTTGTCAACAAATATAAAGCAAAAGTGCTGAAATAATGCAAAAAGTTTAACTCGGATACGCTTATCTTTGTCAAGACAAAATGACAAACAAGCAAGTATAAAACTGGTCTCTTTTGATCAAGCCATTACAAGATCATAATTAACTAAAAAGTTAACCACCACCCACTATGTAGAATTGATCCATGTATATAATTTTGATCCATTACATTCCTAAAAAAAATAATTAAACGCCAATATGAATGAGATGCAAAGTTCATGTATATGTAGCTAAAATTTGACGCCATGCATGTGCTGCATGGTTAATTACACAATGCAAAAAAAGAAAAACTTAATTGTGGAGGAGGCTTGGCTTCTTCCTCTTCTGGATGCTCCTGCCCTTACAATCATCAGCATCGACCATATGTACAAAAAGGAAAAGCATCAAAATAAACAAAAGATAAAGCATCCCAATAGTTTCCCTAAAACCATGCTCGTCCTTTTTAGCATCAATGTGGGTCTTGGCATGATCTAAACGGTGCTTCATCTTGGCATCAAAATCGAAAGGTTGCTTCACGACGACGAAGAAGGCGGCAGCAACAACTGACCACGAACCCAATATTAGAGAAGCTGTTTTTATGTCCTCCCAAATTACCCCCTGCCTTGAAAACAGAATAGCATGAAAATTAAGAGAGTTAGGTAGATATATAGCTAGCACAAGTATGTAATGCTACTTAAACTTATTACTGAGAATTTTACCGTCAATTCTTCCGAGGAAATAAAAAACATGTTGCTCGTCACATATGTGTGTGGTCTAATTGTGTTAATTTCCAACTATAATATAGCTAATTGTCTAATTGTGTTAGTTTCCAACTATAATATACTCTCCGTTTTTTAATGTATGACGCCGTTGACTTTTTACGTGACGTTTGACCATTCGTCTTATTGGAAAAAATATATAAATTGTATTTATTTTGTTGTGATTTATTTTATCATCAAAGATAACTATAATCTTTAACTTATACTTTTACATATTTATTATACTAAATTTTTGAATAAAACGAATGATCAAACGTTATGTGAAAAACTAAACGACATCATATAAAAAACGGAGGCAGTATTTAATTAGAAGAATCAGCGGTAGTATATATTCAAGTATAATATTTTATAGAGTAAATTTCAGGGAACCATGAAAGGTTTTATGGTTAAAGTTGTAGAAAACCCCAATAATTCTAATTTGTGGCACATAACCCTAATTAGTATAGGGTCCTAATGCCTTAAAAAACCCACGTCTATTTAAATTCCATGACCATACAATATATTGGCATATGCATTTCGTTAATTTTTCATGTCATAAAGTGTCCATAAAATTTGGAATTATGGATTTTCTAATTAAGATGATCAATTGATAGAGATTGCATAAAACCAAATCATGTTCCCCTAGAGTTATAGGAGAAGGTGGGAAAATCACAATTCTCATGAGCTAGCTATATATTGAATATGCTGAATTCCTTAGAAATTATTGCTATGACGTATAAGTACGATAGTTTATTAAGACAGTATATGGCGAGGTAAGGCTATCCACCAACACCTTAATTACTAACATAATGTTAAGGCGTAAGGCTTGGCAACGCCTTATACATATCCTATCTTCATCAGGATTGTAGCATATAATGCATCAATTTAGGTTGTTAAAGGTCCTTTTTAACTATAGTATATCTTCAAAAGAAAAGCTGGATGTCTGGGTGGCCATAAAGGAGGTTTGGGTTGGCGACGCTGCCTCTAGGGTTTATAGGGGAGCCCTATTCATTTTTTCTCTATCTCTTTTATTGTTAGGGACTCAACGTGCATGAACTGCTCATGTCCTTGGCTAAAATATTTTTCATACTCTAATATCTAGCGCACATCACATGACACCACAACAATACCACATAGACGTCCTACCCCTAAGACGGACGCCATAGGCTCGAGACTAAGGCGACGGGACACACTGAAGGTCGCCGACTGCCGCGACGCCATGGCTACCATATATCGACTCCTTAATAACCATGGTGCAACATCCTCCACTGCAATAACAAGATTAATATTGAATTGACTCCACAATGCTACTATTTGTTTTAACCATTCAAAACTGAAAAAAAGAACTTTGTTGCCGGAGGCAGTAAATATTTACCTCCTCAATCCAAGTTCCAAATGCGGATCATGCCTGATCTTTGAGTACTGTGCAGAATAGGTAGAAGAGCTACAATTCAGTCCAAGCCGTTGAAGAACGTCCCTCACATATAATTCCCTCTTTGCGATCGGGTTGTAGCCTTCTCCAATCTGTCATTTAAAACATCATGCATGTATATATGATCAAAGGGAGATAATTTGAGCTTATGATTAAGTTGATTTGGGAGTATATACAAATATATGTAGTTAAAATTAGGATATAATTTATCATACTTGAGAAGATACCACGAAGTATCAATATTTTATAGTGTAAAATTTGTTGATCAAATATTAGGTACCATAATATTAAATATTTTAAGTTAATTTCTCTAAGTACCATAAAATTTCTATTGAAATTAATGAATGTCGATCAAAGGAGAAAAGGAGAAAAGTATATTTTGTTACGATTTACGAGGCCACCAGGGGATCGATGACGAACTACGTACGTACCTGCCGGAAAAGGGTGGAGAGATGGCGGCGAGAACCGGCCGCCGCCGGCGATGTGTGGGGCGTCATCAGCACGTCCGCCGGGGAGCGGAGGGCGCCGGCGAGGAGGCCCGCCGGAGATGACGCCTGTCCTGACGACGGCGGTGGCCGGAGGGCCGTCGTCCTCGCCCTCATCAGCATGCAGCGCAGCGCCATGATCACCTACAACTACGAATGATCAAATTAATTGAACGTACGAGACTATAATCTAATGATGATTATACTACACACAAACAGCAACGAGATGATCGATCTCATAATTAAGGCGAGCGCGCGGAGGAGAAGTTGATCGGTAACGGAGATGAAGCTTAATTACTTACTTTTTGATCTCGATCTGAAGCGATCGACGGAGGACGGCGGCGCGGCGCGGCGCGACGGGAAGGTCTCGTCAAAGAAATGGGATAACCCTAGATGTCTCTAGGGTCGCTGGTTTAATTGATTTATAGTTTCCAGATAATTATCGATAGGTTAACTAATTATTATATGGGCCGGGAGATAATTAAGCTGGATATAACTTGGAGCTAAAGTTCTGGAATTTGGGGATCGTGGATTTATCTTATTTTCATCTTGAAAAAAAAACTATTTCTGTGTGAGCCTTCAAATACGCAGGAACATTGCACATGTTCAACTTGGAACGTTGCATCTTTGGACATCACCATGCTATATGTACTGAAATTCTCTTATTAAAATTATGAATAAATTTCATAAAACTACATGGACTTTGATCAATATATCACAAAACTACATATTTAAGAAAATGTATCACAAAACTACAGATTTAAAATCATATTTTTCATAAAATTGCAGATTTAAGGTATCATATCAGAAAACAGATTTAACATCAGTTTTATTACAAAACTACAACTTTTGTAATCTCAATAGCAGAGTTTCCCTTACTGTTTGGAGGGGGTTATCGCACCCCCGTAGTAAAGCGGTTACTGCGGTAACCGCCGAAAATCGTGTGAATTTCGTCAGTAAACATTTGACTTTAAAATTTTTGGTGGTTCCATGGTTTGGTCGTGGTTACCACACGGTTTGACGTGGTAACCATAATATTTGCGCAGTAACCATGAGTTGTGTAACCGAACAGAACAATGCTAAAAAAAATTGAAAAACCACTTAAATGTAGAAATTATGGATAATTAAAAAAATATATAGGATACATGCAAACCTAACTTTTGGATATAAAATACAATAATTCGGCATGACCTTTTCTATAATTCGGCATGACCTTTTCTATTGGACTTTAATGGGTTGGTTGCACAGTGCAACTTAAGGCCCAATACTTACTTTTTTTTATTTTCTAAACTATTATCGGTTTTGTCCTCAAATTTGATTTTATCTTTCTTTTTTCAAATTTTTTTCACCATCTGCCACTAAAAGTCAAGATCTACATCCATGATTTTTTGGATTCTTTTCGATTTTTTTTTGAAAATTTTGAATTTGGTCAAAATTCTCTAAACCCTACGGCCGGTAACCATTACCGTACCCTCGCAATAAGCGCGGTTACCTATCGCGAGGGTACCGGCGATAAGGGAAACCCTACTCAATAGTGCTATGGATATATATTTGATAACTTTATTACAAAATCTGTAGTTTTGTGACATAATGCTTTGAATCTGTTATGTAGTTCTATGATAAATTTTGCGCTAAATCTATAATTTCGTGATACACGTTCTTAAATCTGTAGTTTTGTAATAGTTTAATCAAAGTATCTGTAGTTTGTGAAAATTACTCTAAAATTATTATGGCTTCATGCATATTGTTGGAGGATCAGATTTATTATGGCACCACAAGAATCATCTTTGTCGCCGAATTCAGTAAAAAGGTTAACCGGGATGAGCTTATCTATGTCTCTTCCGTTCAAGATATCAATCGCCAATACGATATAAAGTAGTGGGATTAGTTCTTCTAAACTTTCAACATAACTCAAGGAATCTAATTCTAATTCTCGAAGTCCTGAATGCAAACAGGGCAGGGTGCATTACATTAGAACAGAAAAATTGCATTTGTCAAATACGATTCCACTTTCAAACAACCTAGTGCCCCGCAATTTGCGTAGGAAATTCAGCATCAAATGCTGTTCATGACATCACAGTCATGAACAGAACGATATATGATCGAGCAGAAAATTGACGAGGTACCATGCATTTACAGGTATGAATGAATGGCATGTCAAAGGAGATTAGGAGAGGGCTAATCACCGATCGCTCTAATCAGCATCGGCAACGATACCCAGTTTTGATAGCAAGCAAAATACAACGGAAACTAATGCTTAATTGGACAAAATGTTGCACATTTGCACAGTTATGTCTTTGACGAAAAGGGCAAGGTTGTTCAAAGTTCTAACCTCACTAGCTAGATAATCTGTCTGGTACTTGAATAGATACAAAGAGGTTCCAAATACAAAAATACAACCAAAGGGGGAACAACTCAGGCAAAATGCCAGGCAAACTCATCTACACTCTACAATAACTAAAAGTTGAAGCTTAATTTATTCCTCTTCCACCGCCTGATCATGGATGGCAAGGATTAGTTAAGTTCACCAAATGTATGTCTGTATAGGAGCTTCAATTAACATTTGCTGTGGCTAGCCCTTTTCAACAGCTTGCGGCTAGGCGCCACGTGGTCATCCTGAAAATAGACCATAATACAGTGATTCAGGCTGTGGTTTTCAGGAAACATTAATAAACAAAGGATTGTATTTTGTGATTCTGCCCAGATACTTACCTTATACAGTGATGCCGCAGAGTCAGATGGCATAATTTGATTTTGGGCTTGAGCAAGAGACTGGATAGTTTCCAGTGCATCTACTGTAAGCTGCCAGCCGGAAAGTCCGGTACTAGTGCTGGAACCAGTATTGATACAGCAAGCCGCAGCAACATGTCCATTTACCCATGGGCAATAATTGTTGTGATGACTAATTGGGTCAAATTCTGGAAGACCTGCTTCATAGTCATTTCCCCCGTTTGCTGCTGCCAACAAACAAATGGAATAACATAAAAACGGAGTATTCGAATAAACTTGCAACAATATGAATGCAACAACAAATGAATTTATGTTGGATTCCTCTCTAATTGCTGTGTAGGCATATCAGATGACAGCCTGACAGCTGTTTTATTGAAGCATAGGATGCCAAAATTGCTACTGTGAAATTATTATCAGCACTTTGCTGATTAATAAAGTTTAAGTTTGACGAATGAAGGGTTCTTGGAGCTTACAGCCCAATCCCTCTGTTGACAAACATATAAAAGATTTGATAAATATAGTTCAATGAAAGGATGTGGAGCATAGTTAGATTCTGAAGTACCAAGATCATCTCCTGGATCATAGTCATCATTCACTGGCAATTTAGCAATCTGTGTCACCTCATCTTTAGACAGATCAATGCCAGAATAAACTCTAGCATTGCGAGAAAGGGAATGCTGTAGGTTACTCTCATGACCTATGGCATGGCTCATCTTCTCTCCACTCTCAACAGAATCAGCTTTAGTTGAACCACAAATCTTTGAGCCACTGTCAGCTCTACCCACTAACCGAGATGCCACATCTTGGCTATCACCCTGAGGTTCTTCTCGGCCAACATCTTCAGGGACAAACTCATCCATCATTCCAGGTCCAGGGGCTGACTCACCAGTATTGCCCATATTTTCAGTAAGCTCAGGAGCTGGTTCCACATCTCCAACAACACTATCAGTTTTATGCTCAGAAACATCAACTCCATGAATTTCGGCTTCATGACTAGCACCCATACCAACACTCCCTCCACTAACTCCCAGGCTTAGTTGGTCCCTAGCAAAAGCAGGAGCAGTTTCTGCATTGAGGACTTCTTCCCCTCCATTCATACTACTCCCTCCTATCTCCCTTGCATTACTTTCAGCAGCAGGCTGTACAAAACTGCTTTGCGGTGCTTGGTTGCTATAGTTAAGATCCAATGCCTCACTCATTCCACCACTCCTGACAGCACTAGACAGCTTGTGAACATCATCAACATCACATGGATGGTATTCAACACTCTCTGTTGAATTTTCCTCTGCACTGTGGACTGTATCCATCGCAATAACAGAAGATGCCCTCATCGACGCACAGGGGTTGTGAAGGGCAGATGGACCTTCAGCTTTATATGTATCAAATCTATTGACATCTATATCCAGGTCAAAACTTAAATTTCTGCTCGGACCAGCTCCAGAAGAAGAAGGTCGATTCACATCAAAAAGATTGAAACCACGAGGCCTTTTGTTGCTCCGAATATCTGAATCTTGTGCGCCATCATCAACTTCATCACCATCGCGGTCAATAACGGTTCCTTCTATGCTGTCAGCAGGATGAAGCCTATTTAGTGGCTTATCAGCTGTGCTCCCACCTTCCTCCAGATTGCGCTTTCTTGAACTAGGACCTCTAGACTCAAATGAGGCTGCAAAGCCACCTAGTTCACTGCCAGTAGGCTGCCCAATCATCAGATCTCTTCCCATCCCTCCATCAATGAAATGATCATGCATAGAGGGCATCACAGAATGCGTAGATGGCAAACCACCCGCCATTGTAAGATTTAGGTCAACCTGAGCATTTGACAGTGATTTTCCCTCATCAGTACCTGCCTCACCACGTCCTTCAAAATTCTCTCTTTCTGTTGCTTCAGCAACCCATCCATTGATTCCACTTGTAGCACTAATTCCACGTGTCAGCACCCCCTTCCGCGTATCAGGTGCATCACTATTATTGATACTAAGATGAGAAGGACGAGGCACCGATCTGAAATCCCATATTCTCACTGTTGCTCCACATAAGCTGCAATCAAGCAAAGGTGACCTCATGCTGCATCCAGAGTCTTTTACACGAATTTTGCCTTTGCCCTTATCTTTCTTAACTGATGCAGAGTACGAATTCTGCTTATGCTCGGGTAAACGGGAATGGAACTGATCTGGATCGGCTGAGGCTGTATGTTTGGCAGAACGGGTTGAATTTTCTTCCCAGTCCTGTACATTTGGAAGCCATCTAGGTTCCCATCCACAAAGGCTTATAAGCTTCTGTGCCTAGATAAATTAGATGGAAGTGACCTAGATTAAATAAGGCCACAAATTCTGAGGACTATAGCAGAAAAGAATAAAGACATGAGAGCATAAATAACAAGAGATATACTTGAGAGTAGCTACAGGACTCATCTTGATGATTGATATCAATTCCTGTTGTGCTGTCTGTTTTGTAGCCCAGCTCTCCAGATAAAATAGTGATTGCTTGGGATAAGAAACGGTCAATCTGAGGACTCCTTGTGAGCTTCATACTCTCTATTGCAGATTTGGCAATAACAGGAAGAGATATAAACTGCAAAAGTCCATCACAGCGATCTTTAAAACCACCAACAAGAGCTGATGGGGTAAGGTGGAATTGGACTAGGCTATCAGCACAGCTATTTCCTCTCCAGGGACAATCACCCAGGTGCGATGCATCAAGTTGTTCAGCAAAGGCTTCCCCAGCATTCGCAACTACAACATAACATACAGATTGTAGTCAGGGAAAATTAGATTTCGCAGCTGAACTTATTTCAGCTTGAGAAGAAATATGCTATCGCCAAACGGCACATGCCTATCTCAACTAAATAGTATGGTAAAAATGAAACTGGGTGGCAGGATTTTGAGAAGCGTGTATGAAAGAAATCAAAGAAGTCATGCTTGTTGGTAATACTGAATGCTAGAACACAAATCCCTTTTGTCCCATTAATAACATAAATTTGTTTGGCAGTAGTGAGAACGTAAACAAACTTTTGCTACCATGCAATAAAAGAGCTGCCCCGATGCTGTATGTACAATTGAGGAACGCATCATACAAATAGCACTAAATAACTAAAGGCATAATTTCAGCCAACAGCAACCAACTTATTTCTCAGACTACATTTGTCTAATTCAGCTGACAGTGAAAAAAGTATATGCACAAGAAAACACACAGATTTTCCTGTTGCATAATTTCATGAAACTAGCAAGCATGATTATCTGTGAGAACACAAGTACTCATATTGAAATAATGCATGCCATACATCTACAAGAGACTCTTTGTCACTCCAAAAGGTAAGACCTATCATGAATTCAAGGTTCAAAAAAAAAAGTTACAAATTATTACTGCACAAGACAGACCTAAACAGGGAAAAGCTAGTTCCATAGATCTGCGGTAAAACCCGTTCACTCAGGACATACCTTCAGCTGGGGACCAAGATGTCAATGCCGTAAATATAAGATGAGCACCACATGACTCGCATTCAATTTTGTCCATTTCAATGTTCACCCAGCCTCTTCGAGCACAAGCCAGTGAACTAGCAGCCTGTAAAAATTAAGCTATTAGTTTCTTCTAAAACAAATTGAACTTATCATTTTCATTAGCATTTTTTTCCTCTTTGCACTATGAGACATCAAAATGGCCAAATAATTTTTATCTAGGTACCACAAGGCACATGCTAAGCTGGACATTTCAGAAAGTGATGTACTGGTTCAGAAATTATCTAACATATGCCTGATCTGGATTTCAGTTGGGCATCTGGGCAAACATGCCATTTGCCTTATACATTGTAATTCTTCATGTAGACATGGATATGCAAGTAGATAGGTATTAAAGAACACATCTAAGTTACAAGATGTCTCCTGAGCATTACCAATATGCAAAAAAGGACTGAAGAGAAAATATATAAGACAAAACTTAGTGTTGTATGTGGCATACGAATAAAAATTATACTCCATTTTTATTTACATGACATTGGTTATTTCAATTTTGAACTAACCAACGTCAAATAAAAAAAAAACAAAGGTAGTATGTCTTTAGCTTCAGACTTCCATTACCAACCTTATCATGTTTCTCAGCATTCACTTATATACATCCTCTGAGCGAAAAAAGGTTTTTCTTAATTCTAAACTGGTATAAATGCAAAAGGGTAAGATTGAGCAGCTTGGTAGTAATTGCCATTTTCAGCTTGCCAATTTCAAATTAAGATTACAAAAAGCACCAACTAGAGAAGAAATGACCTTTGTCTTAGAAGCCCATGTTGAAGACTTAAATGTGGCCAGTCGCCGAAGTAAGTCTCCTCGTTCCCATGGTCTACAAGATGGTTGAGAGAAATCCAAGGCAGCTCCAGCAGCATTAGTACTAAGAGAAGGCTGAGGAGCATGTGGAGCAATCTGGGATGATGATTCCACTTTGGATATTGGCTCACCACCTAACCAATCTATGCTAGCTGCATTTGTTTGTGCAGGTGGTGATGATGCACCAGCCGAACTGCAAAGAAGAGAGGAATGAGCTTCAGCGTGCACACAAACCACAATCTATGTGGAGAGCATAAACCCAAAACGCTATACTGTTCTGAAACAAATCCTATCAATATATATATATATATTTGGAACATTTTTATTACAACCATAGTAACCAATAATGATAAAAAGTGATACGACAATTTATTATATCTAAAATGATCAGCATTCCAAATTTGGCAATATCCAACTAGTTGGGCTCAAGATGAGACTACTTAAGTAAATGACCCCAGAAATATGTATTTTGACACCAGTGTAAAGAACATGTCATCAGTGTAAAGAACAATGCTTAAGGCAACAACAGGTGCAAGGTCAATGCCACAGTGACTGATAAGCGCCCAGCTCACCATAGGACAGCAGCAGAAAAACTATACCCCCCAGAAATCTAGCTCTACAGAGTAGATAAAGCGAGGATACAGCAAGCTCGCGAGAGCAAGGCGCACACTGGAACAGTACCAGAATTACGTACTAGTACGAAACACCAGTTTCTCCCAGAGCTACAGGCACACAGGTAGTACCTTCTACAAGGCCCCAATTCTAAGATTCCGCGGTAAAAAAAAAAGAAGGAAAGGAGAGGCTTTTCGATTATACCACAAACTAGATAGCAATCCCTAGGGTTTTAGTAGATGCCCCTAAATCCCTAGGTCTACGAGACCCATCCACCCACCTACCCCCAAAATCCCTAGAGCCACGACCTCCACAGACGAAACCAAAACCGAAATTCTTCCACGCGCGAGTCACCCCGCCGCGAATCCAACCCCGATTCGATTCGGAAGCACCAGCAGCACCAGCAGCAGCAAAGCGGAGCAAGGTGGTCCGCACGAGGGCACAGACGCAGCAGCGAGAGGAGGTTACCTGGCGACAGGGGTGGCGGGCGGCGAGGCCGAGCGCGGCGGCGGGTCGGGCGGCGCCGCCGACGAGCTCCGCACCTCCTCGCGCATGGCGGCCGATGCGGGCGAGAGGAGAGGAGAGGAGAGAGAGAGAGAGAGAGAGAGAGAGTAAATGGGTCGGGTTACTCGGGTACGCGTCGGGGTCAAGCAAATAGGGAACGGAACGGAACGGATCGGAGGCGGCGCGGCTGCTTGTGGGTCCCACCTGCCAGCAACGCAGCAACGGTCGGGACACGGGACCACGGTTTATCTGACGTGCTCTACTAGGCCCAATTTTTTGTTTGGTCAGGCCCAACATGCCACGGACTAGTAGGCCTCATGATCTGAATTTGGGTTGATGCTCATCCACTTCTAAGTTCGGCTTTATAATCGAAATTCGAGCTTTTTCGAGCAGCTCAATGGTTCCTCTACATAATTCTTTCGAATTTTGAATTGTACTCAAGATTCTCTGTTTTTAATTATCTAATAGATTTTTAATGAAAGTGGATTACTTTTTTTATTAAGTTTACAACTTTTATGATCTTTTCCTAAACCAAACATGAATCTTTAGATTCATTTCGCTCTCACGCTCTTTTTTTTTGGTTAGTATGGCTACTTCCATATCTTTATTTTAAAAATGTAATTAGCCTATCCTCTACCAACGTCCTCTGTCTTTCCCTCAAGCGGGCCGAGATTTAATGGGCCGATGTGTGTACATGGGCCGCGTCGGGCCGAGGACTCGAGCGTACGGACGTTTTCTCTCGCCGTGCTCGACTCCGGCGGCCGGACGAGCTTCTCCGCCGCTAGCTGCGCGCTTCCGGCCACCAGCCATAGCCGGAGACGAACGTGCTTGAATTCGCCGGCAGACTCTGCGCCGCCTGATTTTCCGCCGGCGATGTAATACTGTACTGAATCGCAGTCGCCGCCACGCCGGCGAACATGAACACGCAGAGAGCAAAAGCAGTTTCGAGTTCTATCTGTTCCTGGAGATCGCTCTCGACTGTTGACATTTACGAGTTGCATCAAAACTGAAAGAGGATATATATATATAATCTCATATCTGCTGCAAGTTTACTACGATCGTCAGGCATCATGCTGCAGATTTCAATTTCATTCATCGGATTTCACAGGTTACTGCTTTTTTTAAGTCAACGAAGCAAAACTATGCACATTCTTCATTCACATTCCATATCCATATGCAAACTTTGTTTACAACCATGTCTAGATTAGATAGGAACAAACTTAAAAGGAAAAAAAAAAGCAGCCACAGGCCATTCCTTAGTAGGTTTTCCTGGCAGCTGGTTATCTACTTTATACTATCACTGAACTTTGGTGCTAATCATGGCGACCTCCGGTGCTGGATCTCATCTCCTTCGATTATGCTACTCTCCGGCTTCCACATTACATCTTTCAGACCATTTGAAATGTTGTGGTAGAACTGCGAAATGCGTAAAAATTGCACCAATAATTAGCCCAATCCAAGTATGAAGTATGAACTGTTAAGAACTGCAGCAATTCAGTTTTATATATACCTTATGGAATTCAAGAGTGTCGCCGTTAGATTTGCGGAGCTCAACCATGTACAGCGAGGGTGTGACTTCAAAAACCTTTCGGAATGAATGAACTGATTTTAGTCTGTAAACCCAGGCAAGAAGAGAGTGCACTGCACAGCATACAGAATGGCAGAATATAGTAGTGAAGTTGTATGCTGGTGTACCTCTGTTGAAATTGCTAGCTGACCTTTCCTTCCTGGATTCTCTCCTTGCAACTTCAGCTGATTTCATTCCATAATTTTGTCATTTGAATGATAATTGTTTCAGATAAAACTGGAAGAAACAAGTTGTTGCATTTCGGACTAATTATGTACCTTATAGTTGCGCTTCTGTACATTGAAGCCCATGGGTCCAGCAGCTGCTTCAATTTTTGACAATATCTCATTTGCAGGAAGCCTTGAGGCAAATCTTGTTTCTCGCTTCACAGAGCCCTGCTAAAAATAGAAAGAAACTTGGTTTAGTATTTTAGATTACAACTCATGACTGTTAAGTTTACTTGAACATGTTTCGTTCAGACTTCAGAATGACCAATTCAAGAATATGATCGTACCGATTGCTTTTCAAAGAGTGTGCCAAGATTGAGGCCTTGAGATGTAGAAATCAACTCAAAAGCATTCATCACTGATGGCCTCTCTTCTCGCCTCTCAACAACAAGCTGTGTTTGGTCCTGCATTAGTTAGAATAGGTGTTACCAAGCCCATCCAGTGCATTATGAAGAATGTAATGCTATGAGCTGAATGGTGTGAGAGCTTACCCCAGATTCATTAAAAATAGAGTTGACATCATCCAAGTTAACATCTGCTGTCTCAAACCTTGGAGGCTGATATCCCTTCTTGAACCACTCATTGTTGATAAGCTCTGCGATGGTAATCCTCTGCGCAAGGAGATAACGATGGCATAAGCTACCTATGTATAAGACTGCTCCAAAGAAATGAAGGTTAAAATGTTGCAAAACATACAGTGCTAGGATTAGGATCTAGTATTTTCTTGATGAGCTTCTTCGCACTTGTAGAGAACCAAGACGGGCAGCTGAAGTCTGCTTTGAAGATCTGAATGAATAGTCACATTAATGTTACAAACAAAACTAATTTAGGGTACATAAACCAGAAATTATTTGTCATGGTTAAGAGGGACCAACCTTCTTGTAAAGTGACATGAGGTTTGAATCTTCAAATGGAAGGTAACCTGCCATGAGGACAAAGAGAATCACTCCACATGACCACAGATCAGCCTTGGCTCCATCATATCCTTTGTTGTTGATGACCTGCACATCCAAGAGTATTGAAACATGAGAAGAAAATATTCAATCCAATGATGATAACTATATAGTTTAATGCATGAGCGCAAGAAGATACCTCGGGAGCAACATAATTAGGAGTTCCACAGGTAGTGTGCAACAGACCATCCTCCTGCAGAGTAAACAGAAAGATATGGAGAACTAATGTAAGCACTTTATTCAGCTGGATCTGAAAATTATCTGTATTACCATGTGAAAAGATGTAGCAAACACATGGGATCTACAGAAAGCAATTGAAATGCTAAAATTTTTATGACTAACAATTCTCGACTTTTCGTCACTGAATAAAAAGGAAACACTTCACAAAAAGATAAAAGAATAAAAGGAGTCAAATTACTTACTCTGACTTGTTGAGACAGTGCACTCAGCCCAAAATCTGATACCTTGAGAGTGCCACTAGCATCAAGCAGAAGATTTTCAGGCTGAAATTGAATTTTCACTATCAATTCACTGCTTCTTGGCTCTCTTGCATAGCAGTAGTAAACACCGCAAGCAGTTAAACACCACTAACCTTGAGATCCCGGTGATAGACTCCTCTGCTATGACAATAATCGACAGCGTTGATCAACTGCTGAAAATACTTCCTTGCATCATCCTCTTTCAGCCTCCCACGCGAAGCCTATAACAGGAATTACCACAAATTAAACATGCGTGCATAGCATAAAGAGTAATTCAGATGTCGATAGAAAAGGCCAAGCACTCACAATTTTGTCGAAAAGTTCACCACCGGTGACAAGCTCCATCACTATGTATATCTTGGTCTTGCTGGCCATCACCTTCAGAGAAGAAGACATAACCATTAAGTGGAGATAGACATAAAGCCAAGACAACAAAAGGAAAATATCAGAAAGCAAGAGCTAGAAAAAAGTTACAGATAACACATAGTTTAGTGCCACACAAATTTTCTTTGAGAACGATCTCTAATTGCAACTTTTCATGTGAAGGAACAACTAGTTCATCATGTCATCCTTGACCAATTTTAGCCTGGTTTTTCATAATTTCAGATTTCTCAAAGCCTTGAGAACCATGTCTTGACTTAATTAGCAGGGTTGACAATCTCGGCCCAGAAAAAAATCAGGGGGGACCAAAATTTCAGAAGTTTCAAACGAAAAAAAAAGAATTTTGAACATTCACTATCTGAATTTGAACAAAGTTTACAAAATTCAGAAAACAAATCCACAATTTAAGCCTGGGAATCACATCCAACTAGGATCGTATTGGTAGACCCGAAATTTCGAAGATTTCGAACCAAAATCACGAGCTCTGCTTCAGTTTCATAGGTGGACTTGACTTATCATCAGTTACAAATTTTCCCATAGGCAGGATGAGACGAGATTAATTGGTGGAGATCAGTATACCTCATACATCCGGATGACGTTGGGATGCCTGATGAGCTTCATGGTGGAGATCTCGCGCTTTATCTGCAAACACCACCATACAACACAAACACACATCAAAGTCAGAACCCCCACAAAAAGTCAGAAGCTAGCCAAAGTTGATGCACATTAATAACTAACTCAGCACGAGTTCCAACGAACACTGCACGAGGCGCCCGTGCTAACCTCACGTCAAAGTCTAGGCAGTTGCATTCATCATCGTTGGTGGTAGTAGTAGAAGAAAGAACGCAATTTTGGAACGATACCAAACTTTTTTTCTCCCCTCTTATTAGTACTAGTAGTGTTTACTGCTGCTAGTTTCAGATAATCTCATCACGTCTTGTCGTGAGAGGAAACAAAACAGTAGTAGTACAAACTGTTCATGATTTGGGACTCATACGTATATCCAATAAAAGAGCAAGATTTCACTCTCGTGTAATCATTCATCCAGTCGGCAGAAGAAATTGAAATTGTCCGCGAAATTCACTCAAGAACAGCGTATGATAAGAGAAAAATAAGGCGAGAAATTAAACAGTATCATCATGGCAAGAAATCGAGAGCTCTCCTAATCGAGAATCGATTGGGGGTTGATGAAAAAAGAGAGAAGGAGAGAGATTATGGGTGACCTGGGAGATCATCTTGTGCTTGAGGACCTTGTCCTTGTCGAGGATCTTGATGGCGACATTCTCGGCGGTGTCGACGTTGCGGGCGAACTTGACCTTGGCGAAGGTGCCCTCGCCGAGCGTCCTCCCGAGCTCGTACCTCCCCACCCGCGTCCTCCCGCCGGACACGCTCATCCTCCTCCTCCTCTGCTTCTTCCCCTGTATCTCTCTCTCTCTCTCTCTCTCTCTCTCTCCCTCTCTCTCTCTCTCAGATCGACGACGCCGGCGAGCGGCGGCGACTAGGACCTCTTCTTGTCGCAGGGCCTCCACTGCACGAACAGCTCCGCCTCCTGCTCGCCGGCCTGCCGCTGCCGCATCGATCCTCCTCTTGAACTCTTCTCTCCTCTCACAACCTCGTGCGCGTCGTCACGGCCGCAGGCATGGGAAGGGGTACACACAAGAGCAGTGGTGGTGGTGGTCGTCAATGGCGGGCGGTAGCAAGGAGGTGGGAGGAGGTGGGTATGTATAGGCGATGGCGCGGCGGGCGGCGGCGGAGGAGGAAGAAGAAGAAGAAGAAGAAGTCGTTTTCCTCGACGCTTCTCCCTTCTCCGCTAAGGAAATATTTTAATATTACCTCTCTTAGGCCATAATATTATGGTAATTACTAGCGGTAATTACAGTAATATAATTAATTAGTACTCATTTACTTCCTCCGTCTAGAATATTCCATTTAATTTTGAGCTAATACTCTCTCCAATACTAATTGATTATCATATAATTTTTGAGAATATCATCAATATATATGATCATTCATTACGTCTATTCACTATTTATGTATTGGAGTAAATGAACATTGACGCATCTATCCATACATATAAGTATTTAAAATCAACATACAATGTTTTGATTTGCTACTGGCTAAAGGATGGTTCATGCATCAAGTTTGTTGTCGTAATAAATGCAGTATAAGAGAGTTATTAGTTTTTTATCTTGATGTATCCATATAATATAATGATCAATTAGAAATGAAGGGAGTAGAATGGGAAGAAATAACTATGTTGGTTCATATTAGACCCTTTTTAATAGGTGTTTTATTCTTATTAAATAAGGTAAGGTGTTATGTCATCAGTGATGTGGAAAAATTAATGAAGTAAGAGATAAAAATGAGTTTTATCTAGATGAAACTATGTCTACACAGTTTTCAATAGTATAATTTATCTCTTGGTATGTATTATTTACAAAATAAAAAAACTATGGATTGTATGAGTTATTTCAATGATCAATTACTTACATAATATCTTTGTAAAAATAAAAGTAATATCCCCCACTGGTAATGACACTCTTTAGTTGTATTTTTCTACTATACTTTAATGCATATTTTTTCCATCCCAAAATAAATCAATTTTTAGAGTTTAAAATTTATCTCAAAATAAACCAACTTCTATCTTCCTACCTACCATTGGTCCGTAAATTAAAAAATTTTATTTCTTCAATATCCCTTGCTTATCCACTCACTAATATAATTTTATAATTGATTAGGGATATTTTAGTTTTTTTATCTATTATTAAATTTACTTGTTGAAGTATTTGTGGGACAGAGGAAATATGTTTTATACTAATGTAATATTGCTTTTATAAATAATGTTTTTGTGGGACAAATTTTAAACGTTAGGAATGAAACGAATTCTTCATGGAATGAAGATATTATCGATCAGTCTAGCACCGCGTTAGGGGTGGACCCAGGAGGAGGGGATTTGTGGGGCCCAGGTGCCAGTGAGAGAGGGTTGGAAGCAGCCAGCGATTCTTCGGTTAATTTCTTCCTCACCGTGTGTTGACTGTTGACCCAACTGCATCTAGCGTCTAGGACGTTGTTTTCGCAGCATCGAGATGCGTGCACTTCATTTAGATGGAGATACGTGTGTGACTTAGCTGATCAGAAGTCGTCTGAATTTTAAGCTCGTGGGGCTTTTTGCTATGGTTGATGTGCTCTGCTTTGACTCCGTTTTGAAAATGAGAGATAATCGATGCTGTAGCTAGGTCAGTTTGATATTTTTTTCATTTGACAAGTACTACCTCTGACTTCATTCTAAAATATAAGGATTTCTAATTGAGAAGAAAAAACTTTATGCCCTCACTAAATAAGGGATAAGTAGAGGTGAAATGATAGGTAAGGTAAGATGGAAGAAAATTTTCATTGTGAGATGATTTACGGGACATATAGTACTGTTGTTAGAATTCTTTATATTTTAGAATAAGATTCAAATGCAAGAAGTTTTTATATTTTAAAGTGAAAGGATCACTCTCTCATTTGGATCGATTGTAACACACAACGACGTGTATTTGGTTTTATCCGTTTGCTTGCGGAGTGTCTTTCGCGTGGTGGATGACGTTATTTCATCACCATTTTCATTTTTCTAAGAGATATGATTGATTGTAGGATAATAATTATCATTAGCACTCCTCTTATAATTTATTTCAAATCAATCACATTACTTTATTACTTGGCAGTTTATCCAAAAATGATGCATCATTGTTTGGAATCGAGCCAAGTGTCAACCTTTGGATTCTATGTAGGGCCAGACCTTTTTTTTCATGAACATCAGGATATGTACCAGCGTATGTGACATATTGATCCCAGCAATTTTGTCTTGAGGTTCTTGTTATATATTACTTCTCTAGCTGGGCTAGAGAAAATTATATATGCATAAATTGGTTGTCCTAATTTTGTAATATATAAATAAGTCCCACACTTAAAAAATATAGCATCGGCATGATCAGTCCATGCTTAATTAGTTACAACACCATAAATTAGTCCTGCTATTTTTTCTTCGCACGTACTAAACCACACAATGTTATTTACGTATGTGGATGTATATCATTCGTTGAAAAATGTTTCATGCACCTAATATAGCCAAATAATAGTGCCTTCATTTTCTACATTGTCCTTACATATTTCCAATCGATGACGATGCTTAATCCTTGACTTTCCATTGAAATATGAAAGATCATAATAGCTATATGCCAACGTTATATGACAATTATAAAAGTCACATTATTGGCAACAGATACACTGAGCTATCTTAAGATCAGATTTGAGATGTTAGTACCCATAGCATTTTCTATGAGGTGGTCATGCATTCAGACTTGAGATCTCAGAGTGTCTAATCGGCTGCCACGTGCACGCGTTCTAGATGCTAACCTTTTTTTGTGCACTACTACTCCTACCGACATCTCATGTGAATGTGTACAAATTAATTTAAGTACAAAATACTACTACTCCGTACTGTGTATAGTAGCCAAATACAGTATTGCTATGTCCAGCTTATTTTATTTTTTTCCGTGTTCATTACTTAATTGATATATTGCCATCAATTAATTATATTACTCTGGTTTATTAAGCATATTTGGTGACTACGACTTGCATAGTTGCAGACGCATATATGCATGGGTTAATCAGATTATTAATTTAGAGCAAAGCATCTACCTTGGCAATTTGCTTTGGTGTTGTTATTATCAGTAACCGCGATGGATCGATCTCGAGCATCTGATCTGATTTTGTTTCGATTGGGGGGAGTTAGAGCGATATATAGTAGCCAGCCAATCCTGATCGAACTTATTCCATATGCATCGATCAATATTCACACACACACACACACACGATCATCATGTGAAATGTGGGTTCTCTAGATAGATCTACCTCGCTCCGAATTCCCTCTGCCCTTGAATCTCTGCATATGCATGCTATTTTGTTTTAAAGTTTCTCTCTCTTTTTGTGTTTCATTTTGTGTTTGTGTGTGTGCAAATTTTTTATATATGGGAAGAAAAGAGGTTGGAGGAGTGAACGCTATTACTCAGCCAGTTCGGCGTATGAAGCCTTTTTTAGCAACTGTGATGGGTCTGAGGATTAGCAAAATAAGTATTTTTTTAGCTTGCCTTTCACGGTCGATGCTGGACGGCTGACCAACTAGCCGACCGGGGCATGAACAACCACTTAATTTCTTCGGAATGAAGGAATTTTACATGATTTTCACAGGAAACAATTCAATTCAATTCTTCGTTTTGTCCTTGCTGCCAGTAGGAGCACTACCACAGAAATGCTTATTGGTGCCGGTTCCAAAGGCTCTATAGGTGTCGGTTTTGGTCCCGGCATCAATTGGTCGGCATAGGTGTCGGATTTAGAACCGGCACCTATTGTTTTGAACAAATAAAAAAAAAAGAAAAAAATCCCAAATTCTCACCGCCGGCCGGCTGCCACCTCGCCCGATTCGCCGCCACCAGGTCCGCCTCTGCGCCGGCCATCTCCACCGCCGCCGCCGCCACCAGGTCCGCCCGCTTCCTCCGACGCAGAGCCTCCTCCGTCGCCTCCGCCGCTAGACTCCCCAGATCTGGAGAGAGACGGCCGGGAGAGAGAGGGGGCTAGCTGGCGAGCCGCCTCCTCCGC
The DNA here is from genome assembly GCA_008326285.1 of Oryza officinalis. NCBI lineage: Eukaryota > Viridiplantae > Streptophyta > Magnoliopsida > Poales > Poaceae > Oryza > Oryza officinalis. The sequence goes on from BDMV01000007.1 coordinate 4,896,111, forward strand.
CTCCGCCGCCGCCGCCGCCGCCACCAGGTCCGCCTCAGCGCCTCAGTGAGCGACGGAGACGGCAGCGCCACGCCGCGCCATGCTCCTCCTCACCGTCCAGGGCCGTCGGGAGAGAGGGGGGGCTGGCTCCGCCGCCTCCACACCACCGTTGTCGCCGCCGCCACCTCGCCCCATGCCCAGACGGGCCGGCCGCCGCCGCTCCTCCGTCATCCGCCGGCGCTCCACTAGATCTAGAGGCAAAGAGAGAGGAGGGGCGAGAGAGAGAGAGCCGACGCGCGTGGATAAGAACGAATGGATATGATGCGCTGTGGATCAGATAAGAGAGGAGCCGACGCGGCACTGTGCGACCGGCCCGGTTTTTTTAATAGGTGTTGGTTTTTTATAGAACAGGTGCCGGTTCTATTAAAAAAACCGATACCTTATAGGTGCCGGTTTTTAATAGAACCGACACCTATAATATAAATATAGGTGCCGGTTCTATTAAAAAACCGACACCTCTAGTATAGGTGCCAGTTTTTCTTTAGAACCGACACCTATATTGCTTAAAGGTACCGGTTTTATATTTTTTTATGGTGAGGAGATGAAAAAAGGCTCATAGATGTCGGTTTTAAATGAACCGGCACCTATAAGGTCGATCCCTATGAGGGTTTTTGTAGTAGTGAGGCCAAATGCATGTAAACTATATTGTTTCCTTCATCAAATATATTGATGCGCAAGTATCTTGTGTGTTTGAAAAAAAAAAGGTGGGATCTAGAACGTTTTATGTGTAAAAAGAAAAGGTTTCTAAATGTCACCTTTTGGTTTATACAATGTTGGGGTTAATTAACATCTCAATGGATGAATTCTTATTGGATATTAGTCAATCTTTTTCTTCAAATTATGACATTTTTTTGGATCCGGTATCAGATAGATGACATAAGATGATTGCTCTTTAATTAATTTGTTCCCAATGCAAATGACTAGTCTACGGACAACCATGACGTCCGCTGAGTTCTTTGTAAAAAAGATGGAAGCAGAGACCTACTATTATTAGAGTTATTTTATATCTCAAGTGCCGTGATAATTAGTATTAACCGGTAACCTACGTACCAATCGAATGGTGGAGGTATAAGTTAAAAATTAAAATTAACATTAGAAGACGCCTGCGCTTACCTCGTCTCAGTACCTCTCAAGATTTAAAGTAAGCACAGTCATTTTCTGAGGAAAATGTATCTATCCGGCAAATCGACTAAGGTTTTTCTAATGAGCGAAGCTCCTTCACTCCGATGTTCTCTATTGATAATATTATACTACCAATATAAATGATCTGAACCGTTTATTATTAAAGATAAATCAGTAATTTACTAATACAATAATTAGGGATAACTTTGTTATTTATGTTTTTTTTCCCGGCTATATTGATACGTGGTCATCAATTGCGCTGGCATCGTTCATATTCCATCAAAAAAGCCAAAAAAAGAAAAAAAAGGTTTTGTCACTGCTAAATGATGATTATATTTCTTTGCACCTATTTTTCTTTACAATAATGACCTTCCATGTTTCTACTACCGTTAACTATCCTTCGATCAAATGAGATTAACGGTTCAGTTTGCTTTCTACTAGCAGTAAAGAATACCATAGTGGGGCTCTTTTCTAATTGTGCAAGAGCTAAACGGTTGGTGTTAATTTGGACCAAAACTTGATTCATTTTCTAATGAAAAGAACAGACTTTAGATCCTAGCTCCTAAAATTTTGTTAACTATATATCCTCCACAAAATTATATCCACGATTTTGTTATGTGACCCAAACAATTTTTAAGTCTTTTGGCCATAAAATATGTTTAAGAAAATTGAACTTTGGTCTAGGATGATATGGTTGAAATAATTAACCTGCTGGAGCAAGCATTAATTTCAATTTATTTGCATTCCAATTGATGTGTTTCTCCAAAATAACCATCAGTAAAAAAAGATAATGTATTAATTAGGCCCTGCTTGTCAACCGAGTTATAAAACAAAGTAATTTTAAAGTTAAACATTGATTTTTAAAAATATTTGTTGGTAGATTTTTTAAAATTTATTATCTTGTGAGCAATCATAAAAAGAGATATACGCAATAAAAGTGACAAAGAAAACCTAAAAGTGAATCCAAAAATCAATTTCTTAAATCTAAAAACATCTTCATATGTATTGTTAATCCACATGAATGTAAGACATTCATCTATACATAAAAGACTTGAATGATGGTGACAGTCACTACAACGGTAACCCTCATCTGTGTCGGGCTGCAACCGACATCTGTGTCGGGTATGGCGTCCGACACAGCGCAAAGGTCAGTGGTGTGAGGAATCATCTCAAACGGGCATAAGTCCGTCACGGATGAAGCTATCTCAATCGGGCCTCAACTAATGCCCGTCACCGATAGCTTTGACCCAGACGACCGGTCAAACTATAGCCCGTCACGGATGACCTATCTCAATCGGGCTACAACTAGTGCACGTCACGGATGTTTGTCTATCTCAATCGGGCCCCAACTATAGCCCGTCACTGATGAGTATGACCACAAAAAAAATAAATATTGTTTTTTTGGCTAGCCTCAGGCCTGTGCTAGCCATGCCCGCTGCAAAATAACAGAAACAGAAATAATATACATCCCAGCATCCCCATTCACATATGCCATTCACAACATCCCCATTCACATATGCCATTCATATATATACATCCCAGCATCCCCATTCACATATATTTTACAGAAATAACAAATATAATAAACATAAATATTACATAATAACATGTGTTTGACAATTCAAACAGTACGTTAAAAAATGTTCATCACTTACACCTGAACCCTAAACATTCCTTTAGGGTGAATAATTTCGCGGAGGATGAAGTCAGCAAGTCCTCAAAGCTGCTACGCGGATCCTCTGAAAATTTGTCCTACATGTACATAATTCGAAATTAGTCGAACGATCTTTACATACATATACATATACATATATATATATATATATATATATACTTCAATTTAGTTACAACATGTCAGGAATGAGACCACAAACCTCCAATTCAGCCAAAGTCTTCACCTTTTCTTTGCACAGAAGGCGCATGTTGTGGCAGACATGGAATCCGCACTGGTCGCCTATTTGTTGTTTGACTGGGAAGTCCTTCTTGTGGATAAGAGTGTCTTGTCCTGTCTTTCGAAGGCCTCCTTTTTGCACATATTGGCCCCACGCTTCATCTATTGCGAGTTGAATCGGGGTCCAATCGTACAGTTGCTTGTCAATTTTGGAGTTTAAGTAGTGGCATGTACTCCACTTAGGCGTTATTACCAATAGGATCCAATGTCCACTGCGGCATTAAATTAGTTAAGGTTAATACTAACGCTAGACGTGTAATACAATGTATTTAGGGAACACACTTACTATTGATTGTAGGCGCACATGATGTACTCCTTGTCTTGTCGGGCCCAGAAGGTGTCAAATAAGTAGTTTACCATTCCACTACGGTCCCCTTGAAGATTTGTGAAATTGACTACCTGAGGATCAAGGAAGGCAACTTCCGGTGCATTCTTGAGACACCACTTCCAACTATACCTACACGCAAGCCAAACGCTCTTATAAGCATGTTACATGGATTGAGATGAATAATTTTCGTGAGCAAGAGTACTTACAAGGAGTAGCACTTGAGGAGGGTTGTGTCCACCGAGCGGAGCCTGTAGAGGTCGAACAGATCCTTGAAGTCTATCACGATATAATTTGATGGCCCAAGGAATGGCGCTCTGGCGTGTTCGCCTATTATATCATTTTCTCTATTCTTCCTCCTCACGTTAGATTTCTCCATGTAGTACATGTGTAGCTCCTTGCAAGCGGTGCCCATCGTTGCTAGCACATCGTCTCCAACCAATGGCATGCCTAGTTGGTAGGACGATGGAGGTACGGGCTTCCTATGTGTGACGGGCCCCTTGCTGAGATCTAACTTTGTTGGAGCAAGACGTGAGAGGTGCAGCTTTCCTTTTCCTCGCACCCCTGCAGCAGGTTTTTCGATAACTCTTCTCTGCGGGGAAGAATGCGCCTTCCTGCTCTTCTTCATGGGTGGGGGTTTGGTGATCGCCGTGCTGTCGACCTCCATAGGCTCGCCCCCAAAGTCCGTGTCGTACTGCAACTGGACATCGTCAATTTCATGACGACCGGGAGCTGGAGGGGCTGAAGGAGCAGGGGTAGTTACTATTAGACGACCGCTTGGTGCAGTGCTTGGCCTCGGGATCACCCTTATCTCAATGAGGTCCTTGGGCCATTGGATGAAGGTTCCACGAGCATTTCCAAGGGTTAGGACCTCGTCGTTCGGTGCCAGAGGGAGGGGGAAATGATCAAATTCGGGCTTCACTGAGTCAACTTGCACTTTCGCATAATCAGTCCTAAGTTGCGCCCCATGCACTCTTGTCTCCGGGGTCGGCTTGAAAGCAAGGCCCTCAGCTGCAGGAATAGAGAAGGTCGGCACCACCCTTACTGTCAGGGTGCAGCTAGTTGGTTCCTGCGATAGATTCATAAATATTGTTAGAATAGTACTTACCATATGGAATCGTTAAGAACTCCATGCGTACTATATTATCGTACCGTTATTTGGTCGACGGCGGCGGGGACCGATGGCGGATCTTCCCCCGCCTCAGTTGATGCACAACTGCTGCGCCTCTGTGTGGGACTAGCTAAATCTTGTTGCGTAGCAGCAGCGGCAGCCACCGGGAGATGTTGCTCTTCTCGAATCTCTTGCCTGATACGAGCCCTCATCGATTCAAGCTTTTCATCGAATTCAAAGCTCAATTCGGCTCTGACCTGCTCCCGGATCTGGGCGGCAAGGCGGGCATCTTTCTCCGCCTTCGTGACTGTCCGCTTCTTGTACTGCCACGCGTAGTCTGGAAATCCAAATTTCCATGGTACGTTTGCGCCAAGTCCCCTTGTCCGTCCACGGTGTTCCTTGTTGCCCAACGCTTTACTGAGGATGTCGTCCTCGCGTCTTTGAGAGCTGACCTCTTGCGAGGCTTCTTGGGAGGCAACCAACTCCTTCTACAGTTCAATTGAGATCGGATTCAATGAAAAGTTCAGGCTGAAACAGTGCGAACAAATACTGAGATTAGGCACTTACTATATTATCGTACACTTGTTGATCTTGGGGATTTGGAAGCGAAACTGTCCCATCCTCATTCTTTTGGTTCCTCGCCCGGGCCCAATTCCTTGCACGTGGGTGTGGGATATCGGCAAACACCAGCGGTGTGTTCGCTGCTGCTGCCGCTTCATCCTCCTCTTGCCATTCCTCTAGCTTCCCGACATATCCTGCGGTGCCTAGCCGGTGCGGGTGCACGTTCCTGGCCTGCAGTGCTCGAAAAGCTTTGCTTCTGGCCCGGGATTCTGGGGTTGACTTCTTCTCGTAGAATTGCTCCCAAGCTTCAGCCGTGATGAAGGGCCATTGCTATGTTGGATCAGGGGTCGTCGGATTTAAGACAAACTCCGTGACCAACCTGCTCTTGAAGTTCTTCCAAGCATTGCCCATAGTCTTCAAAGCAGCCCGCTTGAGACAGTCCTCGTCGGCTGCAGGATACTCGAAGCGTTCCTTGAATTTGAGCCAAGCTGCGTTCTTCTCCGCTTCGGGCACATGCTTGATGTCATCAACAAGGATTGTGAAGTTTTCCCTCCCTAGGACACCGCACGTCGACCTAAACTTGGCCAGGACAGTCCGAGGACGCGTCGGCAGTCCAACCTGGTTCACCTCTGCTATGGTGTATCGTTCCTTAGGGATTTTGTTCCCTGTCCTACGACTCCGTGCCCTTGAGGACCCACTGGTTGTCGTCGACATTGGTTCACCTTGCTGAGACATCGTCTAAATAACTTAGAAAATAACAAAGTTAATTTCACTACATACGGATAAAATAACCTAAAAATAGTGCCTAAGAGTAAAGTATTTTCATTAAATTAATTCAAAATCACTAAAATAACTAAGTGCCATCATATCTAAATACGAATTTCACTAAATACGGATAAAATAACATACATTTCCCCTAAAATCACTAAAATAATCTAAAAGTAAAGTATTTTCGTTAAATTAATTCAAGATCACTAAAATAACCTAAAATTAAAGTATTTTCATTACTTTAATTCAAAATCACTAAAATCACTAAACTTAACTAAAATAACCTACATTTCACTAAAATCACTAAAATAACCTAAAAGTAAAGTATTTTCATTAAATTAATTCAAGATCACTAAAATAACGTAAAAGTAAAGTATTTTCGTTAAATTAATTCAAAATCACTAAAATTAGTAAACTTAACTAAAATAACCTACATTTCCCCTAAAATCACTAAAATAATCTAAAAGTAAAGTATTTTCGTTAAATTAATTCAAAATCACTAAAATCATGTAAAATTAAAGTATTTTCATTAAATTAATTCAAAATCACTAAAATCACTAAACTTACCTAAAATAACCGACATTTCACTAAAATCATTAAAATAACCTAAAAGTCAAGTATTTTCGTTAAATTAATTCAAAATCACTAAAATCATGTAAAATTAAAGTATTTTCATTAAATTAATTCAAAATCACTAAAATCACTAAACTTACCTAAAATAACCGACATTTAACTAAAATCACTAAAATAATCTAAAAGTAAAGTATTTTCATTAAATTAATTCAAAATCACTAAAATCACTAAACTTAACTAAAATAACCTACATTTCCCCTAAAATCACTAAACTAAAATAACCTACATTTCCCCTACATCACTAAAATCACTAAAATAACTAACTGGCGGCGGCGTTGGCGGACGAGCAGGCCGGCGGCAGCGCTTGCGGACGAGGAAGCCGGCGGCGGCGGACGAGGAGGCCGGCGGCGGCTGTGGCGGACGAGGAGGCCGGCGGCGGCTGTGGCGGGACGAGGAGGCCGGCGGCGGCGCGCTTGCGGACGAGGAGGCCGGCGGCGGCGGTGGCGGACGAGGAGGCCGGCGGCGGCGGTTGCGGACGAGGAGGCCGGCGGCGGCGGTGGCGGACGAGGCGACCGGCGGCGGCGGCGGTGGCGGACGAGGAGACCGGCGGCGGCGCTTGCGGACGAGGAGGCCTCTGCTAGGGTTCTCTGACTTAGAAAAAATTTCGTGCTCTCAGTTCGCGGTGGCCTCTGCTAGGGTTCTGTTACTTAGAAAAATTTTCGATCCAGATCCAGATGAAGATGCAGTGTTCTGTGACATCTCAATCGGGCGTAAATAAAAGCCCGACACGGATGACTCATCCGTGACGGGCTCTAGTGTACGCCCGATAGAGATGACGTCTTCTCTATCGGGCCAACACTAGGGCCCGTAACGGATGATAGCATCCGTGTCGGGCCCTAATTTAAAGCCCGATAGAGATTATGACATCTCTATCGGACATTAAATTATGGCCCGTCACGGATGCTGTCATCCGTGACGGGCCGTAGTGCAGGCTCGATAGAGAAGACGTCATCTCTATCGGGCGTACAGAGCCCGTCACGGATGAGATTTGACTCCTGTTCATCATTGACCTGAACTTTAAATAAATAACAGCAAAAAAATACTTCACAATGAAAGTTCACAAATTTTTCATTACTCACAATAATCAACTTATTATCCCAAATAATTAAGTTAAGTACAATAATTCACTAAATTCGCAATAAAAATTATTACAAGTTGCACCAATTTACCTAAGCTTTTTTTACTAATACAAAATACTTCATGTGTACAACGGGTTGGGTCACAAGGTTATGCCTTCCATATGATCTGATCGAGTATATGCCACAGGCTCTTGTGGATCATCGTCAAGGTCAATTTGAGGTCGTACATGAAGATTCTGGTTGTATTCTTCTTCGTCGACGACGTTGTCAACACCAACAATTCGGCGCTTGCCATCCCTCACGATGTGCATCTTCTTGTTCGCGGGGTCCTTTATGTAGAAAATTTGCTCGACCTGTTTCGCAAGTACGAATGGTTCGTCGACGTATCCAACCTTGGATAGATCTACTAAAGTGAAGCCTTCCTTATCGACTTTAACACCAGTGCGTATATTGACCTAACGGCATCGAAACAAAGGAACCTTGAACTTCACGTAGTTCAGCTCCCAGATCTCCTCAATGCGGCCGTAGTATGTGTTCGACCCCACTTGATCTTGGAAGGCATCTATACGGACTCCGCTGTTTTGCACTGTGCTTTTGTCATCTTGCTGGACGGTGTAAAATGTATATCCATTAATATCGTATCCTTGCCATGTGTCTATGGCCCAACACGGTCCCATTCCCAACAAGTGTACAGTCTCATTTGGGATATCCATCGACATGGTGACACGATTCTTGAACCATGCGTTGAACCAAGAGTTATGTTCTCTATTAATCCACGTCTCAGATCGACCCGTGTTCTCCTGCCGGATTTTGGCTAAGTGCTCCTCAAAGTATGGGCTAACTTCTGCCATATGTTGGAGCACAGCAAAATGAGCCTGCCCGTAGGAAGCTTGATCGGGCCTAAATCTTTTCCTCCCGATTGTGCCAGCACCTGACAACCTTCCTTCGTGGCGAGACGCTGGAACTCCGATAGGCTCGGCCTCGGACATGTAATGCACGCAGAACTCAATGACCTCCTCGGTCGTGTAGCCTTCAATGATGCTCCCCTCCGGTTTTGCTCTGTTCCGAACGTATGCCTTCAGAACTCCCATGTACCTCTCGAACGGGTACATTTCTCTTAAAAAAGCCGGGCCACATAATTTTGTTTGCTTCACAAGATGAACAGGGAGATGAAACCATGATATCAAAGAAAGACAGTGGAAAAAACATCTCCATGTGACAGAGGGTATTGACAATATCGGTCTGCAACCCATCTAGATCTTCGGGATCTATAACTTTCTGTCCGATGGCATTGAAAAAGGCGCACAGACGTTGGATTGTATGACGGACTTTCGGTGGAAGAATGCCTCTGATAGCAATTGGCAAGATTTGTGTGATTAGCACGTGGCAATCGTGCGACTTCATTCCAACCAGTTTTAGGTCTTCCGATTTGACGTACTTACTAATCCTCGCTGAATAGCCCGATGGAACTTTAATATCTTTCAGGCATGATAACATTGCGATCTTCTCATCCTTCGACAGTGTGTGGCAAGCTGGAGGGAGGTACACTCTACCTGTCTCAGCATTTGTTACGGGCTGGAGTTCACTACGAATGTTCATTTCACTGAAATCAAGGCGCGCGTTCAACCCGTCCTTTGTTTTGCCGGGAATATTCAGCAGCAGGCCAACCAAACTCTCACACACATTCTTTTCTACATGCATGAGATCAATGCAATGACGGACCTCAAGATCTTTCCAGTAAGGTAATCGCCAAAATATTGACTTTTTCTTCCACATACCCTTGTCCTTTGCCTGACTACGTTTTCTTTTCTTCCCAAACTCGTTGGTAATGTCCTTGACCAAGTTGTGGACCTCATCTCCGGACAAATCTTTGGGAGCAGGCTGAAGTTCTCTCTTATCGTTGAAAATATTCTTCTTCCTTCGAAATGCGTGACGTAGCGGGAGCCACCTCCTATGACCCATATAAACCATCTTTCGTGATTTCTTCAACCACCGGCTGTGTGTATGTTCCATGCAGTCGGAGCATGCTTTCTTTCCTTTCACGGTTTGGCCAGAAAGATTACCGAGGGCGGGATAGTCATTAATGGTGCAGAACAGCAGAACTCGTAGCTTGAAATTCTCCTAACCATATGCATCCCAAGTTTCCACACCTTCTTTCCAGAGCATCTCAAGATCGTCCATAACAGGCTCCAAGAACACATCGATATCATTGCTCGGTTGTTTCGGTCCTTGGATTAGCAAGCACAGCATAATATATTTTGTTTTAAAGCACAACCATGACGGTATGTTAAAGTTTGAAATAAGAACTGGCCAGGTGCTGTGAGTACTACTCATGTCTCCAAAAGGATTCATGCCATCTGTACACAGACATAGCTTTATGTTTCTGGGGTCGGCAGCAAAGTCTTTGTGTTTTCGATCGATATTCCTCCATTGAATCGAATCCGCTGGGTGTCTTAGCATACCGTCGTTCCTTCTCTCCGTGGCATGCCAACGTACTAAATTTGCCTCCTTGGGGTTTGCAAATATTCTTTTGAAACGATCAATGATAGGTAGATACCACACAACCTTCGCGGGACCACCCCGTTTTGATTTTTTTCCTTCGTCAGGACTTTTCTTACGCTTGTATCGAGAGGCCTTGCATACAGGACAAGCATCTAACTCCGCATATTGCTTGTGGTACAATATGCAGTCGTTTGGACAAGTGTGAATTCTACGGACCTCTAACCCCAGGGGACACAAAACCTGCTTTGCTTCATATGTTGTCTCGGGCAATGTGTTCCCATCAGGCAGCATGACCTTCAAAATTCCCAAAAGCTCTGTGAAACTCTTGTCTGTCCATCCACTACTTGCCTTCAGCTTCATTAGGTCCAAGGTAGCTGATAATTTGGTCTGCTTTGCTTTGCATCCGGCGTACAGAGGCGTCTGCGAGTCACTGACCAACCTGCTGAACTTTACGGAATCTCTCTCGTTGTAAGCTGGATCCTCAACGTCACATAACATGTCTTGCAGCAGATCATGATCAACATCAACCATTTCACCGCCTAGTGGAGAAGGTACAAACATGTCATGCTCATCTTCATCTTCGTGATTTTGCGCACCAGTACTGTTTGCAGCAGCATCACTTCCTGATTCCTGCTCTCCATGCTTAACCCAACATGTGTAGCCCTCCATGAATCCTCGTTGTATCAGATGAGCGTGTACGTCCATTCGGCTATCAAACATATTTTCATTCTTACAATCTGCACATGGACAACACATGTAATCGCTGTTTTTTCTTTTCCTATCCTCCTCTGTGACGTTAATAAAATTTAATACCCCATTTCTATACTCTTGACTATGACGTTTCACAGATTTCGCATACATCCAACTTCGATCCATCTCTACAGAAATGAAAAAAGAATCAGAGAAACATCTTATAAGATAAATACTGCTAAATTCATAAGAATTGATGAATTTTCTAAATTAATGATTATTATTTGTTATTTACCTTTATGAATTTACTGTTTTCTTTGGGAAAAAAAAATTTCGCCCCCTCCAACCTCCCACCAGATTTGTGAATAGTGGGATACAGATACTCTGGCGGTTGCGGCTATTTATAGTGTGCACTAACTATCGGGCATATCAGGTATCTTTATCGGGCCTAAAAAAAAGCCCGTCACAGAGGAGTGCCATCCGTGACGGGCTTTGTAGATATCTCAAACGGGCATCAAGATGGCGCCCGTCACAGATGATTGTCATCTGTGACGGGCTGCAATTACAGCCCGATGAGATATTTAAGGTTATCTCAATCGGGTCTTAATTCGGGGCCCGTCACAGATGATTGTTATTTGTGACGGACTCCAACTACGGCCCGATTGAGATATTTAAGGCTATCTCAATCGGGCTCTAGTTTAGGCTCGTCACAGATATGTGTCATCCGTGACGGGCTTCAGTTCTATGCACATTTAACATGTCTCTCCGACCATATCTCAATCGGCCTCTTTTTAGGCCCGTTTGAGATGTTTTCTTTGTGACGGACCGCAAAATCCAGTTATATTACAGCCCGTCACAGATGAGAGGATCTGCACTAGTGAGTGAATCTACCATCACCACCTACTCACTATCATGTGGGCCTAAGAGTGAGCCCTTGTTGTCTATGTAACAACTCTGCATTTAAAACTTGAGTAGCTTCAGATTTGATCAATATACGGTATATTTCTCAATGATTTTCAAATAGTACAGGGTACTCTAATATAGCAAGCGACCATTCCCTTGTAATGAGGTCTCTAAAAGTGAATGAGTTTTTTTTTCTTTTTTCCCATAAAATGAATTTTCCCCGTTAGTCTATACTAACTGTACGTGCACAGTGTCAAATTAAAACACAGTCTGATATATATATATATCAACTATCAACTCTAACATATCCTGAAACTCTTAAAATTTATTGTTATTTATTAAAAATTCATTGTAACGCAAAAACACTCTACTATTATCTATAAATATCATTATTGTGAGGGGTCCATCGAGCTAGGTCAAAGCTGGGCGGCGTACATACACGGACTGTGCAGCTACATGCATCCGATGATCATCTCGACAGGGTTGGAGAATATGGAATATTCTCTTGCATGCCTTCGATCCAAATATTCGTCTGAATCTAGACGTGTTGTACACTCGTAACCTGTCCAAGCACGGCAAAGACCTGACCGCCTTTTAATTTGTTTCAGAGGAAAAAAAAGAGCAAGTCAAGAACTGCAGCTTCAAAATCTCGATCAGCAATTAATTAATCATCTTAATTAGCTACTACTTCTAGTCTTCTAAAACAAATATTCATCTTAATTATTCATACACGATCTATGCAACTACCACTAGTAAAAAATAATTTTTCTAGACGAACCAAAAGTTGTTTTCATGTGCGGGCCTCTGGCTCGTCTGTCCGAAAGGGTCTGCAAAAATCCAATTTTTCTATGCCGGTGACGCACCCGCACATGAAAATTGGTTTTTCACGTGCGGTTTCTTATGTCATCCGCACGCGAAAATAAAAATCCAAAAAAAACAAAAATCGCAAAATTTGCCCCCGCCGCTTTCGCCGTGCTCCTCCCGTCACCGCCGTCGGATCTACGCGGATCCGGGCGGGGGACGGCAGCCGCCGCCGGATCTGTGCGGGGGACAGCCATCGCCACTCGCCCGCCACCGCACGCCTCTCGCCGCCTTCGATTCCCGCCGTTCCGCCAGTCTCTGCCGCCGTCGCCCCTCGTCGCCTTCGCCGTATTCCCGCCCGTCGACCGCCGCCACTCGCTCTATCGAGAGAGAGTTAGAGAGTGAGAGAGGAGTATGTGGAGGAGAGAAGAGGAGATAAGGCTGAGGTAAGGAGAGAAAGAGGGGATGAGTTGAAAAAAATTGAAATGTTAAAGAGAGAAAGAGAAGGTAACTTAGTCTTCTGGACAAACCTTTAAAAGGCTCGTCTGTGAAAATATATTTTTCTGTGCGGCCGCTTAAGAGGCTCGTCTGAAAAAATAGTCCTATTTTTGCATACGGCTCCCTAAGAGCACCGTCTGTGAAAATAGATTTTCACGTGCGGATCTCTTAATTAGCTGTATGCGAAAATAGAGGGACGATTTTTTCAGACATGGACATCCGTCCATAACCTATTAAGGTGCTTGTACAAGAAAAGAAAATTATTTGTGTAGGAGTGTACCTTCAGTCCATGTATAAAAGCTAACATGATGGTGTGATCGACGATCATCAAAGCTCCCAAAAAAATATCTCTTAATATATGTGCAATTATTTGTTGGTTAATTATGCATAACTTATCAAGTTATCCTTGCAAGATAATTTATTCTAACATATGCACATATTAATAAATGAGACAGGGTAGTTACTTTCGAAGAGTACGTCTCTGTACGTGTATTTCGTATATTAATAATATGTCCTGTATATGATGCTTCGTACTTTTAGACCAAGCATGATTAAAAAGTCGTCCATTAGCTAGTTCTCATATTTTCGAAGAGCCCCAAATTAGTTTTGAGGAAAAAAAGAGACCCCAATTATGCGTATGGATGCAAGTTGGCCAACTATTTGATTGACATTTTTACATGTTACTTATTCTCCTGTTTGGAAAAAAATGCGTATATATAAGTGCACTAGTGTGCTAATTAATTGTACTATGCATCTTGCAACTTCTGCACATATATGGATTGACCATCTATATCTATCATTCAATGTTAACATTGCAGAGTCATTTTTTGCGAGGATTAAAGTATTTTTAGTTATATATGGCTATATAATGTGTTATATCGATCTGTATATGTACAAGGTAGTTAACTACCTATGGCTATATAATGTGATATATCGATATGTCATCTGTATATGTACCTGCTTGTACGCATTAACGATATTAATTAATCAGCCATTGACAAAATTATTGAAACCATAAGTTTTTGAGCTAGACGTAACTGATCATTAACACGGACGAAAACTAGCTTAATTGATCTATTCGATCATTCACTCACTACTTAATTAATCTAACTCTGCCTAATATAATTAATTGTCCAGTCTCCTGATCAAAAGGATCTTTTTTTTTCCGATTAAGTTTTCTCACGCCGACCAAACTGATAATAGTTTTTATTTTATAATACCCAATTGTCTATATATATATATACATACATGCATACATGATAACGGTACCCAGCGTGTAGTGTGCCAGGAAGCAAATAGCGTGACTCTGAGCGCTTCCTTCCCTTGATTTTCTGTTTTTATGAGCGGTCCATGACTCCGTATCCAGATTTTTTATTTTTTTCCCTGTCTCGCAACCTTCTGCTCCGCCTTTTCCTACTACCAACGCCCATGTATATTTTTCCCACCCCTTTTGTCCCAAGTAAAAGAAGTACTAATTCATCTCTAAATTCTAATTTTTTTGTCCAAATCATTCTGTTGAACACCGAGTAAAGAAATTACTTCATATCTCTGCTCTAATTTATACGTGGAGTAAAAAAATCACTACCGAGTAAAATATTTTTCACATCACTTTTGATTTGTTAATAGTAAAATTTTTACTCCTGTATTTTTTTTTATCATTTTTCGGTGTGTTCATAGTAATATTTTTACTCACGTCTATTTGAGGTGCATAAAATCACACACAATATTCAATCGTGCAAATCAACCACATCCTCTACAGTAAAAAGACGCATCTCCGCTTTCTCTTTTCCGATCCAGTTCATATCCACATTCCACTTTTTTTGTTATTTCCCTTTTTTTCACTTTCTCCTTCTCCATTTCTATCCATGTAGTAATTCACATTCCTAACCACATAACTAATTTTTTTACGACGTCGTAATTATCCTACAAACGCTATATGTCTCTATACAAAACTCCCACATCAATCTTTTAGTAAAAATTTTACCGATGCTAGGTTTTGGATTTAAACTCTAGGAATCACAAATTGTGATTATTTTTGAACACGTATAACTGTAGTAATTTTTTACTAATAGGTACTAGTATTATTATTGTTGTTAGTAATATTTTTATTCTGATTAACTAATTAAAAACTGTAGTACAATTTTTATCATCAGTGGAGGAATAGCTAGTGCCACGAAAAAATCGATGCATATGTTATCATACATTTGAACATCAAAGTTTTCTCCCATCATCATCGCCAGGTCCACATAAATCAAAATATAAAATAAAAGCGAGGAAATGACTACCTAAATATAAATACTCTATAGTAGATAATGACTAAGTAAAAAAATTACTACTATTGGTTGGTGGATTTTGCTAATAAAAAAATTACTCTTGAGACTATGGGAGGGCATGGTAACATGACGGAGTAAAAAAATTACTATCCTGTAAGTAGATGGTGGAGGTGGGCTATGGCTGTGAGGGTGTGCTACGAAGATACGTAACACCCTACGTGCTAGGTAGGTGTTCTCTCTATATATATAATCTATTCTATACCCCTTTTTTCATGGGTCAAACCCACCTCCCCCTCAGGAAGGGCCCAAAAACTCCATTCCACCTCAATCAAAGGCATCTCCCACCGTCAAATCCCAGTCAAACTTGCCTGCTCACTCCCTCCACACCCATATCTTTGTTGTCTTTGTCTCGCAGGAATTACGCAGTAACATCGTTATAAGGTCATCAAAATGTAGTGATGATGGATCTAGTTTTGTAGAGCTTTTTTTTTAAAAGCATTATGGTGGAAACAGTTTAAAAATATAATATGTGGTGTGAGAGATATGATTGTTTAAAGATTAGAGTTTCAAAAAATTCACTTGTTCTTAGCTTATTATTATGTATTTTTGTGTGTGTAAAAAGAACTTTAGCACTTGTGCCAACTTGTGGCCATTTAACTCTTTTATCTGAAGCAATAGTACTATAAAAACACTACTACAAGATTAGGATTTTTAAAATTTAGCTCTTCACAATCGATAGTTCTATAGCAGTACCATTACTACTACATGTTCTGTGTTACTACAATTTTCACGACGATGTTACTGTGAAAAATACAGTAACGTCCTATATGTTCTATAGCAATGTCTTATAAGTTCTGCAGTAACGTGACATGTTATTGCACTTCTATGATAATGTTACTGCTAAATATATAACAATCAAATAATAAACTCTAATCACATAGTGGCAAAGAGTAAATTGGTTAAAAGAGCTTGTTGTAAACCATGAGGTCATGGGTTCAAGTATTGGTTTTGCCACATTTAAATTTTTAATTTTCTCAACACCGGGAGGGAGAGGTCGCGCGAAAAAAGAAAAAAGGGCTCGGGATTGGAAAAAAAGAAAAAAAGATCCCGCGCGTGACCGGAAGGGAGAGGTTGTGCAAAAATAGAAATAAAAGGCTTGGGATTGGAAAAAAAGAAAAAAAAAGATCCCGCGCGTGACCGGGAGAGAGAGGTCGTATGAAAAAAGAAAAAAGGCTCGGGATCAGAAAAAAAAAGAAAAAAGATTCCACGCGAAAAAAAAGAAAAAAAAGATCCTGCGTGTGACCCGGAGGGAGAGGTAAAAAAAAGGTCCCACACGCAACCTTGATCAGAAAAAAAAAGAAAAAAATCCGGTGCGAAAAAAAAGATCCCGACCGGGAGGGAGAGGTCGCGCGAAAAAAGAAAAAAAAGGCTCGGGATCGGAAAAAAAGGAAAAAAAAGATCCCGCGCGAAAAGAAGAAAAAAATCCCCCGCGACGGGAGGGAGGTCATACGAAAAGCCAAAAAAATGCCACGCGACCGGAGGGAGGGAGGGAGGGAGGGGGCGGGAGNGGCGAAGGGGATGAGGGAGGGAGGGATGGATGGGCTGAAAGGTGGGAGGGGGATGGGCTTATTGGGTTGGATTAGGTGGGAGGAAGGTGTAGAATAGTTATTCTAAAGGGGGTGTAGATTAGAGCTATCCTCCCTCTCTCTCCCTCTCTCTATATATATATCCATGTACATATATCTATACCTAATTAAAAAAATATGTAAAACTTCCGGTGGATTTTCGTCCATCCTCACATAAATTTTTTTGTCCGCAACATCCGAGTCCAAGACACAAAAAATCATCCAAACTTCGCATCAAATAACAGAGAAAAAATTTAACCAGTTTATGTTACATCCTTGAAAGTTCAAGTGCCATTAATTTGGTTTTGGTGATTAATGACAAATCCAATTATATGAGATTAATGTTTTATAAGCATTTCTTTGCCTAGTCTCATGTGGATATGAAAGTGAAATGTGTTGGAGGTGATTCCCGGATTTCATATGAGTTGAGATAGAAACGTTCATTGATGGTGGACCTAAATCACAAGGATGAAATGCGTGAGATCAAGCTATATGTATCACTCTTTCTCTCCATATACACATATTCATATATTCATATATAATATTTTCATGTGAGTAACATATGTATTTGAGACTAATGTTTTGTTTAAGCCATATCTTGTTTAGTCTCTTCACATTGAGAATATGGAGATTATGAAGGTATGCTTCTATCTTAATGTCTACATATGATCAATACCTTCTATTCTTGTATAAGGTAAGCTCCCAATGTTTTATCTCTACTTATGCATACTTTTGCTTCACACAAAATATTTTGTTATGCATACATTTAGGGGGAGCAAATCCTATACCTTAGTTATGCATGTACTTGATCCAAGTTATTCACTTTTATTTAATTGGGATCTTTACATTTGAGCATATATTTGAGTATAGGACACTTGTGGTGTTGATTAATACTCATCACTTATTCATATCATTTTATATATGCGATCGGTTGGTCAACATGTGGAGGTTGACAACCAGATCATTGGGACTAATAATTTCATTGAGTTGAATGAGAGAAATAGGTCCCAAGGATTGCAAAGGTGTTGATGCTCAAGTTATATCATTACACCTAAAGATACCAAGGATGACAAAGTGGAGATATTGAAGATGTGAAATACAAAGTGGCTACTATGGCAAGACGGTGAAAGGCAAGCGATGCTCGGTCGCGATGGACCATGCGGTGGTGAAGGGCAAGCAAGGGGCTTGGCACCGAAGAACCAAATCCGGTGGTGAAGGGCGAGTGACGGCTTTGTCATGATGGACCGTGCGAGACCATTTGAAGCTACAAGTAACCACATCGATCATTTGAAGAATATATGGTGAAATGGTTTTGATGTTGGCATCCCTTAAAGACAAAGAAAGAAAGATGGAAACAAGGCATTCCTATTGGTATAATTCTCTTCCTATTTACTTTTGAGTATAGGAATGCCGTACTATTAAGAGGGATGCAACGTCGATATGTTTGTGTATGTCTCGGTGCTCAAAGTGACCTATCCTAGTGCTACCTTGAGATAAACCTAAGTTTTAATTTATCTCTTGAGTGGTTTTAGACCTTACTTTCGGTTGAGTTGGGTAGTTCTCTGAGTGAGCTTTCCATAGAGTCCAAGTTCATCAAAAACGGACTTCCGAGCAAAAAGTTATGGCCGTTTTTCCTGGTGTTTTTCGGAAGTTCCGAAAATGATTTTCGAAAATTCCGAAAATGCCTGCGAAACTGAGATTGCCTTCTGTTGATTTTCGGAAGTTCCGAAAATGATTTTCGGAAGTTCCGAAAAACGGATCTTGGCCTCCAACGGCTAGTTTTGAGAGGCTCGGGCATATAAACTCCTCCACCCCTCCTTTGAGTGGGTGCTGTTTTTGGGTATTACTAGACACATCCAAAGCCAAATAGCCTTCTCCATTTCCCCACCTTTGTGGTGCCTCTTTGTGAGAAGGATTTGAGAAGGGAAGAGAGTTGGATTGAGAGATTGAGAAGTTGAGAGCTAGTGAGCTTCACTCCATACTTTGAGCACTAGAGTTCATAGCAAGCAAATCTTCGATTGTGTTTGTTACTCTTGGGGAAAAAGGTCTCCTAGACGGCTAGGCGTCGTCGGTGAGCACCTAAGGTTGTGGTGTGCCTCGAAAAGTTTGTGAAGGCTTCGATTCCGCCTCCGCAAGGGAAGAAATCAAGAGTGAAATCGAGGAGTGCATTTGTGCAACCTCGTGAGGAAAGAGTTGAAATAGACCCGGCCTTTGTGGCCCCTCAACGGAGACGTAGGATCCGTGGATCCAAACTTCGGGAAACAAATCACATGTCTCCTCTCTTGGTTTTATTACTTTTCTCACTCCTTTAGCTTTGCTTGTTTGTGCCGCTACAGGTCTAGTTGCTATTTGTGCTAGCATTTTCTTGTTGTAGGCAACTAGATGTAGAGTTTACTTTAAATTGCGCTTATTCTGCTATTTTCGGAACTTCCGAAAATCATTTTCGGAAATTCCGAAAATTCTTGGTTCGCTTGTTTTAACCCGATCTACTTGTATGCTTAAGTGATATAGTTGGTGACCTAATATCTTGCTTAGATACCTTGTTTTTTACCCTTTGATTCTTTTACATTTTGTTTGTTCGAGCTACATTTTCCTAGCTAGTGTTTTATTCCGTTATCCGCCGAACTTTTCGGTTGAGACCGACACTTTCAATCCCATATTGAAAGTTTCGATTTAAACCAAAAGTTCTCATCCTTCTAATATGCTATGAAGTTGTGATAATTTTTAGGAACGTCTATTCACCCCCTCTAGGCGACATCAAGGTCCTTTCAATCCTAAATACAAGAATTGAAGAATCGCAAAAGAAGAAAAAGAAACCCAAATCGAACAAAAATCCAATCACCAGACCGAGTTTGCCGCCGTCGAGCTTCAACCGCTGCCGCCGGCTTCGAGTTGCCACCGCCGCCTCCCAAGGCCAGATCCGGCGAGGAGAGGAAGCGGAGTGGCCACCGGCGATGGCTCAATCAAGCTGTGCCACCGCCGCCGGTGCCACTCTCCAATCCCTCCCAAGGCCAGATCTGGCGAGCCTCAGGCCGGATCTAGCGACAAGCGGGGTGGCAGCGGCACCCCGACGAGAAGGAAAGGGACCGACGGTGGTGGGAGGGAGAGCGCTGGTGGAGGAGGGAGGAAGCAGCGCTGCTGGTGGAGCGAGAGGGAGGGGAGGGGAAGAGGCGGCCCACGACGAAGATGGAGCGGCGACGCCGATGGGGGAAAGAGGAGGGACGGAGAGAGAGCGGGCGGAGGGGGAGAGGCAGCTCACGGTGGGGAAGGGAAGAGGAAAGTGAATTTAGGGTTAAGTTTCACCGGCGGGTTTGATGGATTCGGAATCAATCCGAATCGTCGATCAAAATGAACGGCTCAGATCGATCCAGCGTCGGGCCGGCCTCCCTTCCCGGGCCGCAACATTGCTGACCGCGCACGCTTCATGGGCCGCACGTGCAAATGCCCTAACAGGCCGGCGGGTCCAAAGAGACCTTTTTTTTCTTTTTTTGAACTTTCTTAAAGGCTCATGTCATGAAAAACTGAACCCTAATCATCTAATATTTTTATATTTGTTATAATTTTAGTTTACCCGTTGCAACGCACGGATATTTTTTCTAGTATACGTATATATACTTACCCGGCCATACACGCGACTGTGTACTAGCAAGCACTACGTTCCTGAACAAAATGAAGCGTTCGTGCATGTGTGAGCAAAGATTTTGTGCCAATTGTTTTTGTATATTTCTGATTTTTACAAAACGTGTACACCATAACAACATACCTAGAGATCATAAAACACTTGTCAAGTAAATAAGTAATCAGCTCAAACTAAGCACGCATTGTAAGCATTATATCTTTTCCTAATAATTTAATTAAAACCAAAACCAATAGTTTAACAAAAATCAGTTTGTTGTCAAGAAAATAAAATTACAAACACAATATAGTTGCACCACTTCCACTTGGACGCAATGGTCATATCAAACTACAGATCTATTTATTTATTTTTGGAGCGGTAGTACAGTAGTAAGGACGATCGTATTATACAATTTGGCCAAAAATGCATGTAACTTTCCCAAGATCCTGTTTGGCGAGAAGAAGACAGGCCAGATATGCAACCTACTTGGCGAGATAATTTTTTAGATAAGATCGAGTTAATTAGCATAATACTACTATTCAGGATCAAGAGAATCTAGCCAGTCACCGTCCTTGTTCTTGTTCTATTCACCTTGTTAATTGGTCTCGTCAATTTGCAACAATCATGGTACTAAAATATTTCACCCATAGGAGACCGCCAGCTTGCAGCACATGCCAAGAAAGGGACATAGGTTAATAATTAGGGTTTGTGGATTAGTTCTAAACCCTACAGTGCTGGAGTAAATATACATATAAAACAAAATAATGCATAGTATTATAAGCTAATGAGATGACGTATACTAATATATATCTTATCTCCAGAACCAACTTTTTTTAATGGTGGATATATATAAAGACCCAGCCTCTATATCCACTGCCAATCTCCAGAACTATCTAATTATCACTAGCTCCACATATGGATGCAAGCACTAATCCTTTGAGATCTACTGGCTAGAAAGAAAGTTAAGATGACCCATTGTCTCCATAAGAGAGCACAAATCCTCATCTTTCTCACTGTCTGTCGAAACTTGATTTCGACAATAAAAAACTGAAGGTAGCAGTCAAGCGCCAAACACAATGGGTTAGTATACAAAGGGATTTAGATAGGTTCAGGCCCTCTCAATGAGAGGTAATACCATATTTCTGTTTTGGGGATTCGATCCGCCAAGTGGTTTATTGATCTCGTGATCTCTTTCAATCTGTACTCTTGTCTGTTTTCGCTATATCCCTCAAGGGACGTCCTACCCTCCTTATATAGGTTTAGAGGGTAGGCTCACAAGTCGAAGACCTAACTATACTCGGTATCGGACTCCTCAATCTTACCAACTTTGGATTATAAGCTGTTACCTTATTACACAAGGTAACGTAATACTTAAATCCTAAGCCGATTACATATTCATGATTCATAACCTATCCCCTATTACTAGTTGGATAAGCCAGCCATGAGGGTATCCGGCACCCATAATCTCCACAGTAGTCCCTGAGACCTTCACAGTCGACGAGATAACTTTGCCTCGAACCTGAAGAACATATAGCCGAGTGCCTCCTTAGCTGAGTGCTCCCATTGCCAAGTGCTTTCATCGTATTTGCCCAAGTCTCCCGAGTGCTTTATCATCCAATAGAAAAGCTGTGAAGGGCTGAAAACATCTCAAAAAATTTCTCAATAATAGATATTTAGGTGCATCGACTGATGCACCTAATTAGGTGTAGCCCCTGACTATATGTTTAGTTTAAACAAACTAAGTATATAGTCAAGAACTATAATAATCACACTCATCTGGGTGATATAAATAAATTCCTAGCCTAAACCAAAAACAATCATAAAAATCATATGACACATAACCTTATAATCAAGGCATAGTGTATAATGAATCCGAGTACTGGCAAGCTCATGCTTATCCGAGTCGTTATGCCCGAGTCCTCTCGGAGCATACAACTCAGCCAACCTCAGGAATAGAAAATCCGAGTTAATAAACTCATAATAAATTTATCAGTCATGACCAAAATATTAAAAAGCCTAAGCCATAATATTGGTCTTAATAGAAAGAGCACACCAAGGTGGCAAAATAGCATTGATATAATCATAAAATCAATTACTTTGTAAAAAACCAAACAACTCCTGCAACCTATAGAAAAGTTACCAGGACAGTTATAAAAAACTTTACTGTTTGTCACCTTCCAAGTTGCATCGTACCAACCCTCAAAAAGTTGTGTAACTGCTGTATGAAAGGATTTTGAAGGCATCGGGCAATAAGACACGTGCATATTGCCAAGGCAAATCTGCTTAAATCCCTAGAGACACGTATCAAGCCACGCCTGAAACATGGGCTGTAAGCTTCTCATGGGCTTCAGCCCATATATGAGAAAGCCTACCGATACCCTTAAAATATGACGCGTATGACACATCTGTTGATGTGCTCCCGAGTGACAAATTTCCTGAGTGATGCAGACCAAGCGCATCTCATATGAATAGCTTCTGATCAGAATAGTTATCCCTCATGGGATGTACCGAAGTAGATTTGATAATTGAATCCCGACTGACACAAGAACTCAGCTTGTGACCCTTATGGGAAATAATGATTGATCCAGACCATGAGCATAGAGGATAAGCTCGCGGCCATGTATTCATGTCTCATGTAGCCGGAATAAGTCCAGATTAAAGGTATAATCCTTGTGCTAGAGCTAGTAAGCCCCTGAGCATGTTGCTTGTCCTTTTGTCGCAGTTGAAGTTATCCATTGGTGGCAACTGATACAGTCGGCATGAAAACAAGATCACCAATGTGAAGATAAAATTGCCCATCAGAGGTAACGAAGATGTCGGTGGCGGAGACGTAGCTGTCGGCAGCGACCAAGGCAAGTCAGTATTGAAGATGAAAATGCATATCAGCAGCGACGACGTAGGCCAGCAATGACGGCGAGACCACCAGTCAGCAACGACGAAGATAACCGGACGACGAAGACGAAAATGCTAATCAGTTGCGGCATAATAGGCCAACTAATTGTGACAAACGCAACCGGTGGTGATGACGATCCGTAGCAGGAGAAAAGTCGGTTGTAGAGACAAAGTTGCTCGTGTGCATGATGAACATTGATGCAACGCCTCTTGATTTATGATGATGGTAGTAGAACTTGATATCGTAATCGTTGAAGATACTTCCATAGGAGAAGGTAGATGCTGATATTGTTGACCAATTTGTCGAATTTGAGTTGATTGGTTGATGACTCCAAACTCTATAGACCGAACTTGGGAGACCTGAAGCAATATCCGGGTAGAACTCCAAACTCGACCATGACATATAAATTAAATCTTGAACTTGTCATTTGAAAAACTTGGAGTAGACTGTAGCATCAACTGAGAGCATTTGAAAATGTTGAAGTTGCTGAAGTAGAAAGCCTGCTCTGGAGTGAAGACGAAGCTGATGATTCCGAAGTTGATTTCACAGAACTTACTAACTGGTTAATTAATTGCTTCATCTTGTCATAACACCCAAAATTTTTGAGTCTCGTATTTGTGTAGCCTCCGACTCTATGCTTAGTTGGGAAACAACTGAACATAGAGTCAAAAACTATAGCTTGTCATTCAGTAGCCATTGCTTGAATGAAGATACGCATTGAAGATATCCTGGGTAGAAATCTTGAACATTGGAACATCATATGTTGTAGTAGATAAACATGGCGTCGTATTTGGTGGCACATGCCCTCATGTTGAGGCTCTTGGAGACGTCGTGGTTGGTGAAGTAACGAAACTTGCAAAGTAGAGGCAATAGAATTTGCCGGTGCCGAAGACAATGAAGATGAAGTCGCTCTATAATGGTGACAGAATTGCACAACTGTGATGATGTGGACATGAGTTAACGGTAACGGAGATGAAGAAGATGAGGTTCCAGCAATGATGTCGAAGACGCGTAGTTGTGAAGGCAAAACCCTCAGTCGGCGGCAACAAAACCAATCGTCGATGAAGACGTAGACGCCCAACAACGGTGGTGTGACCAACCAATCGTGTAGGCGAAGAAACCAGTCGGCGGCGGCGAAGGCAGGCCGACGATGAAGACGTAGACGCCCAACAATGGTGGTTTGACCAACCAACCGTGTAGGCGGAGACACCAGTCGGCGGTGGCGAAGGCAGGCTGACGATGATGTTCTGACTTATCCATTCCCGAAGCTTAAGAGATAAGCATATAGCTATGGATCCCTACTATGCATATCTGGATATGGATCCTGCAATATAAATATGTAGGATGAGTAGTATCTGATGTAAATATAGTACTTGAGGAAAATTTAAGCATTTTAAAATATTTATAAGTATGTATTTCTCCTCTTGTTGGTTTTGATTTTCCCGAGTAGATGACTCCTCACGTTTAAACACTCTGCCCGACTAGTCATTGACATGAGTTCGTCATTAATGGAACAAAGTTTCACATTTCAGAATTTACTACTCGGATACTTTCGTAATTTTAGAGCAGAAAACAAATTATCTTATCGCTATGCTTTTGATTTCTTCCGAATAATACTTAGCACCTTGCGTTATACACTCCATCCAATGAGCTCCCGGGTGCTAGGATTCGGCCCAAGGGCAACTATCCATCAACAAACCAAACGGAAAGCATAGGAAAAATAGAGTTGCACAACTCGATCGGCACTTTTTTACTCGGATTATTTCGCAAACAATCAAAATAAACATTATAAAAATTATTGCAAAAATATGATATAACATCTGTAGCCCCCGACTCACTGCTCAACGGAGGACCAATTGATGTAATGAGACAGAGAAGAAAAAAATATCATATGAAGAAAAAAATTAATGATGACTTAGCTTTTTGGTATTTTCACCGGTGACGGCAAAGGTGGCCGATTTAGGGACAATGTCGTCCATCAATGGCGACGAAGACACCAACCGAAAAAGCAGCGTGGAGGGGGACCGATGGTGGAGGTGAAGGTTCCCAACAACGTGACAAAGATGCACGGCCATGGAAACGAAAACACCAGTCGGCAACAGAATTCTCCAACCGTGGAGACGAAGAAACCAGTCGGCGAAAACGAAGACGACCGACGGTGAAGACGATGTCGTCATCAGGAACGGCGGCAGAGCACACTAACCGTGGAGGCAAAGATACCAGTCGGCGATAATGAAGACGATCGACGGTGAAAACGATATCGCTATCAGCAACGGCGACGGAGCACACCAACCGTGGAGGCGAAGATACCAGTCAGCGATAATGAAGACGACCGACGGTGAAGACGATGTCGCCATCAACAACGACGACGGAGCACACCAACCGTGGAGGCGAAGAAACCAGTCGGCGATGACGAAGACGGCCGCCGGTGAAAACGATGTCGGTCTTGGCTCATTCCTCTTCTGCAATCCTGCGGGCCATGGCTGAGTTGGTCTCGGCAACTTCGGCCATGAGGACGTTGAAGAACTCCGGAGCGTAATCGTAGTCGAAGTTGGAGTCGTAGAGGTCGTCCGTGGGGATGTCGTAGAGGTCGTCGAAGGCGGAAGAGCTGAGGTAGTCTGCAATCTCGGTAGATGAGCGCAATCCAAGTGGTTGAATCATGACGGCGTTTTCTCTTAAGCTCGAACCGCGGCATAACGATGAAGAAGATCCTCCCAAGTGGATCGATTCCAACTCGAAAGATAGAAGATTGTGGTAGATCTCAGCGTCGTTTGGTAACCCGAACGGTGCCGACTGGTTTCCTCTTCTCGACTGGTCCGAATCGGAGTCAAGGAAAGAGATCTTGCCGAATTTGTCGGTAATGAAGTCGAGGCTGCCGAAGCGGAACGCCTGCCTAGGGGCGAAGACAAAGTCGTCGATGCCTGATGAAGATCCCATCGCGCTAGTCGGCGAGATGAAGAAGAAAACTTGACGCAGGCTCCTACCTGGTGTGCCAACTGTCGAAACTTGGTTTCGGCAATAAGAAACTGGGGGTAGCAGTCAAGCGCCAAACACGATGGGTTAGTATGCAAAGGGATTTAGACAGGTTCAGGCCCTCTCAATGAGAGGTAATACCCTATTCCTGTTTTGGGGATTCGATCCGCCAAGTGGTTTATTGATCTCGTGATCTCTTTCAATCTGTACTCTTGTCTGTTTTCGCTATATTCCTCAAGGGACGTCCTACCCTCCTTATATAGGTTTAAAGGGTAGACTCACAAGTCAAAGACCTAACTATACCCGGTATCGGACTCCTCAATCTTACCAACTTTGGACTATAAGCCGTTACCTTATTACACAAGGTAACATAATCCTTAAGTCCTAAGCGGATTACATATTCATGATTCATAACATATCCCCTATTACTAATCGGATAAGCCAGCCATGAGGATATCCGATACCCATAATCTCCACACTGTCCAACTGCTTTTGCTGTTTGGTTAGTGCAAAACAAAAAATTGCATGACAAGTGAGAGGAGAAGATCGAGTTTGAGATCAGAAATAATTAGACATAATTAAAGTTGTGCTTGGTGGAAGCCACATCTTCATCAACACACAAGTGGTCCTAGCTAGATATTGTACATATGTTTATGCATGTCGAGCTTTGATTTTATTTATTGAACCCATTAACATGTAATCGGATTAGTACGTACGTGTAGTACTCACAAAAAAGTTTCAGTTTGTGCATGGAGCACTTTGACACCGATGAACTCACCTGAGATATATATGCATGAGAGACCACCCATGTGAGATCGTATCCCATTTCACATGTCGATCGCTTGGGATCTAACCACAAGCATATGCTCATGTTTCTGATTAATTAGTCCTTTCTTTGATTAGTAGTGTTATAAATTATGAGCTCTGATCCTGTTAATTAGAGTGATATAATATAGAACCTCTTGTCTATTGTCGGTGAGTTACTATAGCTATAACTCCTAATGATGGTCAATGTACTTTGAAATGGGGAAATATCTTTGTGTCCTACCCGATCCAAATTAACTAATTAATTAGTATCGTCCACAAGATAATGTTGCAAAATAATACCAGTAGATTAACAGAGACTACTGATTGGATGTTTTTAGCTGAAGCCACCAGATGTCTCTTGATAACTTGGTGATGACATCATCACATGTCAGCAAATAGGGCCTGCAGCTTGGAAGTTTTTTTTCCCTCTCTTCTGCTTATAATACACATGTGACAGATGCAAAAAAGAAATACTTTTCGGTTAATTCCATTTAACAGCCCTAAACTATAGCGTTTGTCTAAAAATCATCTCTCAGCTCTAAAACCGAGTATCTAAACCGAATATCTAGCTCTAGCCAGGATAGTGAGGGAGAAGAGAAAGAGATAGCCGATGAAAGGTGAGGCCTGTAATTTTTAAAAATATGTTCAATGACTAGATTGCCAAATAATCAAAAACTCCATCTACTCTATTTAGAGGGTTGTAAAATAGACGGTTTTTAAAGGTGAGGGATTATGTGGAATATCTGTTTAAAGTTAGGGGTGTATTTTGAACCTACACAATAATTAAGGGGATGAAATGGACTTATCCCAATCCTTTTTGATAGACCTTTTGTGGTGTTATACTTTGAGTGATCTAAAAGTCAAAGATGTGTGGCGAAAAAGATGAAAAAAGGCAGTACATTAATTCTAAAATTGAAAATTCTAGCCGCACCATGCTTTAATTTACTCAGAAAAGATACGCGCCGAGATAAATTTGAAAAAGATCAAGCTGCTCTTTTTCCACAAACACGACATAGTCACATGCTGTCATTTTATTAATTAATGCAATTTGGCAATAAGAAAAATGTCAACAATTCAAGTAAATACGTACGTAGAGTATGATCGATATGATTCAGTAAAAAGATCAGCAAATGAGATTGACGCAGCTGGTCAACAATCCATGCGACTGAGGTCATTTTTTTGATGTGATCAACATGACACAAGCTGTTAACTTCTTAATTATCCTAGTACAGAGATTAATTAGTTTATTAAGCATCTGCTGCAGAGTTCCTGCGAGCAAGCTACGTGTGAAGCTTGAATTGGTAACTGAAAATTTAACCCCCTGCAAACATGCGTGCATCTCAACATTGCCAATTAATTAATCCATGCATGATCTCATCAGTGTTACATTAAATTAGTGAATTATTCCATGCATGATCTCATCAGTGTTACATTAAATTAGTGAATTATTATTGTCAATTTGTCGTCAGTAGGGTTCAGCACCGACCTGCCCTAGATGTTGCTTGTGGCAACGCAGGCATCAACTGGTCGGGTATGATGCTTACTACTTATTGGAAGGGCCTTCTTGTGCCCATAAAACAATGGCAAATCATTAATTGGGCTGTTTTATAATCGCCTATATAAAAGTAGCATGTTTTGTATGACTGAATCTAGCTAGCTAGGGCCGAATAATACGAGGGGATATCCTTTGTAGTTGTAAGCGAGTTAATATGTACTCCATCCGTATTATATTAGAAGTTGTTTGACTTTTTTTCTTAATCAAAGTATTTTTAGGTTTGATCAAGTTTATATAAAAAAAATTAGCAACTACATCTACAACACTAAATTAATTTAATTAAATTTAACATTAAATATATTTTGATACAGTGTTTATTTTATATTGAAAATGTTATTATATTTGCTATAAATTTGATCAAACTTAAAAAGTTTGCTTATGATATGAAACGGAGGGAGTAGAATATATTATTGTTTGGTTTTAGTTACATGCCAATAAGGTTTTTTTTAATTGCTCAGGCTCATCGGTATGTCATAAGCATATTGCAAAAAGCGTGAATTACAATAGAAGCCTTATGCTAGCTTCAAAGTGTCATGTAGGCAGCTCGTACAAGTTACAACCTATACATGAGCTTCAAACGAAAGTGACAGAGAAATGAAGAGTATACTGGGTAAATTAAACAAATAAAACTACAGTGGATTATTGAGGCAGATCAATGTCCTATTATAGAGTGTGTTGTATATACTATCCTCTGCATCGATGAGTACTACTCCATCGTTTTATGTTATAAGTCGTTTTTGTATTTTTCTAGTAAAACTTTTTTAAGCTTTCATCAAGTTTATATTAAAAAATTAACAATATCTATAACATCAAATTAGTTTTATTAAATATAACATTAAATATATTTTGATAATATGTTTCTTTTTGTGTTTAAAATATTGTTATATTTTTCTATAAACTTAACCAACTCTAAAGAAGTTTGACTAGAAAAAAATCAAAACGACTTATAATATAAAACGAAAGGAGTAGTTGATATGGGTAAAATTAGAACGAATTTATTTATGTTTGAACGAATATATGAGCAAAATTAAAGGTAGCCATGTAGAAACTAAAACCTACTACTTCTCTTATTAGATTTGCTCTTATGCATGTGTTTTTGTGAGGATTTCTCCAAAAATCCGTGAATCCATCATTGCTTATATAGTGGTTCATAAGAGGATCTGCCTATACAAAATGCCAAGTGGGGGCCATCACGCTGTCTGTAATTCATTTCCACATGCAGACAGCAGACGGCTTAAGAGGCATGCCCCAGTAAATGGGGGCTAGTTATACAAATTAATCCGTAAGTAGCATAAATTGATCTCGTCTTTCATCAAATTAATCTTCAAGATCTTGATATATCAAACTTTCAGTCCCGGTAACCTATATAATTATTTTGTGACGTCGCAGAGATCGATCAGGTTAATTGATGGACATGGCCGGCCAGCAGCAGCAGCTAACACGGCACATGCATTTGGGAGGATGTCATCGATTTGTATCTGCACATGGGGACACAAGGTGTCTGCACAGATATGTACATGAGAGGTTCATAATTAATCTACACCTTTGCGTGACCAACTACGCTGCATCGTCTTCCAAAAATGTGGCGACACGTCTAGTTTGGTACAATCGATACGATGATCTGTACTATGCATTTGCACATGAAATGAAACCCTACCAAATTCAGTGAATGAATTAATGCAGATATCTGTTCACTAGCTGATATCGAGCTGTTTAGGGGGTAGCTGCAACTGGCTAGACGGTGAAGATGCGATGCCTTGTGGACAAATTTATTTGGTTCTCCAAAGAGGTTGATTTGATTTCGATAGGCCCAATTTGCACCAAAAGTGAGCGAAGAAGAAGATTTTATTTTGTCTTCTTATACCAAAGATTGTTATGATCAAGCTGCATAAGAAAGAAGCAGAGCTCTCGAGATTGTTATGAAATGATAGTCAAGATAGTCTCTGTTGAACTCTCCAGAGCCCATGAATCAAAACTTCGGTTGCCCCGTTTAGTTTGTTCAAATTAATAGTTCAGCCCAATCGGCCCATTGTTGTATTCTTCCAGTTTGGGCCAATTTGTCATCTTTGTGTGACAATTGGAACTTCCGTTTTGATGTCGCACCTTCAGACTTCAGAGTTTTGCAGCGGAAATGCTAATGGAAAAAGTATACCTGAGGCCTCTCATCGTGTCACCAAATTACAAAATCGTTTCTCAACCAAAAAATCAGATATAACGCATCCTCCAACTTTCAAAACCAGTGCAAACAAGGTCCCTCGATGATATTGTCCCTGGTTTTGACATTACAAAATCATTCCTCAATCGAAAAATCAGATATAACGCATCTTTCAACTTTCAAAACTGGTACAAACGAGATCCCTCGATGGTATTGTCCTTAGTTTTGGCTGACGTGACGTCTACGTGGCTCTTTTGACTAGGTCTTCGTCCCACGTAGCATTGATGTGGTGCTTACGTGGCAGTTTGATTCGAAAAAAATAAAAAAAAGGTGCGGCCCACTGGTCAGATTCCCTTCTTCTTCCTTTTCTCTCTTGCGTCAGGCAGGGAAGAAGGGCAGAGGAGCATGACTCTGGCGGCTATGGGCGACCACGACGGCGGCGGGAGGTGGCCTCGGTTGCGGCGGCGCTAGGGATTGGAGTGGCAGCCAGCGACGGGTGGCTCCAAGGAACGCCGGCGGCAGCGGTAGTGCGGAGAGTTTGAGGGGGGGGAGAGAGAGTCGAGGAAGCTTGGAGGTTGTGCACTGACAGTGCGGCATTAGGGAAGAGCGACGACCGATGAAGAGGAGCTGGGTGTCGGCGGCGACATCACCGAGCCCATGAATCGGGAGCTCGACGATGACCATCCTCCAAGCTCAAGGCCATATTCGACCTCAACGAGCTCATGGGGGAGTGGGGCTAGCAGTGGCCGGGAGCCACCGCCACGCTCCTCTCCCACAGGCCACCGGTTGCGCCCACCACGCTAGCCCTCCTTCCCATCGCGTCGGTGATGCCGCCGCTGCGCACGCCCAACTCCTCTTCGTCGGCCGCCGCCCGTCGCGCCGGCCCTCCTCTCCACAAGGCTGCACGACGGGTGGGTGGTGGAAAGGCGGTAGTGGCGCTCGCCGATGGCTACCACGCTCCGTCTCTGTAACACCGGGTTCCGTGGCCTGACCCTCTTTGGCTTCCGCCAGAGCAGCCGCGGTGGAGTGGGACTTGGCGAGCTTGAGGAGGCAGTGGCTGATCTCCTTGGAGTATGCTTGCAGCATCTCGATACCATCCTTGACGGAGGCCAGCATGGCGCCAGACGACTCGGTGACGACGGCATAGGCCTCGGCCTCGACACGGCGACGACACACCATGCCTTGGCGGTGCCCAGCGGTATCCCGCCTGCCTTTGGCGTTGGCGGCGAGGCAGCGCCCCAGCAGTGCGTCGACGAGGCCCACCCCAGCCTTCTTGCCCGTCTATGCCGCCAGCCACTGCTCACATTCCTCCCCCGCGCACTTGAAGAGAGGTGGTGAGGGGAGGAGAAGTAGTCGCTGACATATGGGACCCACGTGGGTCCCACGCTGACTCAGCTATCACGTCAGATAAAACCGGGAACAAAACCGCCTAAGGAACTAGAGTAACTTAGTTTTGTAAGTTGAGGGATGTCATATATCTGGTTTTCAGTTGAGGGACGATTTTGTAATTCGATGACAAGATGAGAGACCTCTGGCATATTTTTTTCCAATACTAATTAACGCTTACACGTTGACGGCGCAGACGCAGCCAATCCACGGCCTGTGCGGACTGGGTTTTTTTCTATAGCCCACGTGCGGCCCATGAATGTACGGACTCAGGCTTTTTCCCACAACCCACGTGCGGCCCATGCATGTGCGAGAAATTTGACAATATGCCACTCAATAGATGTGGCTTTAACAGAATGTCACCCTTTACAATGTCTTTATAAAGATGCCACTCCATAGAGGGTACTCCTTAATAGAATACCATTTTAGACTGTTTTGAGGCTTGTAATCAGAAATGGCATGCGAAATGACAAAAATACCCCTTGGTCCTTTCTCATATGTTAGGGTTAGATTGCTCGATTCATCAGAAGCAGAAACACATAACAATTTGGGAAGAAATTAACTACACTAAACTTCCATAACATAGCTTGACCCCACGATCAAATTGCAACACATAGCATACAAATAAATTGAAGCTTAACAAAAGGAGGTTCACAAGCAAATATCTTGGTTACATGAAGCATCAAAGAGACCCAAAAGAAATACAGGAGTTCACATGTCTTACAAGTTCACATTTGACAACTAGAATACAGTAGTTCACATTTGACACCTAAAATACATTAGTTTGTCTTCATTTTCTTGGGAGTCATTTTTTTCTTCTTAGGGATAGATGGTCCTCCAGAAGTACTAGCCATCTCTCTAGCCCCTTCCAATCCAGAAGTATTGGTTCCTCCCAATAGCATTGCAAGGCGCCTATACACGTATACACAAAAGCCAAGTTACACACACAATTGATTTGAAGCATGCACAGCAAGTAGAATTATAATTCTAACTTGTCAGATTTGACCAGCAAGTGACTATCGGTCCATGTCCAACAAATTTTCAAAAAACGAATTTTGAAACTGTGCTTGGAATTTCCTTGCTTCTTTCTAAATGGTTGGTCAATAGGTTTTCTAAAAGTAAAAACGAATTTGCATGCAAATCTTGAAAGTATGGTAGTTGCACACATAATTGATTTGAAGCAGAAAACAGAAGAAATTCGAAAGATAGCTGATGCTAGAAAATGCACTCCAACAACGACGCATATGCTGCCAATCTCTCAAAGATCTAGAGTGAGACAGATATTTCACAGAAGCATCAGAATGTCAACAAAAATTATCAGCAGAGGCTCAGGACATACTTATCAACAGCTTGCAAAGACCATTTCCAGGCTCCAGCAAAATGTAATATACCAGGATGAAAGCATTAAAATTCAGAGCAAACAATGGTACTATAATAGAAAAATGGATGCATTATAAGATCTAACAACATTATTCAGTTCAAGTTCCACATTAAATCTCACAACTCTCTTCAGCCATAATTATGATAGGAACGATTATGGTTCATATGAGATAGGAAAATTGCGTAGACGAAAGGAGGCGCAGCCGACATGAGTAAATTCAAACTTACTCATCAACTTACCTCCTTGTAACCATTCCTGGGCTTTCTTGCATTATTGTAGCTTTATTGGTTGTTCTTTTTGGTGTGGAAGGTTCAGGTGGACAGTTCTTTTGGCTGTTTTTCCTAGGCTTCCTTTTCCTGCATGTATTTAAACATATAGGATGATATACCACAAATTTAAAAGGATATAAAGTGAAAAAACAGAAATATTAATACTTTTTTTTGTTCCATTCAGTGGGCACTTGTAGCTAGCTTGCCTATGACCTTTCTCACCACATCTTTTGCATGTAACTGGACCTCTTATGATTTTCTTGTTCTTGCCACCAGTCTCAAGGCATCCTTTAATCCTCAATTTCCTCTGTCTCCCAACACTCCTCTTCTCTAGTGGTGCGCCCAAATCGAAAGGCATTTTCACCTTTGGCCAATGTGACTTGTCTGGCATTGCCGGTATCTCTCTCTCATATGCAGCCTTGAATTTCTCCACTGAGTAAACCATATCAACATATTTTTCCAAGTTCACATCCCTCTGAGTTGTTAAAAAGGCCAATGCATGCCCACAGGGTTGCCCGGTGTGCTGCCACTCCTCACATGTGCATGTCTGTGCCACTATTGAAACAACGTGTCTTCCAAATTCTTTGCCATAGTCATGCACCTCTGCAGTATGTAAGCTAGCTGTTATAACTTTCAAGTGGCCTAATCCTCTTGTTCTTGCCTTCAATTGGTGCATTACAGCTGGCAGAACCCTACCATGAAGCCTTTCTCCAATTCTCCTTCTCTTATCCCATAGAACCATCACCTTCTCTCTAAGCTTGTCAACTAGGTCAGCAACTGGCAAGTCCTTGATATCAGAAATCCATGCATTGAAAACCTCTGCAATATTATTTGTAATATACTCACACTTGATTGCGGGGTTGAAGGCACACCTCATCCACTTTAGGTTATGATATGTTGTCAAAAATTTCCAAACTTCAGGAGGTCCATTAATAATAGGGAACATGTGCTTCTCGAACACCTGTTCCCTGTAAGCTCTTGCTGCAGGGTACATATTACCAAAAGTCTCACCATGGAACTTCTTAGAGAAATTTTTCATGAGATGCCAAAAACATTCCCTTTGTTCAGCAGCAGGGAACACCTTATTGACTGCATTCTCTAACCCCTTACATGCATCTGAACAAATAGCAAGAGGTTCTAGGTCTCCTATTGCCTTATGAAGCTGAGTCATGAACCAAACCCAGTTGTCCTCGGTCTCAGAGTCTATAAATCCAAATGCAACTGGATACATCCAATTATGCCCATCTATTGATGTAGCTGAAGCTAAAAAACCATTCCACTTACCATTTAGATGGGTAGCATCTACGCTAAGGTATGGTCTACAACCAGCCACAAACCCCTTGATGCAAGGACTAAATGCACAGAAAAACCTATAAAAGTATGCCCTCCCATCAACTACCTTGATGTCAATTTCTATAACACTTGCAGGTGATCTCTTAAGGACCTCTTCCTTCCAACTATACAACAATTGAAAACTTTCCTCCCAACATCCATACAATTCTTTCTTTGCTTTCTCCATTCCATGCCAAACTGTATGGTAAGAGAGAGTTACCTTGTGGTCATCCTGTAACCGGTTCATCAAGTCTATGGCACCCATGTTAGGTGTAGTCTTGAGGATTTCAACAGCCCTGTCAGCAACCCAGCCCTGTGATGGTGTAGTTGTTCTTATCCTCATGCTAGATGTACAAGTATGGTCTTTGTTATGAACTGTGACCTGCAAGAGCAATGAAAGGTAATCCATTAAAACCATGTAAACAGTACTAGGCACACTAGAAGTAATGTCAAAAATTATGTTTCAGGTTAGTACCATTATAGTTTTCTTATCACTCTGCCTACGCCCAACAAGACTCCATGAACATCCCTCCACCGCGCATTTTACCCTATACCTCTCCGTGTCGGTTTTCACTTTGCCTAGCTCAAATTCCTTCTTGATAGCAAACTGTCTTACAGCCAATCTGAATTCCTTCATTGAGGGGTACTTAGTGCCTCGATCCATACAAGGGTTATTCTTGTCATAGCTTATAACAAGCTCATCCGGTACAGTATCGTCAACAGGAATTGCTGCACCCTCGATGCCCTCAAGGACTCCAGGACCATTTGTTTCGACACCATTACTTGAACTAGCAATATGCGCTGGTGTTTTTGCCCTTTCCTCATTCCTCAAGCCTAGGAATGCAAATAATTGTTCGTCACTCATGACCTGAATTCTTCCCTCATCATCTAGTGTTTCATCTATCTCCAAGCTATCCCAATCAACATACTGAACCAGTTGTTGTTCTACACCAACAGTTGGAGCTACTGGTTCTGAAATCACCCCATACTCAAGACATAAAGGCGCACTTGTACAACTATCTACACATTCTGAAGCTAGAACTGAAACCGCTGAAATTGAACTTGTCCCATATTTAACCAATTGCATCTCTACTCTAGACCGTTCTGAATCCAACCTAAATGATTTGAATCAACAAGAGAAAAAAACCGAGTTAGAAATCTAACTCGATGTAAATATAAAATTATAGCGATAAGAAAGATTTTACCTCAAGGACACATCCTTCGAGCTCATGTTGTTGAGCATGAGGTCATGTGGGAGGAGAAAGAGGCTGGGGCAACAATGGATCTAGGAGGCCAAGGGGATCTGGCAGGGGCCGGGGCAGGGGAGCATGGACGAAGGCCTAGGGGAGCATGGACGGCAGCGGCGGCCGGGCGGGGAGCGCGGACGGGGCGGCGCCGGCCGGGCAGGCTGGACGGAGGCGCGCGGACGGGCGACGGCAGCGGCGGCCGAGCGGGGGAGCGCGGACGGGGCGGCGGCGGCCGGGCGGGCTGGGCAGAGGCGCGCGGACGGGCGACGGCAGCGGCGGCTGGGCGGGGAGCGCGGACGGGGCGGCGGCGGCCGGGCGGGCTGGGCAGAGGCGCGCGGACGGGCGACGGCAGCGACGGCCAGGCGGGGGAGCACGGACGCCCGGCGGTGGTGGTCTCGGCGTCGACCCCGACACCCTAGCGCAGCCGAGAGGGAGAAAGAAAACGCATCTGGATCTAAATGATAGTGCAGGGGCATTTTGGTCATTTCACGAGCGAAGTCTGGTAAAAAAATATTAACAAAATTAAAAAAAGCCTCAAAACAGCCTAAAGTGGTATTCTATTAAGGAGTACCCTCTATGGAGTGGCATCTTTATAAGGACATCGTAGAGGGTGACATTATGTTAAAGCCACATCTATTGAGTGACATATTGTCAAATTTCTCATGCATGTGCAGACTAAGGCTTTTTTTTCAATTCATTTCATTCTTATATATATTGTGTTTTTAAAGAAATTTAAATTTGAAAAATTCAAATAAACTTTATACTAAAATTTTGAAACTTTCAACTTAGGATTTAAAAATTCAACTTCAGATTTGAAGACTTTCAATTCAAATTTAAAAACTTTCAACTCAAAATTTGAAAACTTTCAAATCAAAATTTTAAAACTTTCAAAACAAAATTTGAATCTTTAAAGTCAAATTTCAAAAATTTCAACTCAAATTTTGAAAAATGTTAATTCAAAATTTAAAACTTTCAAATCAAATTTTGAAAACTTTCAACGGTTCTTTTAAAACTTTAGACTAAATTATTTGTATTTATTTGAAAAAATAATGCTAATTATGGTAATTAATGCTAGTGTGTTAATTACCGTGATTAGCGCTAACAGCACGGCGTCTTTGCGTGGCTGCGCTACTTGGGCAACCAGCGCGCGTGCGCCAATTAGGAAACCTCGTTTTGCAGAGCTCCATATGAATCACAAATCAGACTTTCTAATTAACTTAGCTTGATCATTAATTATGTAGCTCAACACAACCTATTGCTAGCCATATAAAGTATATTCTCCCTGTTCAAAAATAAATGACGTCAGTTTTTTATTATTTTTAGGTGCGGATTTAATCATGACTTTTATTAGAATAAATTCATAAAATATAATAATCTTATGAGATTATGAAAATACTTTCAAGTCTATATCTTTCATGTTTTCAAACTAAAAAGATATGTTGATAGTCAAACTTTGAAAGTTTGGCCCAAATAAAAAATCAAAAATATATTTTTTTTACCGGATGGAGTATACTCCTTCTATTTTTAAAGATACGAGATTCTTGGCCTTTTAAACATGATGTTTGATTATTATCTTACTTAAAATTTGGTACAAGTATGAAAAATTGAAATCATGCTTAAAGTATTTTTAATAATAAAACAAGCTATATGAATGATCAAACATCGTAAAACACTATATATAAAGAATTAGAGTCAACAACACTATATATTTAAAAATAAAGGTAATACGATGAAGGATTAATTAAACCTCGTCCTATGCATAATAAAAATTTATCATAATCAGTTTTTTTTCTTTCAAAAGAACAGGAGATCTTGAAATGCTCTTTTAAGAAATGCAATAATTCCAGCTCCAGATACATAAGCATTTCACTTATTCATAGTCGTATATATGACATCAAGCACAAATTCGCTCGATCGATTTACACAGTACAAGCACATCATCCTTATTCCTCTCCTTTGTACAAATGTGCAATATACCACCAAGCATCATGTTCATTCCACCGCTCTAATTAAGCTAGCTAGTGCTGTTCCAGCACACACAAACACACATTGGAACATACTACTGCATACATGCTTTGCTCCTGGTGCTACTACTCCCTTTGGAGATCTGGACCATGCACACCTCACATGCATTCTTCCATGTTATTTTTTTTTAACGAACCGGTACTTATACCGTGCGAAATTTCATTGAATATAGCAGGAAGAAAATGATGCTAAGTTCATTCTTCCATGTTATTGATCTTATTTATACACACTATGATGATCATGATATGATATGATATGATATGCAGGCTAACTAACCTTGTTGCGCATTTGACCACCTAAATTTAATTAATCTGCACGGTGGCGACGTGGCGTCGATCGCAGCAGCGGCGACACCAGCTGGTGGGCGGCACTCGCCGTCGGCGACGGCGACGCGGCGGCGTAGCACCACCGGCCGGAGTCGCCGCCGCGCAGCTGGTCGTCGACGACGGTGACGAAGAAGAAGCTTCCCAGAGTGACGTGCCTGCTGCTTGCCTTATTCCTGTACTCTACTATGGCCTTGTACACCAACGGTATCAGCCCTTCCATTTCTTAATTGATTAACAAGCTAATAATATGTATATATCCTTGGCTAGCTTAATCAGCAACACTGACACTGCAAGTGAGTGAGCAAAGCTTAAGCTAAGCTAGAGCAGCAAGTGAGCCTGAAGGATGCTATAAAAAGGAGGCAGTTCGAGCTGAAGAAAACGAAGGGCATTTTCTGCTCTCTTTTTTTTTTCTACCTGCAAAAACGTAAACGTCTCACCAAATCCACCAAGTCTGCATTTTTTTTTCTTCTTTTCAAGTGGCATTCGGTGGAACCGATCAGTGCGGCATGCTTATCTGAATACACATTTTCAGCTTTGATCATGTGTCACATTTGCATCACAGGTGATGAGGTGATCAAATCACGATGGTTTGATGTGGAATTGTGGAGGTGGAGGGAAGGAGGCGTGAGCTGAAAATCTCTGAATTATTTGCAGGTGGCGGGTGACATTCAGCAGGCAACACCACTACAGGAAAATTGTAAATGTGACGACGATGAGCTCGCAATTATCCATGGAGAGCTTGCGATTCAAGATGAATTTCAGATTTGGATGTTAGTGGATAAGATTCTGTTCTATGAATTCTGCTCATGGATTAACGATCGACATTGAGGGCTTCTGCTGGAAGATAATTGCTCTTCTTTGTTCTTTTGGAGGCTTGTTCAGAAGATATAATAATTCTTCAGAACAGTGCATTAATTCTAGTTTTATAGGCCATACTAAGTTAGTTTTATGAACACTGATCTGAATCCTTGATACTTAATACACTAATTGATCAAAGCATCAAGTCTGTTCTTGTGAATTTTAACTGCACAACTATCAAGGAGGATTAGTTTAGTCATTGCCCTTCAAATGACACCGACAACTCTGCCCTGAAACACTTGACAATTGGAATTTGATGACTTTACACTTTTAATGCATGCCTTCCATTCCATTAAACTCCATTACTCAAAAGACAAAGGCTAGCTGCAGGTCAATTGGGGGCACAGCCCACTGAGCCACTGAGGTGTCCTCTTTGATGTGTTCATCTCACCAAATTTCAGTAGCCAAGAAGCCAAACCACTGTACCTCTGCATATCTTTAATTATCTCTTGCCGTTATGATGCAATGATAGTTAATTTGGTTAGGTTTTCTTCATCTCAAACGAAAGGGAGAAGGGTTAACTACTTAATTGTAACAACAGTTATACATGCAAGATGATGCAGAGTTGTAAGCACATCTGCAGCTAGCACAACGACTGCATACCTGCAGCAACAGAATGAATGTGCCAAAGATATTGTCAAAATTTCAGTTCAGGTGCAGGGTACATATCACAGGACTAGAAACTGATTCAGAACATTCTTAAGGTAGCTTAATCTTGCAGCAACAATGCCAATTTAACTATTTAAGGGACTAATTGCATGGTAATGAGGGGCTTAACAGCGTACATGGTCAGATTGGAGGTGCAAGCAAACTGAAGTGAGGTGATTGTGAGCATCAGAATTCAGAATTGAGATGGGCCGTGGATGCCATCTGGCCCAAATTGAAAGACTAGGCCCAACTTGTATTGTGAGAATGTAATGGACTTCAGCCCGGAATAATTCTGAAATATTAACACTCTGACTGACTCAAATGTTTACTTACCAGTTGATAATTAATAGCCCGTTTACCTGATCATTTCGGGCCAAATCGTTGCACAAGAATTATAGTGTGATATCCAAAACTTCACTCTCGGGGAATCGATCGATCGTAATCCCTACTAAACTACAACTAAAACCAATTAATGAATTAGAGCTTGTTTGGTCGAGTGCCAAACTTTACCACACTTGTACCAGACAAGTTTGATCAAGCGAGCTAGGCTAACCTTTTGGTTCATACTTTAACTGTGACATGCCACATCAACGGACTCACTTGTATGTCACAAGTTGCTACAAGTGTGGCTAATAAATTTTTAGCCACGAAATGTATGACATGCTACCCCACATTGCAAAAATAATTGGTTATATGGTTATCTTGCGGTTGGAAAAAGAACTAGGAAAAAGAAAAAAAATATAATGATAGTTTTATTATTCGTTGCCGTAAGCCAAGGAGGAACTTAGCATCCAAAAATAATAGAGAAGAAATAGGTGAGATAACTTGATCCATAAGGAAGAACCTATGGACCAGTGTGGATACTATCTAACCATAACCTTAGGTTGTGTTCTTTGTTGTGTGTAACATGGGAACATGACTCCTGCACACGAAAAACGAAACTATTCATTAGCGCGTAATAAATTAAGTATGAGTTTTTTTTAAAAAAATGGATCAATATGATTTTTTAAGCAACTTTCGTATAGAAACTTTTTGCAAAAAACGTACCGTTTAGCAGTTTGAAAAGCATGCGCGTGAAACACGAGGGTGATGAGTTGAAAACTCACTCTCAAGAACACAACCTTCTTGAGGTTTTGATCCTTCATTTTGGTATAGAAGTACCCCATCGTTTAAATCTGATGAAAATTTTGACAAAGTATATGTAATTTTGACATTATTCAGTTTCAAAGTATAGAGTAGGATCACCCAACAAAAATTCATAGAGCCGCCATTGCTCTTAATATACTACCTAACAATGCATCTTTGTTAACACCAAAATTTGGTAAGCCCGAAGTCATCATTGGCTTAGGAATCGTATCGGTTTTAGAGTCCTGAAATTAGCCGATGGACATATCAAGATGCCAGTAATTGGATTCTTGATGGATTCGATTAAGAAAATTAATCAATTAAAGAAAGCTTATCCAGAAAAGACCGAGTTCGAAGAGGATACAACATGACAAGTTATCTAATTAGGCAGAGTCAGTTAGTTTCCTTTTACTTTTAGGAAAGATTGTTTAGAGTCCGAATAGGATTTGTATCTTTTATTTTATCTTTAGGAAGTTTCTGTCTTATCCAATAAGGAATAGTATCTACTCATGGGTATAAATATGTACACCTGGGA
This sequence comes from Oryza officinalis, assembly GCA_008326285.1. NCBI lineage: Eukaryota > Viridiplantae > Streptophyta > Magnoliopsida > Poales > Poaceae > Oryza > Oryza officinalis. The sequence goes on from BDMV01000007.1 coordinate 4,938,123, forward strand.
TCTATGTAATTTATCTCTCGATTAATACAACTACTCTTGGTGCATCGCCACCCTCTTTCTTGAGGTTTTTATTTATCAACCGGCTGAACTTGGCATCTGACGCGGGGCTGCATCAGCTTTCGATCTCTAGCGAAGGGGTAAGTCCTACGTTCCGTCAGTCCTGGCAATTGTATCGGCTACATTGATGTTGTTCAAGGTTACATCGCTTCGACCTCTTGGATCGCTCTGGTTCGGTTGATATATTTGTCTATCTATTTACATATATCTTAGTTAGTCTAAGTCAATTATTCAATTTACTTGTATCGGTCTGATCTTTTATAGGGTTTTGCCGGTATCGGCTAAATTGTTTTGTCGATCTAGATTAGCTAAGGTATTTACCACCCTGAAAATCAGTCGAAGGCTTGATTGCCTATATATTATGTTTCATTTCATACTTTGCGCTGTATCAGCTCTAGTCATACTTAAAACCATAATCTCTAGCCTGCTTTTTGATTGCCAATAATGATTACATCGGGGTTTCAACAGATGAGTTATTTGGACGTTGCATTGGCTCACAAGAATTACATACAAGTTAGATTTAGCCGATGATAACAAATGTTTTATTGATTATCTAATCATTTGGATTTAATGACATCGGACCTTCGGCTGATGTTATGCTTTAACCATCGGACCAACATTTATTCTATCATATCGCTATTAGCTGATTGGTTTCTATTGAATTATATTATTATTTTATTGCATCATCATCAGCCGATTGTCTTTATATCGTTATCTACATCAAGTGTCAGGATCTACATTGGATATATAGCCAATTGTTTAAAACCCTATCAACATTGGCTAGTATCGGCATCGACTGGAATTACTCCATCAGCTTGTCAGTCGATCGGCTTTTTGATCTATTGTTTATATATCTTGTCAGTTGTAGAATCAAACTGACTGACACGCCTGTATCTTATCAATTTTAGAACCCGCACTGGAGCTAAACAGATCTCTCAGGCCTTCATGTGCCACACGTACGCAGGATCTACATCAATACATCTTTTGGCATATTCGGCGGGACAAATTTTGCGTCAACAATCTTCTTAAGCCAAATGAAAGGCAACAATGCAATTGTGTGAGGAGACTACTCCATTCATCCTAAAATATTACAACCTAAGATGGATCGGACTACGAAACTGGACAAATCTCTATTCAAATTCATAGTTGTAAGATAGATCTAATATTATATTATGTTGTAATATTTTAAGACAGTGGATAGATAGCAGCAGCAGTGCGGTAGCAATAGTCATCTCAAAAACCAAAAGATGAGGGAGAGAGAGAAAGGGAAACACTAGTATGGAATAGAGTAGCCTTTAACCAAATTCGGATTAGGTTGTGCTAAAGCCTGCAGTGCAGGCCAAGTACCAGACAATGTACGTACAAGCGTGATCCATCTACAGTAGCCGCAAGCCAGGTACGTATACGTACGATTTTGCTCCAGTTAACTTGTACACATGGTCAATCCAGTACCCACGTACAACAACTGGTAGGACTATACATATGTACGTTCTACTTCTACATATATACACTGTCAATATAATATAAGTTGGTGATATTTTTTTTATTGACCAGTATAATACCCACGCATGCTTTGTTATGGGTAAAAAATGTATTATAATATTTTTTATCAAATATATTAATAGAACTTGTTTGTTTATTCTAATATATGGTACACTTTCTCAAATCGAACATTAAACTATTTCATAATATCAAGGTAATTTATATAAACAATAAAACAATAGTGGGGTACGTGGCAGATTCTCTGCTATCACTATAGCCTTTTAAGGGTTTTTTTTAATCAAGGATTTATGAAAAAATTTTATAGGATTAAAATCCTATAAAAATTTTTCTATTTGGCTTTTTATTTAAAGGATTGGAGTTTTTCAAATCCTATAAAATTTTTATGAAATGATTCATTGCATGTAGGTTTTGAAGGAAAGTTAGCAAAAGGTCCAACCTCTCTATTTCTCTCATCCGATTTCTACGTTTTTTCTACAGTTCAATCAAATGATCATTCTTGTGTTTTTCTGTGTTTTGCAATCTTTCGTTTTATACTTATATTTTTATCATAATTCTATATTTTTTATTTCTCTATTTTTTTATTCCTACGATTTAAATAGGCCCTAAAGTGTATAGATTTTCTATACGTGCTCTGTTTTTTAAGGCATTCTGCCCGTGTTGACATAAGAGGTTTTAAGCTTGCTGTGAGCCATCATATTCAGGTACATTTGAAATGTATGAATTTTTACATACCGACATAAATTTTTTAAAAACTAGTACACTAACAACAGTTTGATAACAGTGTGCATGTTCCCTTCATTGTCTAGCTAGACTACCTGATCTTTGCATGCATGCGTACGTATCAATTGATTACTGATCAAAGGGAAGCTAGGTGGCAGTAGTAGGGAGCAAGCCCAAATCACACATAACCCAACAAAAAACAACTTTGCAAAACATAATCTTTGTCTCAAAAAAGACGAGAGGATGCATCACATCATAGGGCATAGCTGCATGCATGCATGGGCGGCCAACTTTTAGCTAGCAATCGAAGCATATACTGTATCCATGTTCTTACACACTTGGGACATAGTGAGAGGCAATGTATAATGGTGCCCCAAGATCACACGACACAACAACAACAACAACACCATGCATGCATGCTAGCTAGCTTCTTGCTTTTGGGCAAACGCATGCAAAAGGCTAGCTCCTACGTAATGTGTGATTTTCTTCGAGGCAGGAGGAAGCATCTAATCTGATTGTGTCGTCTGCTAACTGTATGTCCCCAAGGTTTTAGTAACAATGTTCAGGGAACACACTGATGAAACCCAGCTTCTACGTCCCATCCATCCGAATATCTCATCCGTCATCTCATTGCATTGGGCTCTGTGAGTCTGCAACTGCTTACTATCTCTGTCAAATTTTGTATACAGTATAAGTATTTTCAGGACATCAATTCTAATACATGGAAACCAAAGCATTTTCAACAAATCGATCAGGTGTTGAGGGGGAAAATTTAAGAAATTTAAAATTCAAAATTTGACCAATTAGATGACTTAAAAGGGAATCTGACCCCTTCTATTAATCTTTGCTAAACAATCTAGAAAGCTTATATTTAGACTGAGTTCTAAAGTTGGTGTTGGGAGTTAATTTTTTTGGCACGTAAAACGGAACGACTCATTAGCACATGATTAATTAAGTATTTGCTAATTTTTTTTTCAAAAATGGATCAATATGATTTTTTAAAGCAACTTTCGTATAAAAACTTTTTATAAAAAACACACCGTTTAACAGTTTGAAAAACGTGCGCGCGAAAAACGAGAAAGGTGAATTGGGAAGAGTAAGAACCGAACTCAGCCTTAGATTATATTTAGAATGCTTTTATTTAGAAACGGAGGGAGTATAAAAACATGTATTCTTTACTAATTTCTCCTTGCTTATATTTAGAAACGGAAGGAGTAAAAAACACATATTCTTTACTAATTCCTCCTTCTTATACAGATGACGTCGTTTAAACATGTATATATGGTTGGACTTTAAAATCTCGCCCAACTAAAATTACGATGTAAAATTTTCAAAATTTTGATTGAGTAAATTTCACAAAACTACAGATACTTTGATCAAATTATCACAAAACTACAGGTTTAAGGCTAAGTATCGCAAAACTACAGATTTAAAAATAAATTTATCACAAAATTATAGGTTTAAGACTAAGTATCGCAAAACTACAGATCTAATAATAAAATTATCACAAAACTATATATTTTAGGGTTTAAATCCTTAGCACTAATGTTATGTTGGACTTATAAATGTTCAAATTTTGTGATTAAATTATCATTAAACATGTAGTTTTATAATAAGTTTGTAACTAAATATGTAGTTTTATGATATTAATTCCACCTTAAATCTGTAGTTTTATAATAAATTTAGTGTTAAATCTGTAATTTTGTGATATATCACCTTAAATCTGTAGTTTTGTGATAATTTGATCAAAATACTTGTAGTTTATTTTGATTTATAAAATGGTAATAGTAAATTTGTCATGTAAAAAAAATTAATATAGATATATTTTAATATTTGTTTAATTATGTCTACATGCAGATTAGAAAAGGTACCGATCAAACTTTGTAACTTCACTGCATATATTTAAATGGGATTAAAAAACCATGGTAGTCTTCCATTTATATCAAATACTCACATTCATGGAAATAGAAAGTAATTACAGTATTTCTTTTGAACGACCGTGAAACCTCCGAGCGGTTTGTCGTTGTGCCTGCACTTGCGGGAACACGAAAACATATTTACTAGCTACATACATAACGAGACATATATATGAAGCGCATAACTAACTTTGCTTGCATGCTAACTAATGTTTGAACTTTATTAGCCAAGCTAGGGCCTACATGTTTTAAACGTTTAATAATGTTGTGTTCTTTTTCCATCTTTTTCAACTCATATATCTCGTTTTTCGCGTGCACGCTTTACAAACTACTAAACGATGTGTTTTTTAAAAAAATTATACAAAAATTATTTTAAAAAAATTATATTAATTAATTTTTTAAAAAAATTAATACTTAATTAATTATGTGCTAATGAACCGTTTCGTTTTGCATGCTGTAAGAATTAGTTTTCAATCCTTTCCACCGAACACAGCCTAAGTATAGGCATACATACGTGCTCGTCGAGAGGACAGGTACGAGATAGTATATACCAGTCGTATACATAATAATTAATCTGTTTAATTTACAGACGCTACACGCTGGCAAGAACTTTGCGTTTGACCCCCTCCGCAGCACACGGTGCCAGAAAATTTGCATTATTTACCCTCTTCGCGGTACGCAAAAATTTCTCAGTGCAGCAGGGCAGTACCGTAGCAGGAAGGAGGGTAAATGCAAATTTTATGTCGCGGTGTGCTACAAGTAGGGATGAAAAATAGCATGAAAACGGATGGAAACCACTTTTATCTTTTTTTGAATCGAAAACACTGGATACGAAAACAGAATTGAATATTGTTGAAACAAAAAACGGAGCGAATACAAACCGACATGGATCAGTAACAAAATTTATCGAAATAAGAAAAACCCTCAAACTGAACTTCAAACTTTGTCAAGTCCAATTACTGTCTCAAGTCTCAATAGTCAATAATACATCACAAAACACAATCAATTAGGAATTTAGGATGCTAACTTGAATTGGACTGGGCTATTATTATTATTATATATGGACTATGTTATGAGCCTTTGTAACTCCCAAAAATTTCGATAAATTGTTCGAAAAGTTTTCGACCTATTTTGATTTTCGATGAAAACTGCCCTTATCATACCCGTTTTTGTTTCCAACAAAAAAGTTCCGAATTCGTTTCCATGTTTGAAAAATTGCGACCTATAGTTTTCGTTTCCAAAAACAGGTCTGGAATCCAAAAAGTTTTCGTACCATTTTCATCCTAACTACGAAGGAGAACGTAAAATTCTTGCTAGCATAGAGTTCCACGCGACCGGTCATAATTAGTTAACCGAGGTTTGGACCTGTTGTGTGATACATTAAACTAAAATAATAAAACGCTAAATGTGCATTTTGCAAATTCATGGACCTCTAAGTGACATCACCGTGCAGCTAGCTTTAAGAACCGGCCATACATTCCACTTAAACAATGCATGGTTCTATCCATTTAAACAGTAAGGTAGAGATATTACCGTACTGAAGTTCCGAAGCAAGAAACAAATATTGGTGCATGCACTGTGCAAGCAAGATGATGACGTATGCCCCTTTTTAATTTGCGCATGCATGCTAAGCTAGTACTCCTACTAGCTTTTGGTAAGCTTATCATATCCATCACGTCACATAAATCATATATGCATGATTTCTTGCTACGTCGCCACTAGCTTTTGCTGAAACGTTTTATTGGAGAAACACGACACAGCAGGACACGACACTGGCACGTTGGCTTGCATGCATGCGTGTACCACGTAGTACGAAATTTGTTGCATAATTAAGTTTGCTTGCATGCATGCAAACCAAAGCAAACTACTGTAGCTTAGTAATTTGCAAACTTCGCCTTTTTTCCCTAGTGGAAATGCATGCATGCAATCGACGCATTAATGATCGGTACATATATAATATATGTGCAGCATGCAAGCTATATGATTCACTCATCATATCGATCGATCGAAATCATAAGATTGACGTTGTGTGTAACTCGCAGTGGTTGTCATGGCGAATCGGCCGATACAATACGTCAATATGATCATAGATGCAACTTTGTTGATCGATCATATATATGGATCGTCTGCAATTAATATGTGTGAACCGTGTGCATGTCGTCGAGTCTTTGACAGCATCTATCGATATCGATCCCCTCAGATGGATCGATCGATCGATATGATATGAACAATGCACTGCAGGTGGGCCATCACAGGGCATGCATGCAACTAACCCTTTTTTTGTGGCATGCATTGCATTATTACGCCATGCAATTAACCCTGAGACAGCGTCGCAAATATCAACATATATTAATTAATCGATCGAGGGACCGGACCAGCCAATAGATATATATGTTGTGGCCAAGCTGAAATCTATACTACCTATACAGTTAATGCACACTAACTCTTAAATCTTAACATGCAAGTGTGTTATATCATCACCCATTAACAATTACTATCTAGAGTATTTTAAATCACATGTAAGTGTGTCACAACATTACTCATTAACAATTATTATTTAGAGTGTTTTAAATACCATGCAAACATGACATATCATTTACAATTTTGTTGTATTTTTAGAATTCAATATAAAAGTAATGTCAAATTATTATCTTCACATCATTTTCATATTATTTAAACATATACATTTATCATTTCTATAATGTATAACATGCATTCATCCACATGTCTCGTAATAAAGTGTGTGGTATCAACTAGTTAAATGATATTTGTACCAAAAGAATGTATAATGAACGAATGTATAGTAAGGCATAATGTATCCTTAGCTCGTACTGTGGAGTATGGAAATATAGAGTATGAAAAGAGAAAAAAAAAGGACACGCAAGAGAAAACCTATGAGAAAAATCATAATTCACATGCATATACACTCAAAGAAAAACGAGTAAAGCTAGCGACATTATAACTAAAAAAACCCAATGTATTCATGATAATATATATTTAAAATTCTAATATTTATAATATGAATACAATATGCACGGGTTGATAACTCGTTTAAGAAAATGCTCCTTAATTCAATGGAAGAATGCAATATTCTGAAATAAAAATTGAACCATTGCATTATCTCCTACGCGCTTCAATTCCTTCGTGATCTTAAGTCAAATGTGGACGAAGAGCGAACCGAGCAAAGTGAGAAATTAACCTAGATATTTAATTTTCTACATCGCGCCTAGCACTACCACAGAAATACCTATTGGTGTCGGTTCGAAACGCCTAATAGGTATCGGTTTCGGGCCCGACACCTATTGGTCGGCACCAATAACCAAAGACATTGGTGCCGGTTCTTCAACCGGCACCTAAAAGGTGCCGGTTCCTATTAACAACCGGCACCTATATGTCCTTATAGGTGCCGGTTGTTAATAGGAACCGGCACCTATAAGTCTACCAGAGCGCCTTAGATGTGCAATATAGGTGTCGGTTCTTGTAAAGAACCGGCACCTATACTCTTGAGGCAAAAAAAAAATAATTTCTGTATGCAATTCGTCACAATATATTTCCTGAAACACAGATTCACAGGTATTCACATATTCACCACAAGTATTCACAAATAGGTAATTTAATTTGCAATCTAAAATTATGGCAGGGTGCATTAGTGATTAGGATGGAGAAAAGCAGCAGGACCGGATTGATAGTCGGTCAGTTACCTTCTGGGTGGCGGACGTAGGGCGATCGACTACCACGATCGAAGCGAAGCGGAGAAGAGAGGAGAGGAGATGGGCGTCGCGTTCGTCGGTGGGATTGGAATGGAGCGCTGAAGCGAAACGCCATTAGCGGCTTAAGCGGCACCTGCGCCCGCGGCGGGCTGATCGGCCTTTACCACCGTAAGAATTTTTATTTTTATTTTTTTATAAACCTTTTTAATTTTTAAATTTTATTAAAAACAAATATTTTTAAAATTTATTTTCAACCTGTTGGGCTGACGTGACAAAACAGTGTTATCTAGCCAGTCTAGATGACGTGGAAGATTTGTTTTGTCACGCCACCTCGAAGCCACGACAATGCTATCCTACCTGCTGCGCCGCGAATGATGTGACAATATTGTTTTACTGTTTTGTCACTTTAGTCGGAATGGCATGGCTAAAATGTTCAAATTTTGAAAATAAGTTTTGAAAGGTTTATTTTTAAATTAAAAGTTAAATAATAATAATAATTCTCATTGTAATCTCTGTTAATATTGGAACACTTTTTTTTGTCTTAATAAACTATTAGTCATAAGCCTTTGCGTTGCACGGGTTAATTAATATTATAAATATTAATTTTTAAATGATACGTTGAATAAGTTGCTAATATTTCGATGAATTAACACATGAAATTTACTTTATTAATTACAAATACTTATGTAGAATCTTACTTTGCTCATGTTGGGTCCCAATTAAGCATTTGCTATCATGGACTTTACAAATTTAGAATAAGTGAGTATCAGAAAACTCAGTTTAGAGTAGCTATTATATTTTTTTGGATTTAAAAATACCAAAACATATAACTAAGAAATGTCAAGTTGTACTTTGTTTGGGTCTCGATTATCTTTTTTATGGTTTAATAATTCCAAAACTCATAAGTAATCAGTGTATGTGAACTGTATTTGGTTTGGGATCACGATTATTATAGCCTTTCATGGTTTAATAATTCCAAAATTTGTTAATTATCAAGTATCGAGTTGTACTTGATTAAGAGTCTCAATTATAGCTTTTTCATGTTTTAATACTTCCAAAATTCGATATTAGTGAGTATCAACATGTAATCGGTTTGGAGCCTCAATTATAAAATTTCCATCATTTAATAGTTCCACAGTGAATAATTAATCACTAATTCATTTTCACGTTGTACTCTCAGTTCACTATGTTTTTGGTTTGAGATAATCTCAAACTAAAAAAGTAATTAATAGATAGTGAGTTGTACTCGGTCAGGATGTTTCGAGTCTTGCTATTAGTATAAAGTAAAAAAACAATGGAGTACAGAATTGCCAATGGTATATTTATTTTAAAACAAATTCTCATCATGATCTATAGTCAATAATATGATCCAACTAATTAATGGCCTTATCTTTCAAATTAACTAATGATGAAATATAATATAAAAGATGTATTCATGTGTTTGTTGTTTTCTTCACTTCTTTTGATTTTTCGATTTGATGCCAACTAAAATAAAAAACATATAATTTAGCGATATATAAATATAGTTAATAAATGATTCACTTACCGCCCGTTTGAAGATGATACCTGGACAGTTGGAAAACATTTAAGTGCATACTGAAGATTGAGAGGGGTTGATTTGTACTCCCTTCATCCCACTGACTAAGACACGGTTATACTTGGTGCGATCTCTAAAACTAAAATTTGAATTTAAATTTCTCATATACTATAAACAAAAAATTGTAAATTCAAAGGTTAATTAATCTAATGATATTATTTTTTAAATAAAATAATTATTGGTCAAACATTTAAAAAGTTAAATCTTCAAATATGTGTGCACCTTGCTCAGTGGGACGAGTACTATGATTTTGTAAGCTTCTAATTAGTGAAACAGGCAGTTTAGTCATCTGTGCTCCTTTGGTAAATTCGCATTAAGCTTCAAATTAATTTGGAGTTAACCATGAAGGTATAAGATACAGAGTGAACATGTTAGATTTGCCTCTTGCAGCACATCTAGCTTGTACTCTATTCTGCTAAGATACTGGTCTATAATGGAAATTAATTATTGTTGGCTAAAGAAATATAACGAATAAATAAAAAGAAAAACAACCAAGAATTGCACTGTTATGAGAATTTTCATTTGCTGTGCTGGTTTCCTTTTTCTTCTGCCCATGCATGTATACGGGCAATGTACACGACCATATGCATATTGCAATCACTGTTTGACTCCTTTAGTAGAAAAATATAATGCGAAAAAATTATGGTCAAAATTAAATAAACTCCATGCCGTAAGTCCAATCGAAAAGCTGACCAATAATTTCTCATGCCCGGCAATTGGTGATTTTGTCTGGCAGCATGATACACAATATAGTTGTATTCTTTCCATAGGTATCACTACTACAGAAATACCTATTGGTGTCGGTTCGAAACGCCTAATAGGTATCGGTTTCGGGCCCGACACCTATTGGTCGACACCAATAACCAAAGACATTGGTGCCGGTTCTTCAACCGGCACCTATATGTCTTGAAAGGTGCCGGTTCCTATTAACAACCGGCACCTATATGTCCTTATAGGTGCCGGTTGTTAATAGGAACCGGCACCTATAAGTCTACCAGAGCGCCTTAGATGTGCAATATAGGTGTCGGCTCTTGTAAAGAACCGGCACCTATACTCTTGAGGCAAAAAAAAATAATAATTTCTGTATGCAATTCGTCACAATATATTTCCTGAAACACAGATTCACAGGTATTCACATATTCACCACAAGTATTCACAAATAGGTAATTTAATTTGCAATCTAAAATTATGGCAGGGTGCATTAGTGATTAGTCCGCTAATATTTGCACAACAGCATGTTTTTATATGGTAGATATATAAGCAATTAATTTTCTACATCTCGATCGGAATCCATGATTGATGGTTCACTCAAATTGCTCTTCAATTAAGTGTTCTTCACATACATGGGACAGCGAAAAGCATGTATATATGAACTACACAAGGGTTTGCTCTTTAGGGTTGTTGTCGGTGAGAAATTAATCTGATGACACATATATGTACTTCCTGGGTATATTTGGAAATTTTGCCTGGGTACATTTGGAAGCAAAGATATGTACTTCCTCCGTCCTAACAACCTATTATCAAATTAGACCTAATTTTTTTGTTTAAATTTAAATTCATAGTATTAAAATACGTCTAATACATCTAAGACTAATTTAGTTTTAGGTTGTTATATTTTGGGTCAAATATAATAAAGACATTAATTTAGTAAAAATACAAGACAAAATAATGCATGCATGTGTAAGGATCATGAATGGTCGGCTGAACCGTACTATACTGCACTGCACTACATGCCACTGAAGTCAAAACCACTGCTACATATATATGGCGGTTCGTTTGCCCTAGCTTTGTTATTTGCTGCTTTGTTAGTGATCAAACAAGGCAAGAAATGTGATCATGGGTCAATATGTAAGACCACTATACCGCGCGTATCTTTGGGGAATATTTTGATTTTTTAAAACTTATGTTTTAAATAAACCCATTAAAAGCTTTGCCGTGGTTTATTTTCTCGGTGCCGAGAGTGACATCGACCACCTAACCTCTCTCCCCGTGGTAGCTAAGTCAATAATTTTAAAAAAGATTGACGATAATAACATTGATGACGAGTACCTATTTTGTAAAAAAATATCTCAAAAAGATTCACATAAGTCCTACTCCTCTATACTCCTATATATGTGTTTTTTTAAAGTATTAACCACCAAAAGCAATCATTAATTTATAATTAATTAGTCTCGCAAGGCCTAACATATAAAACCGAAAGCTCGAGTAGAGAACATAGGACATATTGCTGGGACTCAGCGTGCCAGTCAACTTCAGCCTGAGACGTGCCCGTCAAACCACACGAAGGCGGCGACCAGATGTGTTACACATCTTAGGAGACTTGATAAAAATTCGCTTGAGCTCTACAACATCTCAAATGCTCTAAATTAATTAGTCTCGCAAGGCCTAACATATAAAACCCAAAGCTCGAGTAGAGAACATAGGAAATATTGCTGGGACTCAGCGTGCTAGTCAACTTCAGCCTGAGACGTGCCCGTCAAACCACACGAAGACGGCGACCAGATGTGTTACACATCTCAGGAGACTTGACAAAAATTCGCTTGAGCTCTACAACATCTCAAATGCTCTAAACTCGTACTCCTATGAAAATTTAAGTTACACATGCTCACCTGTGGATTCCAGGGACAACAACGACGATACCGGCCTCATCCATGCTACACCTAGTCCAGGAGATCACCTGTTACTTTGGGAGATAAAAATATTAGCTAGAGAAACTTAACACATGACACATGAGTAGATAAGTGTTCAAGAAAACAAATAGATAAACATTAACAAAATAGATACACTTAATTCATGTTCGAGACATCATCGAAATAACCAATCTACAAGATACCTAGAAAGCTACATTCTGCTCACTAATTCTAAGTCTGCTTATCCTTTGTCGTTGAACGACTGTCTACAGTGTCACTAGGGCCACCAGCCTCAATGAAACCCAGTAGCCCATCTGGAGCTCTTGAAATGTGATATGCGCCATTCGACGAGATGACATGTTGGAAGATGAATCCACAGAGTTGTTCAGCGAGGGCAAAGCAAACATGTGGCAGCAATTTACTCGTCGGAAGCTTTAATTTCTGCAAATAGAAGGATAGAAGATGTGAAAACGTACTATGTGTTTAGAAATGTGTATTTACGTCTAAACAAAATTGGCAAACCTCAGAATCCATAATGTTCCAGTTGTTGTCGTCCATGAAAAGCCACATAAATTTCATCACGTAGAACCCACATGTGCTCGTGCCCTGATCCTGGCGTGAGCACCAGGGGTGGCAGCAAACCCGGAATGTATTTGCACATGGAGCGTGTCGAACACACTTCTTCTTATACTTCAGAAGTGCCTTATTTAGGATGTCAATGACAGATTGAAAAACTTCTCGCGGTTTTCTCAAACCATCCATGACGACAATCTTGGAATCGTTTAAATGGATCGCAAGAAGGATCCAGTGAGGTGGCCTACATACAAAGGGAGAGAGCAATTAATATCTTTATGTACTAATGCGAGGTACAACGATAAATGCCACACTTACCTAAAGTGGTAGGGCAAAAGGATCGTATTCATCTCCTGAAGCTTGACAAAGGAGTTGTACAGGTAGTCCAGCACCATTTTCTGGGACTGCGGGCCTTCATGAATCCTAGTGGAATTGACAACCGCTGGATCGAGGAATCCTACTTTGTTATGGGTTGCTCTACATTCAAGCGTCCCCATTCTGCATAAAAAATCAAGTTAGACATCAACGAGGATATCGGCTTAAAAAAACTAGCGAGGGGTGAAGTATGCTTACAATGCCCATAACTGAAGTAGCGATACGTCTAGCTCTCTCAGATTGTATAGTTGAAATAGTTCTTCAAATGGGACCCAAATTATACCATCCTCGTGATGAAAGTCCTCGTCCCTGTAAAAAACGGCGAACGTCTCCTTACCTTCCTTTGCCATCTGTAAGTACCACTCTTCCATCCTTCTCATCTGAGTACAATTGGCAACGACATTGCGATATTCATCGGTAGTCAAGGGATCACCGAACTTGAACTTAGCTGCCAACGGGGCCATCGCAATATTGTCCACATCAGACAAACTCTTCAGCCCTGCACCTTGTAAAAATTCTTGCTCAATCTTCTTGGCCTTATCTTTCGCGAACTCTTCCTTCGAAAATGCTTGTAATTTTTTTTTCCTGACCGTGCGTTGGAAGTCTGAAATAGGTTTCTTCGGGGCTGGTGGCCTTGCCATGCGAAGGAAGTGGTCCTGTACTGCAACTGGCACTTTCGAATTTGTCGGCTCCTTTGTTTTGTCCATTTTACGTCTAGGTTCGGATGATATGCTCTCACCCATCTCATTTTTTTCATTCAAGCAAGGCTCCGACATATTAGGAAATAAGGCCTTCTTGGTCTTCTTCATAGATGGTGGTTCAGACATTTCTGAAGTTTTAATCAGGCGCCGCCTCTTTTTTGGCTGGTCTAAAGAAGATAAGCTCTGATGTGCTGCCTTTGGAGGAGATTGTTGTGCCGGTTGAGGAGACAGGCTCTTACGTGGCAACGGTGGTGGAGTTGGCATCCTTCGAGGGGAGACAGCAAGTCCTTCAGAGCTAGACCCACCATCGCTTGGCTCGTCATCACCATCTCCTGAAGGAAAGACAATGAAACGTTTGCGCCACAGTATAATGTTGTGGACAGCTTCTCCAAGGGTGTTCACCCCCTCCTCTGGAGCAAACTCAAGCTGAAAAGCCCTGTATCTGCGCGACACGTCCTCCACTTCAACCCTTGAATAGCCAGTTGGTATCGGTTTACCGTGTATCCTTCCCCCCTCCACTACAGGATGTGCCATACCACGTGCCACCTCTATAGTGAGGTTTTGAACTGGCACATGCAGCCTACATGCAGTACGTACAGTGATGGCATCCACAGGGTGACGAGCCATGTCCGGTTCTTGAGGAACCTCAGTTGAAGCGCAACTGCTTTTCCTTCCAGCTGGACTGGTTACACGGCCAGCATCAGCATCACCCCCATCTTGCCTTTCGAGGCCCGCCGACATTAGCAATGCCTCCATCCTCACCATTCGTTCCTTCAGTTGCCTTATCTCTTCTGACTGGTCCATGGAATTTCTATAACTTCGAGACCGGTACCTATGTCTGTCTTCAGGAAAACCTTCCCTCCATGGCACTAGGCCTACTCCTCTTGTGCGTCCCGGATGCTCAGCGTTCTGCAAAGCAAGTGTCAGCTCATCTTTCTCCCGGTTCGGAACAAATGTACCCTCGGAAGACTTCTGATGGGCATCATGGAGCCTTCGTGACAATTCTTGCGATTGGGGACCCTTGTGTACCAACTCGCCTGTATCCGAGAGTGTTGCCCCTCGGGCATATTGGTAATTCTTGCCTCGTTGGCACTAGTCCTTTGTCTCGAACTCGATTCCCTTTTCCAACAGCTCATCTTCCCTCGCTTGCCATTTGTCTATGTTCTGAGCATATCCGCTACGGCCGAGACGATGAGGGTACAGGTTTTTGGCCGCATTGGCCTGGTTCCTTTCGCTAACCTCCTTTGCCTGATCTGACGTTCTGTACGCCACAAAGTCATCCCAGAAAAGGCGACACCTTTGATAATTGGGATCTTCAAAATTGGGTGTCAGCCCCCGCTTCACAAACTTTTTGGTAAGGTCTGCCTTGAACTTCCTGAAGCTGATGCTCATCCTCTCAAGGGCCCTCCGCTTTGCGACTTGTTCTGAACCTGTGGGGAACTGGAATGTCCGCTTCAACTTGTCCCACGCAAGGTCCTTGTCTCTGTCTGGTACCTTCCAGTCCAATTGATCTGGATCACTGGTCTTCCAGTATCGGTACTTTATTGGGATGTCATCCTTCACGATGGCGCCTATAGCATTGGAATATGGGGTGAGTACTGATGCGGGAGCTACAGGGTTCCCATCTGGATCTAGCGCTGTGATAGTGTAAAGGCCCGAGGGCATCCTGGTTGGACCTCTACTCCTTCTTGACGATGAAGTGGCAGTGTCCCCAGAGTTCACAGTGGCGGAAGGATTAACCTCCTTTAAAGAACGATATAAATTAGTCAGCTCTCGTATGGGCGAACGGTATAAATTAACCTAATTTAAAATTTTGTTTGTTTCAGATGGGCGAATTTACCTCCATGTTATCGTGATTATCACCGGGCTGGTTTATGTTTAGAAAGACACTTGGGCTAACATTACCACCCTCGCTTTGTCCAGAATTTGCAGGCCTATTATTATCTTGTTCCCGTGACATTTTCTAATGAAAAACTAAAGGAGGTTAAGGAGGTTAAGGCAGGCCTATTGTCAAGATACATGTAGAATGAGTAAAAGCAAAAAGGAAGCTGAAGGGGGGATTGCAGATACACAAGGTAATTTTGCATCTCTATAAACAAATAGACAAGCTTGTTTTAATC
Organism: Oryza officinalis; assembly: GCA_008326285.1. NCBI lineage: Eukaryota > Viridiplantae > Streptophyta > Magnoliopsida > Poales > Poaceae > Oryza > Oryza officinalis. The sequence goes on from BDMV01000007.1 coordinate 4,954,025, forward strand.
CTCCAAATAAACAAATATCTCTATAAAAAAACTGTTAATTTTGCATGCAGCATGGAGAGAAAAATGTGAACACATATTACAAATAGGACCATGAAATCCTAAGCACATAGCACAACTTATTTAAGCTAGAAAGTAAGTACCCCTACTAAGCACAACTTAACAGTGAAAAGAAAGAAACACTTTTCAAAGGGTCGAGGGGCCGGCGGAGCGGATGTACGAATGAGGATGGACATAGCCAACTATTGCATACTATCCCATCCTTTCAGTCATTATTGAGCAAGTTAAATTGAAATAAAGAAACATATAAGGATATGGCTAGTAAATGTTAATTCAATATGTACGTTCTTAAAGTAAGTGTACGATGGACCTGCTTGTAAGTTGTTGTAGCTAATTATAAATATTTTGTAACCTAATTCTAGAATTAATTTATGGGTTCCTTTATTTAGCGAATGTCTAAAAATCATCCACCAACTTCCAAAAATTGTTTTCTTAGTAGTGAATCTACATCTCTCAACCAAAACTCTTGGGGAGGCCAAATGTTGCCAAAATTTTTGGGAACTTCATTTGGATGCTCATGTTTCGATTTGCACGGTTTTCTAACGAAGCAACTGAATTTTATTTCTTAATGCCATTGCTATCCTGTTGTTGCAGATATTGACGAGTGCAAGGAACCAAATAAGTACCCTTGCTATCGAAAATGCATAAATAAAGGTCTCTTCACAGTTCACAGAGGGGAAAAACATTAGTGGCGTGCCAACAGGCAGTTTGAATGCCACGCTTATGTTCAGGAGAAGTACAAACCACAATGGACGGTAAATATAAGTTGAAGAATACATGTATTTCAAGGATAAATATTTCAGATCTACATAGGCAACAAGAAACTGTAGTCAGTCATGAAGACCTGAAAATCAAAGGTAGACCGCTCACCATCAACCTTGCGAGTCAACACTCACCATTATGCCCCGTGCCATGCTACATTTATTCAAAACTGAAGCAACTAACATCATCCAACCATAATCATGAAAATACAGCAAAACCATACCAGATCCAGGAATCACCAAACAGAAGGAAGAAATGTATGACTCTCCAGAGCAAGGCATAGTACTTCAGGGTCACAAACTACTGCCTACTACTAGCCAATCAACTTGTTAACTTGAATCGAACTCATCAATAGAATAGCCGAATTTCCTGCAGTTGTCTAGAGCCTGATTAAAATTCGAGGGTATGACTGCATTTCCTACACGAATCTTGCTTCTATTTCCCCAAAATATACCGAAATTCCGGTGCAACCTATAAGGAAGCATGATTCCATAACCAACACACAGTTCCTTGCCGGTGTAAACACACTAAAAAAACTCCGGAGCGAAGGGGAAAAACCCAACATTTCACCAACAAACCGAGGATCAACAATCCATCGCACCATTTTTACCCCCAAAATTTCTCCTATCAACTAGGCGCGACCAAATGCACAGATATCACAGACAGAACCCCAAAAACTAAAGATGGCGTCGAATCGGGAGCGAGAAACGGTAGGGTTCGGGCAAGAGGAACGGCAGGGGATTGGGATCAGACCTGAGTGGAGCAGCCTAGCCGTAGACCACCGTAGTGTCGACGCAGATCGAGCAGCAGCTTGAGCACTGGAACACCACCGTCGACGCGGAAGAGATCGAGGTTGTGCAGAGGGGTGGGGGCCGAGCGGCGAGGTCTTCCCCGGAGATCAGCTGTGTGTGGCGGGGCGACTGATGAGCAGAGAGGAGATATTAGGGATGGGGGGAGAGGGAGAAGGGGGGAGGGGTGAGGGAGGAGGGGATCTGTACCTTTTGAGGTGGTAGCTGAGGGGCTGTGCGCGGGGATGGCGATGGCGGCGGCACTGGAGGGGATGGCGATGGCGGCGGCGCTGGACCGTGGCGCTGGCGGCGCTGGTGGGGGGATCGCGATCGCTGCGGCGCTGGACCCAGGAAGCTAAGGGGATGGCGATGGCGGCGCTGGAGGGGAAGGCGATGGCGGCGCTGGATTAGACAATATATATAGCGGACAAATAGGTGCCGGTTATACATTAAAAGCCGATACCTATATTCGGTAATAGGTGTCGGTTCGTATTAGGAACCGACACCTATTAGGGATAATAGGTACCGGTTCTAACTAAGAACCGCTACCTATTACCCCTAATAGGTGTCGGTTCCTAGTACGAACCGACACCTATTATCCCTATAGGTACCGGTTCCTATTTAAAAACCGGCACCTATTACCCATAAACCCAGGTTTGGTTAGGGAGAACTATGAAATTGCAGCAAACCATATGCATTGCACCAAACTTTTTTCGGCTATTCTCCACTTTAGTTTAGCCCTTCGCTTATGGGGTTTTTACGGTAACAGAGGAGATTGGTTAAAGATTTTATCGTTTTATGCCTTAGTTCTTGATTTTCTTTTTATTTATATTGGGAATATCTAGTGAAAATCATTCAATAAGTGAAAAGACGGTAGGTTGTAAGTAGTATAAAATTGTAAAAAAAAGACGACAGGTTTCGAGTTCCAAGATTGGTTTGTTCATGTCTATTACAATCAATTTCCAACTTCTAGGTCGATCACAATTACTCCTTCCTCATGATCACTTCGAACATATGGGGCTTCCTCCTCGTGTTCGTCTTCGTCTTCGTCTTCGTCTTCTTGACTTTCTTCACCTTCTTCTATATCCTTCGCGAAAGGTGGTAGCTCGTCGATTTGATCGTAGCCTTCCTCGTCAATGATATTCTCCACTCCAATAATGCTCCGCTTTCCATGGAGAGCCACGTGGCGATCAGTCACCGACGAAGGGTCTTTCACATAGAATACTTGTGTTACGGAGTTTGCGAGCACAAATGGTTCGTCTTGATAACCCACATTGTTTAGGTCCACAAGGAACATTCCGTACTTGTCAATCTTCAAACCACTTGGAATTTTGACCCATTGACACTGGAAAAGTGGTATCTTGAGCGGTCCATATTCAAGCTCCCAGATTGCCTCTATATAGCCATAGTACGTTTGTTTTACACCATTACTGTCGAAGGCGTCTATGCGGACACCACTGTTTTGATACGAGCTCTTGGCATCCTGTGTTCTCGTGTAAAATGTATAACCATTAATGTCATACCCTTGGAATGAATGAATTGTGCTCGCAGGTCCCCGAGACAAAACATACAGCTGGTCACTATCAGTATTCATAGCCATGATATGCTTCCGTAACCAATCGCCAAAATTCAACCTATGCTGCTTAGCTATCCATGCTTCTGATTTGCTTGGGTTCTCGCTGCGGAGTGTATCAAAATGCATGTCGACAAATGGAGCCACCAAGGCCGACTGCTGGAGCACTGCGAAATGTGCTTGCCGTAATATTTCTAGGCTAGGAGCGAAAATTGCCTTATGCCCTAGTGTCCCTTTCCCTAGTAGCCTGCCCTCGTGTCGAGACATCGGCACACCAATGGGATGCAAATCCATATAGTCGATACAGAACTCAACCACCTCCTCTGTTGCATAACCCTCTACGATACTGCCTTCTGGTCGAGCTCTATTACGCACATACTTCTTTATGATCCCCATGAACCTCTCGAAAGCCCACATGTTATGCAGATACACTGGGCCGAGAATCTTTATCTCTTTCACGAGATGTGCCACGAGGTGGAACCATTATATCAAAAAATGATAGTGGAAAACACATTTCGAGCTGGCAAAGGGTAATGATTGCATCTGATTGGAGCTTGTCTAGCGTGCTTAGATCGATCACCTTCTGATATATAGCGTTGAAGAACGAGCACAGCTTTATGATTGGGTTTTGAACCTTATCTGGCAAAATGCCTCTAATAGCAACAGGAAGAAGTTGTGTCATCAGCACGTGGCAATCATGTGACTTCATGCCCACTAATTTCTTCTCTTTCATGTTGACAAGTCTTTTAATGTTCGCAGAGTAACCAGAAGGGACCCGGACACCCTGCAGGCACTCCAACATCCAAATCTTTCCAATATGGTAGTTCCCAGAAGATAGATTTCTTCTTCCAAATAGGTTTCTCACCACCCTTGCTCGTTGCACTTCGATTGCCTTGCCCCTTACCAAATATACATTCAATATCTTGTACCTCTTCAAAAATCTCTCTGCCAGTACGGTGTGTTGGAGCTGTACCCTTCTCCACCGTGCCATCGAAATCCCTTGTATTGCTACGGTACTGGTGGCCGGCTGGAAGAAACCTTCGATGGCGCATGTACACAGTCTTTCCGGAATACTTCAGCCACCTGCTCGCTGTATCCCGCATGCACTGCACATATGCACAACCACCTTTCACTGTTTGCCCAGATGTGTTACCAGCTGCAGGGTAATCTTGGATGGTAACGAACAACATTGCCCTTAAGGTGAAGTACTCTCTTTTGTACGCATCCCACATCTGCACACCCCGGTCCCATAGAAACTTCAGATCATCCACTAATGGCCTGAAGTAGACATCGATATCGTTCCAGGTTGCTTGGGATCTTGGATTAGAAGTGGCATCATAATAAACTTATGCTTCATGCACAACCATGAAGGAAGTTTGTAGATAACAAGTGCCACTGGCCACGTGCTATGCCGACTGCTCATGTCACCAAATGGATTCATCCCGTCCGTGCTCAACCCAAACCTTATATTCCTAATCTCCTGCGCAAAATGCTTCTTATACTTTCTATCTATCTTTCTCCATTGAGATCCATCGGCAGGATGTCTTATCATTCCATCCTTCTTACGCTCTTCGTGGTGCCAACGCATCATCTTTGCATGTTTTTTGTTTGCAAACATGCGTTCAATCCGAGGGATTATAGGAAAATACCACGCAACTTTAACGGGCACTTTCCTCTTCTTCAGGACTGGGCCACCACTGTCATCATCAGCATCATCATCATCGTTAACTCCACCCTTATACCGCGGAGCTCCGCAAACTGGACATGTATCCAAGTCTGCATAGTCACTTGATATAGGATACAGTCATTTCGACATGCCTGAATTTTCTGCACTTCCAGTCCGAGTGGGCAGACAACCTTCTTCGCTCGGTATGTTGTTTCTGGCAGCACATGACCCGCTGGAAGGAGGTCTCCAATCAGCTGTAGAAGCTCTGTGAAGCTCTTGTCACTCCAACCGTTGGTGGATTTCATCTGCAGCAACGAGAGGACGACGTGTAACTTGGTGTGCTGCTCATTGCATCCTGGATAAAGCGGGGTTTTTGAGTCCTCCACCATGCCCTTGAACTTCTCGTATTGCCTGTCATCGTCGTAGGCTGTCTCCCCGTCGCGTAACATCTGATCTAAACCATCTGATTCGTCACTATCATATCCACCTCCGTCAGCAGGCAACTCCACATTGTCTCCGTCCATTACATCTGGATTCTCATCTTCACCACGATTGGTTTGACATGTGTAATTAGGCATAAAACCCCTTGTTAGGAGATGCTCATGAACTTGTTTTGCAGAAAACTGTCTCTCATTCCTGCAATCAGCGCATGGACAACGCAAGTGTTCCGTCGTGTTCAATGATCTGGATCTCGTGGCTACGATCACGAAGTTGGTTACTCTCCTGGCATATTCCAAGGTACCGCGCTGCGGAATGTTCATCCCTCCTTCATCCATCGCTCCTACGAAAATTCTTAAATTAACCA
>BDMV01000007.1:4959775-4971167 GCA_008326285.1 Oryza officinalis
TTTAGGGCATGCACCACTGCTGCTAATTCCAAATCATGAGTGGGGTAATTATTCTCATGTTGGCGCAGTTGACGCGAAGCGTATGCAACCACTCTGCCTTCTTGCATCAATACACATCCTAGCCCTTGGCGAGACGCATCGCAATAAACCTGAAAATCTTTAGTCTGATCTGGCAGAATTAAGACTGGTGCCGTTACCAACTTCTTCTTAAGTTCTTCAAAACTTTTGTTGCATTCTACGGACCACTTGAACTTCTCATCCTTTTTCAGTAACTGTGTCATTGGCTTGGCAATCTTGGAGAAATTCTCAATGAATCGACGGTAGTAACCCGCAAGTCCAAGAAAACTCCTAATCTGCGAAACCGTGCGCGGAGGCTTCCACCTGGTAACCGACTCCACATTCGACGGGTCTACTGCCACTCCTTGAGCTGTGATGATGTGGCCTAGGAACTGTACCTCCTCGAGCCAAAAGTCGCACTTGCCAAACTTGGCATACAACTGGTGTTCCTTTAATTTCTCAAGTACGAGGCGAAGATGTTGCTCATGCTCCTCCTTGGACTTAGAGTAAACAAGTATATCATCGATAAAAACCACGACGAACTTATGCAGAAATTCCATGAACACCTTATTCATCAAGTTCATGAAAAAGGCCGGTGCATTGGTAAGTCCAAAAGACATGACTGTGCACTCAAACAACCCATAACGAGTAGTGAATGCCGTCTTCGGAATGTCCTCCTCTCTAATCCTCAATTGATGGTAGCCTGATCGCAGGTCTATCTTGGAGAACCATGTTGCTCCCTTTAGCTGATCAAACAAATCATCAATCCGAGGTAACGGGTATTTGTTCTTGACGGTCACCTCATTGAGGGCGCGATAGTCGACGCACATCCTCTTGGTCTTATCTTTCTTCTCCACAAAGATCACCGGAGCACTCCAAGGTGACGTACTTGGGTGAATATATCCTTTCTGCAACTGCTCATCAACTTGCTTCTTGACTTCCGCCAGTTCATTGGCTCCCATCCTATAGGGTCTCTTGTGTATCGGGGCAGTTCCCGGTACTAAATCAATCCGAAATTCAATTTCTCTCTTTGGTGGCATTGTGGTTATGTCATCCGGAAAGACTTCAGGGTACTCTCTAGCAATAGGAATATCCTCCAACTTCTTAATATCTTTCCCTTCTTCTGCGATCTGTTTCATCCCATCTACTTGGTTCAAGCACACTCTCTGCTTCGGGGGTGTCGGCGACTGGAATTTCACGACTTCTCCTTTCTCATTAACCAGAGTGATAGTGCGACTAGCGCAATCGATAACTCCCTTGTGCCTTGTTAACCAATCCATCCCAAGAATGACATCTAGGTCCTTGGACTCAAGAAGGATAAGATTGGCTAGAAATTTAGAACCCTGGATTTCTATTTCCACAGAGGGGCAATAACTGACAGAGGTGGAACTACTTCCCGGGGTGTAGACCCGCATTGGTATCTTAAGTTCCTGTTTTCTTAGACCATGCTTCCCCACAAAATTCTTGGAAATAAAGGAATGCGTTGCACCAGAATCAAATAAAACTGTAGCTGGGACTGAGTTGACAGGAAACGTACCCAATACCACTTCTGGTGCAGCCTGTGCCTCTTCTGCTGACGCATGGTTGACACGGGCATGAACAAACTTGGGTCCTGCACGCCTTGGCTTCGGGCACTTGTCGGCGAAGTGTCCGGGCTCGTTGCAGTTGAAGCAGACAAATGATTTTCCGCCGGACTCCTTCCTGGGTTGAGTCGATGGAGCTGGCTGAGCTGCGGCCGTTGGCGGGCGCGGAACCGGGTTGCGGTTGGGCTGTCCCCCGTTGTTGTTGCGGTTGCCGGAATTGTTGTTGTTGAAATTACCAGGCTGGTAAGGTCGATGTTGACGAACAATCATTGTAGTAGGTCCACCCTGCTGTCCGGCAGTGAACCGGGGCTTCTGTTGACTTCCCTGCTGCGTCCTGAATTGGACTGCCTTCCTCTTCCGATCCATCCTGTTGCGTTGATCCTCTTGACGGATCGCCTTATCAACTAACTTCTCGAAATCAGCATAATCCCCTGAGATTAGCTGGTTGGTCAATTCATCATCCAGGCCGGAAAGAAACTTTTCCTGCCTTTCCGCATCAGTGCGCACATCCTCCGGAGCGTAACGTGCGAGACGGTTAAACTCATGAAGGTACTCCGTCACTGTTCTACTACCTTGGTGGAGCGCTCTAAACTCCCTCTTCTTCTGGGCTACTATGCCGTCAGGAATTTGGGCTTTCCTGAAACTGCGGCAAAACTCCGCCCAAGTGACCTCCGTTCCGGGTGGACGGGTAACCAAATAGTTATCCCACCAAGCCGAAGCGGGACCCTGCAATTGATGGGTAGCGAAAGCGACCTTCTCTTGATCATTGCACTGGAGTAGATTAAGCTTCTTCTCAATAACATGAAGCCAATCATTCGCTTCCATGGGATTAGTAGTACTTGAGAAAACCGGCGGTCTGACACGAAGAAACTCTGGCAACTTGGATTGGGGTGGTGGTTGATTCTGTTGGGCCTGCTGCTGCTGCTGTTGAGCTTGTTGTTGCATCTGTTGCAACATTTGCTGTTGCATTTGTTGATGCTGCTGCTGCATTTGCTGCATCATAGCCGCCATCATCTGCGTCTGGCTAGCTAGCACTTGAGCAAGAGTGGGATTATCCGGTGGTGGAGGAGGAGCGTTGGTGTTGGTTCCATTAGTCTGGGATCCCTCTTGTCCGTTGTTGTTACCACTTGTCCTGGTGTTGACCATCTGAAGGAGAAAAACCAGCAGAAAGAAATGGACAAGAAAGAAAACAGATTGCTCAGAACAAAGCTTTAATATATTATTAATTTAACTGTAATTGTTGTGATCTAACTTAAAACACTTCCAAAACAGCACGCAAAAATCCTTAATAAGATAGCCATACCATAGGCACATGGTATCGACCATCGGCTAAACCCCAGAACAACAAACCTAACACACAGCATCTAACAAGAAATCAAACTAAGAAAAACGAAAAACTAAGGGTAACGAGCCTAATGCTCAGAACGGTTTCCGGAATCCGCCATGGCAGTGTCTCCACTTGTTGGCTCTGAACTTGAACCACTGCCGTTGCTACCACTGGGTGTGGCGTGCAACCAACCTCCGCTACCACTGGCTGGACCCTGGTACGCAGACGCCGGGGCGAAGGTGATGGCGAACCCTGGTGGCGGCGGCGGAACTGGCGTTGGAGCGGGTGGTGAATTCCTTGGCGCAAGCTGGATACGTACAGGAGCAGTGGTCCTCTTCCTTGGCATGGTACGAATCCTGAGTCCTCCTGACGCTGGGTGTCCTCGCAACCTAGCATTATCGGCCTTGAGTCGCGCGACTTCATCCTCCAAGCGGGCAATCTTGATCAACTTCTGGTCATTAAGAGCCTTGGATGCCTTGTGGAGATCGGCGTGCATCTTGTCCAGACCCTTCATCACTGTGACCATCCGTCCGAAGGTAGTGTCGTTCTCCTCCGCTGCAGATCGGTAGGTGCTGCTGGTAGAAGAGCTACCGCGACGAGGATGATAACGGTACGCCGAGTTGTGGAGAGCGTAGTCGTGTAGTTCTCGCATCCTGGCCATCATCAAGTAAGCCGCCTCCTGACAGGCGTGCTCGTCAGATCCTCCTGAAGCGGTGACCACCATATTGGGAAGATTGGTGCCCACGAAGCCATGTACTTCCAAACGAACTCGGAACGGGAACTCGCCACTGAGAGGCTCGATCGTGGTGTACTCCGGCGCTTCAAGGTAACCTACAATCAAAGTCATACGGGCAAGCTCTGCCACGAAGCCTTCCATGTTCTGACCACGGTGCGTCGGGGGATGACCTGCCATCTACAGAGGGCAAAGGAACGGGACTCAACATATGCTCAAAAGAAAATTTTGATGCAAGGAACCTCTCTTTTTCAAAAAAAAAAAAATCCCAAAGACCACCGTTCCCGGACTTTTTCCAAAACAATTTAAATTTTAAGGGAAAATGCACATGAAAAGTTTTAGAGGGCTCTTAAGGTTTCCAGCTGGCTTGTCCTACGGTCAAGGTCGGCTCTGATACCAACTTGTCACGCCCAGAAATTCACTACCAGAATTTCCAAAGCAAATTGTGTATTAAAATCCCTGTCCAGGACCAGCCAGGGTACACAAATGACAAAGTTGCCATACAGATCCACGTCTTACAAAACAATATAAATCTCTTACAAAACTGCAGCGGAAAAAGGAAACAACTAATCTAATAAACTAAACACTCGCAACGTAGCGACTCCAAACCACAGGCATTCCTCGACGGTAGCAACAAGCCTACTCTTCTGAAAAGTCTTCCTCTGAAACAACCTCCAACTCTGGTGTGGGGAAAAATAAAGCAAGACTGAGTACTACCCACTGTACTCAACAAGTCATACCGGAAAGGAAAATAATGATGCAAGTAATAACAAAGGAGAGCTGCAATGGTTATTTTGCATAAAATACGCATTTAAAAACAATAGTTGAAAACAGTAAAACAGTTGAATTAATTAGTCATAATTAAACCATCACTGTCCAACGCTACACCACGTTGCGACAGGCCCAACCATCCACCTGAACTAAACCATTTCCATTAAGTCAAATTATTTAAGAGTTCAACTAATCACGGTGAATCTGGTTGATCGCCCATAACCGCGGGCACGGCTATTCGAATAGTTTTACTCTGATCAGAGGTGTACATCTGTACCCACAAGACACAGTCCTACAACACATTACTGTGCGCCGACATACCACCACGGTATACCGGAAAAGGAGCTGTGACAGGACCCTTCGCATAACCCCCTCTAACCAATCGTACCACCTCGGGTTTCGCCCCCACTCCTCAAAAGGCAGTGGGCAGCCCCCCCTCGAGCCTTGGTGAATCCGGTAGCCGCATAGACCCTCGCCGGGCCCATCCAAACTCCATCACGCTCACCCTAACCAATGTACGTCGGCTAGAGGAAAGCTACACTTCAAGTCCAGCCGTTGCCCACGCTGGCTTGTGGTACGCACGGTTCTTCTTCCAGGGTTTCCCGCGAACCGGTCCTTAATCGTCATGAGCACGACCATCAAAACCATGTGCTCACAACCCACCATTAATCAATATTTTAGTTGAAACATTTAATTAAATCACCCACGATTAACCATCGCGAGCCAACATGAAATAACCATCATTAAGTATTAATGAAGCTTTAAATATCCCAATTGTGAGCTAATGTTTCTAAGCAGGGCTAAGCAAGTTCTATTGTAGCAACTATTCAAATTATTTCCCAAGCTATCAAAGGAATAAGGTAATTGCAATATAAGGCTGAGTACAATAGGTAAACTATCCCATAGATGACATTATAAAACAATGCAGTATTTAGAGAAAAATAAGACTGTTTCGCAATTTAGGTACAACATGATCAAATGAATAAGTATGACTTGCCTTGCTCTTGCGCTGGGTCGACTTCGGCAACGACTTCGAAGTAAACCGGAGAATCGGAATTACCGGAATCTACACGACAAACAAAGCAAACAACAATACATGCTATAAGTCTACTGAAACAAAGAACAAAACTATTTTTAATGGATTCTCTGCATTTTTATGAATTTTCTGAGACTTGAACGGACTAAAACGGAGTCCGGATGAATTAGTTATGAATTTTTGAAGTTATCTGTGTTTTTACTAAAACAGAAAAATCCTTAATTAATTATTGCGCAATAAACCCTTAGGGTGACGTCAGCGGCGACGTCAGCCGAGCTAGGGCTGACGTCAGCCGCGGCGGCGATTAGGGCTGACGTCAGCCGGGCTAGGGCTGACGTCAGCCGCGGCAGCGGCGGCGAGCGGCGACGTGGCGGCCACGTGGCACGCACGTGGCGCCGACGCGGCAGCCACGTGGCGGCCACGCGGGGCGGGGAGCGGACGGTCGGGATCGGCCCGAGTGGCCGATCCGACGGCTGAGGCGCGCGGCGGCGGCTAGGGTTTGGGGCCGAGCGGCGCGGGCGGCGGCGGGGCGGCGGCTCGCGGCGGCGGCTCGCGGCGGCGGCGCACGGGAGGCGGCGGGGCAGCGGCGGGTGCGCGCGGCAGCGGCGGCGTGCACGGCGGTGGCCCGAAGGCGCACGGCGGCGACGGAGAGGGGAAAAAGGGGCGGCGGCGGCGCTTACCGACGGCGGGAAAAAGGCGGCGGCGCGGCTTCGGCGACGGCGGCGCACGGCTAGGGTTAGGGCGGCGGCGGCGCGGGGAAAACGAGGGGCGGCGGCCTCGGGGGGGGGAAATAAATAGGGGAGGAGGCCGGCTAGGGCACGGGCGGCGGCGGTTGCGGACTCCCCGCGAAACGCGGCGGCGCGGGCGGCGGCGCCGGCCGTGTCGGAGGCGGACTCGGCCGCGGGCGGGCCCACGCGTCAGCGGGCGCGGCGCGAGGGAGGCGCGGCGGACTTCTGGGCGGCTCGGGCCGTGGCCTCGGGCCGGCCCGGGAAGGAGGAGAGGCGCGGGGAGGCGCGGCGGCCTCGGGCCGGGGGGAAAAAAAAAGCCTGGGCCGGCTGGGCCGGTCCGGGAGGGAAGGAGAGCGGCGCGCGGGGCGGCGCTCGGCTTGGGCCGAGGGAAAAAGGGCCGACGGCCCGAGAAGGGGAAAAAGAAAAAGAAAAGGAAAAAGAAAAGAAAAAGGATTCCCAGGGATTTATTTATTGCGCTTGAGGGTTTTTAATTAGTTAAAATTATTTTTACGGCTCTGAAAATTCCACTAAAAATCCTGTTAATGTATTTTGACATGGGGAACTCAAGAAAAATTCCACCTTGCCACTTCCACTTCTTTAATGCATTATTTAATTGAGTTTTTCTCCAGATTTAATTAAACAATTTCTCAGATAAATTATTAAATTCGATTTTTACGATTTGGGAGAACCTCAGGGTGTGACAGTAGTCGTACTCAACCACTCGCAGAAGTGGTGGGAGAATCACTACAATGCTGGTCGAGGGCTAGGCGTGTAGTCATACTCAACCACTCGCAGAGGTGGTGGGAGAATTGCTACAATGCTGGGCGAGGACTAGGCGTGTAGTCGTACTCAACCACTCGCAGAGGTGGCGAGAGAATTGCTACAATACTGGTCGAGGACTAGGTGTGTAGTCGTACTCAACCACTCGTAGAAGTTTTGTAGAGTTTGTGAGATCGCTACCACGCTGGTTGAGAACCAAATGTGTAGTCATACTCAACCACTCGTAGAGACGGTGGAAGAATTGCTACAACGCTGGTCGTGGACCAGGCGTGTAATCGTACTCAACCACTCGCTGTGATGATGGGAGAACCGCTACAATGCTGGTTAAGGAGTAGGTGTGTAGTCATACTCGACCACTCGTAAAAGAGGTGGGAGAATCACTATAACGCTGGTCGAGGACCAAGCATGTAGTCGTACTCGACCACTCGTAGAAGTTTTGTATAGTTGGTGAGATCGCTGCCACGTTGGTTGAGAACCATATACGTAGTCGTACTCGATCACTTGTATAAGTTTTGTAGAGTTGGTGAGATCGCTACCACGCTGGTTGAGAACCGGATGTGTAGTCGTACTCGACCACTCGTAGAAATTTTGAAGAGTTGGTGAGCTTACTACCATGCTGGTTGATAACCAGATGTGTAGTCGTACTCAACCACTTTAGGGGCGCTTGAGTTGGTTATTACATGTGCATCTCATATGGCTAGCATGACTCACATACCCAAGTTATAAGCATATCGGACGTCCGTTCGCAATCAAGCCTGGTGATCAAGCTGACAACATTCGTGAGGAGATTGTGCATAGCAACCTTTTCACAAATAGACCAGGTTGTGACCGAAACTAGATGTGGGATAGGTCGCCGGTCTTTGTTAATAGGTTTGGTCCGATAACTCCTCGTTTGTTTAAGAACATTCTCAATAATGGGGTGTACTCAACCTCTGGCTACTAAGATACTCGGTGTCCAAGTGGACACTAGATTATTTCTTGAAAATATTTTTTAGAAGGCAAGATATATAGCAGAGAATACCAAGTATGTACTCAAAAAATTATATAAATCTTCTAGTGTTGTCAGGATATAATGAGCATATTTAGATTAAATATCAGGTACTATATTTATCATAAGTAAGCTTGATTTATACAGAAGAAATAGAGCGATCCCCCAGTATTAGACCGTAGTTGGGCTAATAGAGGAACACTCACACAATAGATAATATATAAAAAAATATGCTCGAGGTAAACTATCACACCCTGAAGTTCCCCTTTTCTAGGTTTAATTCACTAAATAAATTGCTCCTAGAAATTATTTGTTTAACTTAGAGTAAACTCTTAATTAATAAATCCATTTAACAAGTGAAATTGGCATGGTGGGATTTTTCTTGAGTTCCCTATGTTTTAATACACTAACAAGATTTTTAGTGGAATTTTCAGAGCAAGGGAAATAATTTTAATAATTAAAATTTGATTATCAGAATTAATAAAATCAAAATCCCTTTTTCTCTTTTTCCCCGGCCATGGGCTGCCTTTCGGCCCATCTTCCCCGTCGGCCCGGTCTCTCCGGCGTGCCTACACCCCTCTCTCACTGGGCTGGCCGCAGGACGTGGCCCAGTGTTAACGCCAAAATTTGGTAAGCCCCGAAGTCATCATCGGCTTAGGAATCGTATCAGCTTCAGAGTCTTGGAAATAGCCAATGGACATATCAAGTTGCCAGCAGTGGAATTTTTGATGGATTCGGTTAAGGAAATTAATCAATTAAAAGAAGCTTATCCAGAAGAGACCGAGTTCGAGGAGGATGCAACATGACAAGTTATTTATTAATTAGGCAGAGTCAGTTAGTTTCCTTTTACTTCTAGGAAAGATTGTTTAGAATCTGAATAAGACTTTTATCTTTTACTTTATCTTTAGGAAAGTTTGTGTCTTGTCCAATAAGGACTACTATCTATCCATGGGTATAAATATGTACACCCGGGCTCTTTTGTAATATCTCTCGATCAATACAACTACTCTCGACGCATCGCCACCCTCTTTTCCGAGGTTTTTATTTACCAACCAGCGGAACTTGGCACCTGACACGGAGCTGCATCGGCTTTCGATCTCCAACGAAGGGATAAGTCTTACGTTCCACTGGCCTTAGCAATTGTATCGACTAAATTGCTGTTGTTCATGGCTGCATCGCTTCGACCTCTTGGATCGCTCTGGTTCGGTTGATATATTTGCCTACCTATTTATCATATATCTTAGTTAATCTAAGTCGATTATTCAATTTACTTGTATCGGTCAGATCTTTTTTAGGATTTTACCGGTGTGGGCTAAATTATTTTGTCGATCTAGATTAGCTAAGATATCTACCACCCTGAAAATTAGTCAAAGGCTTGATTGTCTAGATATTATGTTTCTTTTCATACTTTGCGTTGCATCAGCCCTAGTCATGCTTAGAACCATAATCTCTAGCCTACTTTTTGATTGCCAATAAGGGTTTCATCGGGGTTTCAGCTACATACGATTTGGATTTAGCCGATGACAACAAAGACTTCATTGATTATCTAATCATTTGGATTTAATGACATCGGATCTCCAGCAGATGTATGCTTTAACCTTCGGATCAACAGTTATTTTATTATGTCACTATTAGCAGATTGGTTTCTATAGGGTTATATTATTGCTTTATTGCATTATCATCAGCCGATTGTCTTTATATCGTTATTTACATCAAGTGTCAGAATCTATATTGGAATATATAGCCGATTGCTTAAAACCCTATCGACATCGGTTGGAATTGCTCTATCGGCTGGTCAGCCGTTCGGCTTTTTGATCCGCTGTTTATATATCTTGTCAGTTGCAAGATCAAACTTACTGACACGTCTGCATCTCATCAATTTTAGGACTTGCACTGGAGCTAAGCAGAATTCACAGGCCTTCGTGTGCCACACGCAGGATCTACGTTAACACATCTTTTGGCACACTCGATGGGACAGATTTTGCGTCAACACCCAGCCCAGCCGCTCAAGCCCCTTCCTCTCTCTTCCAGGCTCTGACAGGTGGGCCCCACCTATCGGCGCCGTCTTCCTCCTTCGGCCGACCGACCCGAAAGGAGCCAACCACCACCCGCACGCCCTGTAACACCCTGGGGAAATTCCTAAATAAAAATACACCGATCAAAAATCATTTCTGTTTCATGTTTAAATTTTTGCATCATGCCGACAGTTTCTTTGTTTTATGCCAGTGCCAAACTTTTATTGAAATTTACCATTTTTTTTTACTCCTCTGATCTTCTGGTCTTTGTCCCAGAATTTTCACTCTAACCAAAATTAGTTTTACTCCAAAAAGTCCACGTAAGCTCCCTCTACTATGGCCTTCTTGTTGCTGGGCTTTTTCTGGAAAAAGTCCATGTTACCTCCCCAAGCCCTTTTCATTCCTATTAGGTTGGAAAAGAGAAAAGTCTAATTTTCCCCCATACTATTTTCGGCGACGACGTCGCCGCACGCCGCGCCGCTACGACGAGGCCGCTACGACATCACCGGCTGTCGCCTTCCGCTCCTGTCTCACCGGCGAGCTTGCCATCCATTCCATACGCATCCGGCCCCACCTCGCACCGCCGCGAGCCATGCAGCAAGCTAGTTGTGCATGCGCGTGCATGCAGGCAAGCCAGCCACGAGCAAGCACCATGCAACTAGCTAGCTATGCGTATGCCTGCATGCAAGCAGCTAGTCGGCCCAAGCTAGCATGCATGCAACAGCCTATGCAGTATACGCGCCAACCCGCGCGGCCGCTGCAACTGCCCCGTCCCTGTCTTCATGGCCATTTAAGACGAGCTCGTGCGGTGAAGCCTATATAAGGGCAACCATAGCCAGTATGCAACCCGTCCCTTTCCATCCTCTTTTCTCCTCCTCCTGGCTTTCTTTCTCTTCAGTCACACCCTTCCGCGCACACGCCGCCATCTCTCCGCTTGCTCCGCCGCGGCCGGTTTCGGCTGGGCCTCAGTTGAGCAAGAGGACGGATAGGCCGCCGCGCCGTCATTTGAACCCGAGAACGACTGACTTATCGAACGGCTAATCCCTAACATCTGACCCGCTGACTTCTAACTCACTAACCCGCTGACTTCTAACTCACTAACCCGCTGACTTCTAACTCGCTGACCCCTGACACCTAACTTGCACTAATCCGCTAACATTTATTCCTTAACGCTGTGTGTTCGTTTGTTGCCGAGCGAACACGTGGTGGGCGAGGACGATCCGCGGGTCGACCGGCCCCAGGCAGTACCTCGACGACCGTAGTTCGTGCGAGGACCGTCGGTCGGTACGCCGCTACCCGGCTGCCGCAAGGTGAGCTCCCCTCCTGCCCTTCCTCTTGCTTTCGTTTCCTTACCGCATTTCTCGTCTACCGTCG
>BDMV01000007.1:4971267-4987977 GCA_008326285.1 Oryza officinalis
TACCTCCAATCATCGGCTGCAATTGTAACAATCCCCATCTCAACATCTGTCATCATCGGCTTGTATCCGGATGCCCCCTGAGCCAAAGCATTAGCCTCTAAATTCTGTTCCCGAGGAACATATCTCAACGTCACTAGCCGAAACTCACCTATTAACGCCCGACACTTTTCATAATAAGCTATTAATACATCGTTCTTGCATTCATATTCTCCGGCCAGTTGACTAATTACCAACAATGAATCACCCATGACTTCAATAGCATCGGCTTCAAACTCCTTCAAAAGTTGCAAACCTTTGAGAACTGCCTCATACTCAGCTTGATTATTTGTAGCATATGGCTTGATGGTAAAAGCAAATTCAAAACTTGCCCCTCTTGGTGATATAATAACCAAACCGATGCCGCAACCATGAGTACAAACCGATCCATCAAAAAATAATGTCCAAGGCGCAATATCCACTGAGCCGATCGAATCATCGCGATGCTCCACAATAAAATCGGCTATAGCTTGCCCCTTAATAGCTTTAGGTGACTCATACTTGAGATCAAATTCTGTCAAGGCATAAATCCACTTTCCAACCCTTCCTTTCAATACTGGAGCCGATAGCATATATTTAACCACATCGGCCTTACAAACGATAGTACACTCATTGGATAACAAATAATGCCTCAACTTCATACATGAAAAATACAAGCATAAGCACAACTTCTCCACTGAAGAATACCTGGTCTCTGCATCCAAAAGTCTTCTACTCAAATAAAAGATTACTCTCTCTTTACCTTCGAACTCCTGGATTAGGATTGAGCCGATTGACCTCTCATCGGCTGACAAGTATAATTTGAAAGGCACCCCTTTCTGTGGAGAAACCAAAACTGGAGGAGAACTCAAATATTTCTTAATATTATCCAAAGCCCTCTGTTGCTCTGCCCCCCATGTAAACTCCTGATCGGCTTCAAGTCTGAGCAAAGGTGTGAAAGGCTCCAATCTCCCAGACAAATTAGAAATAAATCTCCTGATAAAATTTATCTTGCCGATCAAAGATTGCAACTGTTTCTTGTCTTCTGGAGGCTGGATTTTTTGTATTGCGTTAATACTCCTTTGCGGTACCTCAATACCCCTCTCATGCACAAGAAAACCTAAAAATTGTCCAGCCGATACACCAAAAGCACACTTAGTGGGATTCATTTTCAAGCCATATTTCCTTGTTCTCTCAAATACCTTCCTTAGATCGGCTATATGATCAACAACCTCTTTAGATTTCACCACTACATCATCAATATAAATTTCAACCAATAAACCGATCAAATCATGAAAGATATAATTCATGGCTCTTTGATATGTAGCTCCAGCACTTTTCAACCCAAAAGTCATGACAACCCACTCATACAAACCGATTGCACCAGGACACCTAAAAGCAGTCTTGTGAATGTCTTCCTCCGCCATCAAAATCTGATTATATCCAGCATTGCCATCCATAAAACTTATAATCTTATGTCCCGAAGCAGCATCTACCAATTGATCGGCAATCGGCATTGGGTATTCATCCTTAGGAGTAGCCTTGTTTAAATCCCTGAAGTCGATGCAAACCCTAAGCTTGCCATTTTTCTTAATTACCGGAACTATATTAGAAACCCACTCAGCATATCGGCATGGACGAATAAAACCAGCATCATATAAACGAGTAATTTCAGCTTTAATCGCATCATACATATCAGCTTTACATCGTCTAGGTGGCTGTTTATATGGCCGATATCCCGGCTTGATAGGAAGCCGATGTTCAACAATCGATCGGCTGAGTCCTGGCATCTCAGAATACTCCCAAGCAAAACAATCGCTATATTCTTTTAAAAGCTCTATTAACTTAATCTTGAAGTCAGATAATAAATTTTTACTGATGAATGTCGGCCTAGACCTATCTCCTGACCCAATATCAACTTCTTCTAACTCGTCAGCCGACATAAAACCCTGACCTAACTTGCCATCGAGATCATCTACAGCATCTTCAGTATAAAAATTGGGACCCTCCACAGCACCCTCAAAGCAACAATTGGGGTTCTCCATCTCCGATCGGCTGTATATCACAATCAGACACTTTTAGATAATCCCCTTGCCAGATTTTTCCTGATAAACAATCAACTCCATCCATCTCCCAAACAGATAAATCGGCATTAGCAACGTGTACTGACCTGTCGGCTGGAACAACCTCTATCTTGTCACCTTGCCATTGGATTAAGCTTTGATGCATGGTTGAAGGAATACAACAATTAGCATGAATCCAATCCCTTCCAAGCAGTAAGCTATATGAACCTTTCCCATCAATGACAAAGAATGTAGTAGGAACCGTCTTGCTGCCGATTGTCAATTCTACATTAAGAACTCCCTTGGCCTCTGAAGGATTGCCACCAAAATCTTTAAGAACCATATTAGTCTTGATGAGGTCCTCCGAATTCCTTCCCAATTTCTTAAACGTCGCATACGGCATTAGATTCACTGCAGCCCCACCATCAACTAACATTTTGGATATCGGCTTGCCATTAACAAATCCTTTGACATACAATGGCTTAAGGTGCCGATTCTCTGTTCCTTCGGGTTTCTCGAAAACAGCCTGTTCCGGTGACAATACCCATCTGGCACAAGATTCTTCCATGATATCCGCATTGTCTTGATTAACCCCAAACTCTGCGGGTAGCACAAATACCATGTTGACCGACGAAGAAGCAATGGCTTTTCCTTTAACTATCCTTCTTGCCTCATCGGTTTTACTCTCATCGGCTGGTATTATTCTGTTCTTAACACGCCATTCCTGTTTTGTTTTTGCTCTCTTCAGCCGATGATCGATCTCTTGTTCAACTTCCTGAAATTGTTCCCTGCTCCTCATCCTCTGAACCCTTCTCTTCTGACTTTTGGAAAAAATCCCAGAAGGACACCATTGAGCTCTTGAAGTATCTTCAGTATCCTCCTCCTGGAAATAATCTTGATGAATTGGGCCCAACCTCTGATGAACAGGCAACTTCCTTTGCATCAGCCGATCTTCTTTAAGACGAAATCGGCTAAAATTCTCATTATAATTTCCATCGGCATTAGAACAACCTGGGCAATCTTCTATCGATGGTAACCTCATGCCTTTGTTCCAACAAAATATGAAAAATTCGCAGTTCCAATGTGAATCAAAGCCATCATCATCCTCATAATATTGGCTCTCTTGCCGATCGTATCTCTTTTGATATTTATTGATCATGCTTGTAGAGTCAAACTTATTGAACCGATTATCCCTTCTATCGGCTGTCCTACCACTTGCATGAACCATGTTGACAGGAAAAGGATTACCATCAATCTTCATCGGCTTCTTGGAGTCATCAAATTTTATCCTGCCTTGTTCAATGGCTACCTGGATCTGTTGCCGAAAAACTTTGCATTCATTAGTACTATGAGACCCTGTGTTGTGCCACTTGCAGTATTTCCTCCTCCCTAATTCCTCAGCCGATGGAATCACATGACCAGCAGGCAGCTGAATTTGTTTCTCCCGAAGCAAAAGATCAAAAATTTTATCAGCCTTATTGACATCAAAATCATACTTCTCCTCTTTCCCAGAGCTCTTGACCCATTGGCATGGAATCACCTTCTTGTTTCTTGCCCACTCGGCTGCTGCTACTTCGGGAACCTCCTCTTCCTCAGAATCGGAAACATAAGAGTTAATGAAGTTCACCTTCTTGAATGCTCTATTGGCCTCTTGAAATCTTTGTTCGTGCGCTGTTATCTTTTGGGCCAAATGAGCCAAACTATCAAAGTCTTGAGCCGAAAACCTCTCTTTGATTGGGGTTAACAAACCTTGGAAGGCTAAATCGGCTAATTGAGAATCTGTCAATGTCAGGCTGTAACATCTGTTTCTGACTTCCCTGAATCTCTGGATATAATCTTGGACAGACTCTTCTCGTTTCTGCCTAATGCTTGTCAAATCAGACAATTTCATCTCATGCACCCCACTGTAGAAATATTTGTGAAATTGTTTTTCCAGATCGGCCCAACTGTGAATAGAATTGTAAGGTAAAGATGAAAACCACGTGAAAGCCGATCCAGACAGAGATAAAGGAAACAGCCTGACTCTTAACGCGTCCGTAGCCGATGCTTCACCACACTGAGCTAAAAATCGGCTAACATGCTCATAAGTTGATACATTATCTTGTCCTGAGAACTTTGAAAAATCTGGAACCTTGTATCGGCTTGGTAACGGCACCCTCTCAAAATACTCTGGATATGGATGCCGATACAGGTTGTCACCATCCCTTGGCTTTAATCCGAACTGTTCTCTCATTACATCAGCTATCATATCGGCCCAAGGTTTCTGCCGAGTCCCATCTTGATGCTGTGGCTGTATCGGCTCATCTTGATAATACTGCGGTTGATGATATGGCTGAGGAGACGTTCTCTGCCGATACTGCACCTGTGGTGAATGAGGTTGAAATTGATAATTAAGATTACCACTTGTGTGGGACTGAGGAATTCGCGGAGCACTAAAATCTTGTTGATTAGGAACATATTGAGTGCTGGCAGCCTGTTGCTGGAAGGTTGGCACTTGCTGTCTTGCCGGTGTATGCATGATCGGCTGAGCAACTGGCTGATTGGTATTGAACATAGATGCAACTTGCTCAGCTGATATCTGTGGTATGTTATGCCCTACATGCTGAGGTTGTTGTCGGACCAGTACATGAGGATTGAACTCTACGTGCTTCTGTACCGATGCTGATATTTCCTGTTGACCTGTAGCCGATGTTGACGCCATCGGCTGTCCTGGGGCTACATTGGCAGGCTTTGGCTGGCTGGTCATAAGCGGCCTGTATTGCGGGAAGACCCCATCTGGTAAGAATATTGGTCCTTTGGCTTGATGTTCAGCGATAGTACCGTCAACCACAGACTTGACAATATTTGTTAAAGTGTTGACCAGCACTCCTGACTGGTTGATCAAAGCATGATGCACAGCATAGTCGATCCGATCTTGCAAATTCCTGGGCTCTTCAGGAGATTCCTCTTGCTTGACCCCTTTTTCCTTCCCAGAACTTGACTCTGGCTCTTCATTGCTGGGCAAAGTCACTTTGTATCTCTGAACCACCGTTCCTGCTCGAGTCTGGACAAAGGAATGCAAGTACTGGTTTTGGAGCTTGTTCATTATATCCTCCAGCTCTGCCTTTTGCTCCGACGTCAACTTGTCCACTGTCATTGGAATAATATTTTCTGGGTCAACGTCAGTTTTCTTGGAGTCTACCATGATGAAAATTCTTCGTGTCCCACCGGGCGTGCCAAAAGCGTGTTGATGCAAAAAACACACACTGGCCTGGGAGATCTGCTTAGCTCCAGTGCAGGTCCAAAGACTTCTTTCGGGTTCTAGGCGTGCCAATTGGTTTGATCCTGCAACCAATAAGAAACAAAGAAAGTGCAATTAAATCCACCAATGATAGCCGATCGGCTGGTTTACCGATGACATATCATTGAGCATTGAGCCGATGCAAGATGCATTAAATCGGCTATAACAGATAAAGCAAGATAAAGCTAAATCTACTCAATCGGCTGTAGATATCAACAAAATATAATCTAAGTCTCAAAACATATTTAAACTAAGTGATTGGGATAGATCGGACAGGGCGCCGAGACAGTATAAATCACTTATGCCTAAATATATTATGAAGCATAGATTACACAAGCTCATAGCATAGCCGATTAAGCAAATCTAACATGTATCGGCTAGTACTCCGATACCACTTTATACAGAGATATTACCATGAACAAAATATATTAAACAAACTGTCAAACTAGTGTTAAGATGACCCTAACCAGATTTGACAACAAGCTCAATATATTTTACTAAGTTAATATCTCGATATAAAGGGCAGATTTAATATATCAAGATAACAAGACAATTAAACCAGGTAAGGTCGGCTGAAACCCCGACGCTATCTCTATTAGTAATCATAGACAGGCTAGGGATTATGGTTCTGAACATGATTTAGTAGGTCAAACCTAACTGATGCAGCACCAAATATGTAAAGAAACACAATGCCTAGATGATCAAGTCGATGAAAACCTTTTCGAGATGGTAGATATATTGTGTAATCTAAACCAGCATCAATATATAACTCTATCGGCTAGTTTTCTGTAGAACAGTTATTAACCAATCTGAGTTATATGCTGATATCAATCTAGATTATACAATATATATGATAACTCGACGATTTACACAAACAAGATTAGAGTGTCATGAAGATGGAAGCACTAATCCCGAGAGCGCAAGCCGCCATAACAAGTTTTACCTCTTGCTGGAGATCGAAACCGATGCAGCCCAACTCGAAAGCAAGAACTCGTCGAAAAAACGATGAAAGAGTAAAGGTGGCGATGCGCCGAAGTTGTTGTATTGATCTGTCGTTTTTCTTTACACGAACCTGGGCTTAATTTATACCCAGAACTCCACAATAAGTCCTTATCGGACACGACCCCTATCTCTATTACAACTCACATTAAAGACAGTTTCCTAATACAGACTCTAACCGACAGTATCTACTAGGAAACTAACATTATATCCTAAGCAATAGATACAATTCCCTTCTTCGGACCCAATCCGTATATGGGAATCCTCATGAAGCTCACCAACCGACCCCGACAAAGACTCTGTTATCCTTTCGTCGGAATCGGCTACATCGGCTATCCTTGTCCGACTCTGTCTCAGCCGATGGTCACAATAGCCGATTCGGTCACCAGTCGATAGACACCGTAGCCGATTCGGTCACCAACCGATTCTTGCTCTGTTTTGGTAACCGCCAGCTTCCTCCAAATCCGCTTTGATTCTATCTTCAGATCCAATATTTGATTTACCAAATTTGGTCGTTAACAGTGGGCCCCACTATCTCTCTCCCCATGGGCCCCCTTGGCCCAAGGACTTTGGGAAAGTCTATATCAGCTCCCTAAGAAGTCTACAAAACATCCCCGCATTCATTAGGGCCAACCGGCCGGATAAACTATCCAGAAGTCCATAAAACATCCCTCTTGTTCCCTGGGCCGAGCCATAAAGTCCTCCTACAAAAGTCTGTATTATATCCTCCGAGCCGAAACCCACCAACAGCCTCTCTCCTCGACGAAGTCTAATTTATACCCCCCCTACTCACCCAACTCTCCTCTTAAAGTCTGTATTACGTCCCTAACCGACCTACATCACTTTGGGCTAAGGCCAAAGCACTCCCAAAATAAAAGTCCAATATGCCCCCCCCTCTGAGCCCCTCAGCCAAAGAATATTCCCAAGAATATTCCTTTCCAACTTAATAAATTCATTTCGCATTCCAGAAAATCCATTAATCTTCCAAAATTCATATCTCCTCAACCGTAAGTCCAATTGACTCCGTTCAACTTCCATAATTTTTCTAAAAATGTGATCTACGCAATGGCACTGGTTGGGTTATTTTCTTTTTGGAATTTTTGGCTCTTTTTGTGTTAGCGAGTAGTTCGTGACGTTATTATTCGACCGGACAGGGTATATCTGCGAGGAGGAAATTGAGCCAATTGATAACGAACCCTCAAGTGAGCAAGGCAAGTCACTACGCCCCCTTCCTCGAACATGTTGATCCTATTTTTATAAACGTGTTGATTGCAAATAAAATTGCATGCTAATTATAAAACGCGTACCTACATTTGCTTAAAGCCTTACCTTTGATATTGTTTATCCTTATGTATTTACACACCTTTGTTACCTGAGTATATTACTTTACGCGTGATTATTTACTCACTGCATAGCCCTGCTTACATAGACGTTATACACTCCATATGTGGGATATGTGGATGTGGTTACACTGATCGCTCGATGGGAGTAATTGATAGAGATCGGGTGGAGACATAAGCGCCACCCACATCATGAAAACCTTTGTGAAAATCCAAAAACTTAATTAAACAAAAGTGATTTCGACTGGGGCGGCACGGATAGAATATGGGTGGTTCTGGGAACGGTAAGCCGCCGACCCTGGTCAGTTAAGGACCGAGTCAAGAAGCTAAGCAGGAAACGAACCGAGTACGACCACACTTCTTGAGTGGGGTTAGACCCGGTGGACTAGGTTATTCTCGTGGGGTGGCACCCCAGACATGGTAGGTTCTGGATATCGGTATGGAAATGTGGAAGTGTGTGGCTTAATGACGTCAAGCTTTATATATGTATGATGTAACCTTCAATCTCGGGAGCGCCAGGACTCCCCTCACAACCGGCTCGAGGTAGGAATGTGGCGCCGGGGGTGCAATGGGGATTCATAGTCCTTGGAGCGGGTGCCGCCATGCGAGGGTAACTGAAAAACCGGGCCGTGACAAGTCTCATGTGTTGGGTGAGTCACGGAGTGTGGGATTAAAAGCGTACATCCACTGCAGTGTGAGTAAATTAAACTATTCGAATAGCCGTGCTCGCGGTTAATGAGCGCCGGGACTTGTATTACTCTTGACTAGACTCACATGTTTTTAATTTGGTTAGAAGAAGTTGGGATAAATACAACATGGGTAACCTTGCCCCATGCGTGGGAAGGTTACATTGTGATGAAGGAACTTCTAATTAATGACAACATTTACATAGCGGCAATTCTTTTCATGATTAAAACTGCTAGGCCATAGGCTTGTAAAATAACTTGCGAAAACTGGCTTTACGCAAATAAACCAAAACCTGCCTTGGATCCCTATATGCATTTGTTGCATTTCTATAGTGGTGACTTGCTGAGTACGGTTGGTACTCACCCTTGCATATTTCTACCCTTTTAGCTCTTGATGATGAGGACATGCCAGTCGAACTGATCCCTGAGGAGGGGGATGGTACGGAGGAACCATAGGGACTAATCCCCAGTTGATGCCTGTGGAGTATAGATGGACCGCCGCAGCCTCGCTTCCGCTATCCTATGTTATTTGGTATTGTATCCGGTCAGACACGGCCTATTAGAACCTACTCGGGTTCCCATGTAATATTTGGTATTGTAAGACTATGCGATGCAGACTATGTGTACCAGAGTTGTAATGTGTGTATACCAACCTACCGATCCAGGGAGTTGGTATTTGTAAACACATATGGTTTCCTGTGCTATAAAATCAGGGGCCGACAAACCTGGTATCAGAGCCTGCGACTGTAGGATTAGACCCCTTGGCACCCACCATCCGAGACTTCGTTGTGGTTTAGCCTCATATAAGTGCACCCCGCGTATCAAAACAATATTAATTGCAAAACTCTACCCCGCTACACGCGATTTAGTAAAAATTCTTATTGACTCTGTGCTTAATTTTTGTAGATGGACTTCACCTTCCACGGCCAGTACGCCCTTCAGCAGCTTCGAAACCAGCGCTTCTTCCTGGTCAGCTGGTACGGAGAGAACCTCGCTGAGGTTGACCACCTCCGCTACCTGCTTCGCGAGGCTGACTCCGTCATCTCGAACCTCCGGGAGAGGTACGAGCTGCTTGGTGAGCGGTGCGACAGCCAGGAGCACAAAATTTCTGAGCTGGAGCATGCGCTCGCCACACTCCGCCAGCAGACCGCACCAGTCCACTCAACACCGGCTCCGCCGACAACCCGCACCGTCAGCGTTGGCTTCGCCACCACCTTCAGCCCACGGTCTACACTAGCCGCAGGGGCCGGCCAAGCCACTACCACCCGCTCCCGCACGGCTGCACCGACATTCACACAGTACCTGGCCGCACTCCGTGCTTCGGTGGCCGCAGCGTCGACTACTGGGAGCCCCGCTACCCGCTCCTCGACTCCTGCTCAGGGGGTGGGACTCACCCCTGCTTCCAGCACGGCACTACTCGTCGCCACCACTACCACCACCGCTCCCATCACGACAGCTACCCAGGACGATGTGGTGATCGGTGTGGCGCCACCCCCGCCACCAGTGCTGCGTGCTTTCTCGGCAGCACCGACTACTGCAGCTCTCACCGCACTAGCCAGCGGCACCCTCAACGACGTCATCAGATCCGTCATACCCGTCGAGGAGGACCCAGAGGAGAGGGTCGTGGAGATCGACGAGCCCTTTGTCGATACCACCTCTGACCCAGCAGCACGCAGGGGACGCCGGAGCTGCGGTGACCCGGCCACGTTCGGGAGACGTCGCCGTAGCCGCCTCCTCCGCGGCACCACCTCAGGCTACGACGGCGACCGCGAGTTTGACGAGACTGCCCCTCGCAGTCGCAGCCGTAGCCGCTCCCCTCGCCGCATGGGTGACGAGGCTAGCCGCGACCCGGCCTTGGACCCGCGCGTGGAGTGGGTTCTGCCTTAGGCAGGAACCATTGCGCGCCAGGAACTAGACTCGCTTTGGTGGTCCTCTGGACAGCGAGCCTGTTCCCACCCACCACTACTTAGACTCAGTAGACGCTGAGGTGTTCATTACTGTATTGTACCCCTCTAACCTGTGTTTGAGCAGAAGAGGTCGCACCTTCCTATTTTGCATCGTCATATATGTGGTTGTACCTCCCTCCCTTACTCTAGCAGGGGAAGTAGGATGTACTTAGGCTTTGCACCAGTGCATCTGATTATATTATTATGAGTTACGCTACGATTATGGGAATGGTTGTCTCACAACAGATAACACAACATGAACAACATTAGCGCTGCTATACCATAAACAACCCTACCCTCTTACACTAACACTGCCTATGCCACCCTGCTATCAGATGGTGAACCCAAGGACCGCGAAATCGGGCTCCGGATCAGCCCGTACGCGCGATACGACGCCGCCACCACCTCCACCCCCCAGCATCGCTGAGTTGATGGCAACTCAGAACGTGCTAATGCGAGGCATGCTCGACCTGCTCAACAATGGAGGGTCTGGGAACCATTCGGCCCAATCCGGGTCTGCCGGAGCAACGGCTGGGGCCAGGCGGCATGCACCCAGCTATGGAGAGTTCATAAGGACCAGGCCACCAACCTTCTCGGAGGCCGCAGAACCACTAGAAGCGGAAGACTGGCTGTGCACTGTGGTAAAGAAGTTGGAACTAGTGCGAGCCGACGAAGAAGATAAGGTCCGATATGCCACTAGCCTGCTCGAAGGAACAGCTAGTGATTGGTGGGAGACTTACAAGAAATCTCGCACAGCAAACACGGACGAGCCAGACTGGAAAGAATTCACTGGAGCCTTCCGAGGGGCGTACATTCCGGCGGCCCTTATTAAACTAAAAAGAGATGAGTTTAGGGCCTTGACCCAGGGGGATCTGAGCGTGCAAGACTACCTCAACAAGTTCATACAACTGGCCCGCTATGCACCACAGGATCTCCCAGACGAAGACGAAAAGGTCGATAAATTCCTGAACGGAATGAACGACGAACTACGCAGTCAGCTGATTACACAGGACCATGACACTTTCCAAGGACTGATCAACAAGGCGCTCCGAAAGGAAGCTGATAACAAGATAGTGAATGCCAACCAGAAGCGCAAGTTCGCAGCCCTCAAGAACAAGCAGCAGCAGCAAGGGCAAAGGTTCAAAACTAATGTCGGACAAGTATGGAGGCCGGTATACTCTGGCTCTTTTCGCCCCGCATCCACCCCCACCACACCCACCGTCCGCCCCGCTGCAATACTCCGCCCCCCTACCTCCACCATCCCTGGCTCTGGCCCCACAAACATGAACTGCTTCAACTGTGGTGGAGCAGGCCACTTCTCCAGAGAATGCCCCCTGCCCAGAAAAATTCCCTCCAAATTCCAGACAAATCCCGCCCCCGCCCGCGGTACTTTTACACCCTCTGCGCCCCGGGCAGCCCCGCAGGCCCCAGTTCGAGCCCAGTCCGCGTCATCTGTTGCTCATGGCCGCGTGAACCACGTGCACGCGGAGGAGGCCCAGGAAGATCAGGGCGTTCTTCTCGGTACGTTTTCTATAAACTCTGTCCCGGTTTCGGTTCTATTTGACTCTGGTGCATCTCATTCTTTCATCTCTCCAAAAGTAGTTCGAAGTCAGCAATTTAGGCTTTCTGAGTTAAATAAGCCTATGGTCGTACACTCACCAGGGGGGGATTTGATGGTAACCCGGGTTTGCAAAAATGTGCCGCTCCTTTTGCAAGGGACGGTGATTCCTACCACTTTAATAGTCCTCCCCTCTCAGCACCTTGACATTATTTTGGGCATGGATTGGCTATCCAAATACCGAGGAACCCTTGACTGTGCCCGAAGAATCATCGCACTAGCCACTCAAGGCGCCAACCCTGTAAGAATTGAGATCGGACCCCTCAAACCGGTGTCTGGAGACCAAAAGACCATCCTAGCCTCCCTTACCTTGGAAAAAAACCCCCGTGGTTCGGGAATACCGAGACGTTTTTCCAGAGGAACTGCCAGGAATGCCCCCTGACAGAGATATAGAATTCGTCATAAACTTAATGCCCGGTACTGCACCAATAGCCAAGCGACCCTATAGGATGCCTGCCAATGATTTAGAAGAACTTAAGAAACAAATTCAAGAACTCCAAGACAAGGGATTTATCCGCCCTAGTTCTTCTCCATGGGGAGCCCCGGTGCTGTTCGTTAAAAAGAAAGATGGTAGCCAAAGGATGTGCGTGGACTATCGCTCGCTGAACGAAGTCACAGTCAAAAATAAATACCCCCTTCCTAGAATCGATGACCTATTCGACCAACTTCAAGGGGCAAGTGTATTCTCAAAAATCGACCTCCGTTCCGGCTACCACCAACTTAAAGTACGCCCGGAAGATGTACCCAAAACCGCCTTCTCTACTCGCTATGGGCTCTATGAGTTCTTGGTCATGGCGTTTGGACTGACCAACGCCCCCGCTTATTTCATGAACCTTATGAATAAAGTATTCATGGAATACCTTGACAAGTAAGTCGTAGTGTTCATAGATGATATACTAATCTACTCCAAAACCGAGGAAGAGCACGCGACCCACCTGCGAATAGTGTTGGAAAAGTTAAGGGAGCACCGGCTGTATGCCAAGTACAGTAAGTGCGAGTTTTGGCTTAGGGAGGTGAGTTTTCTAGGCCACGTAATTTCAGCCGGAGGAGTAGCAGTAGACTCAACCAAAGTGGACGCAGTTACTAAGTGGCCATCACCTCGAAATGTAACCGAGGTACGGAGCTTCCTTGGCCTAGCTGGGTATTACCGCAGATTCATCGAAGGATTTTCTCAAATCGCCCGCCCTATGACACAACTGCTCAAAAAGGAGAAAAAGTATGATTGGACCGAAAAATGCCAAAGTAGCTTCAACCAGCTAAAAGCCAAATTAACTTCAGCCCCCATCCTTGTCTTGCCCGACATCGGGAAAGATTTCGAAGTTTACTGTGATGCTTCTCGTCACGGATTGGGAGGTGTATTAATGCAGGACAACAAGGTAGTCGCCTATGCATCACGCCAATTAAGACCTCATGAAGAGAACTACCCAACCCACGATTTGGAGCTAGCATCCGTAGTTCATGCCCTAAAAATTTGGAGGCACTATCTGATCGGTAACCGCTGTAATATCTTCACTGATCACAAAAGCCTAAAGTACATCTTTACTCAGGCTGACCTCAACCTACGCCAAAGAAGATGGCTAGAGTTAATTAAGGATTATGACTTGGACATCCACTACCATCCAGGCAAGGCTAATGTGGTAGCTGATGCCTTAAGCAGGAAACCCGCATGTAACATGCTAAGGGCCCAAGACCTACCGCCCACCTTGGAAGCTGAGTTCGCCCGCCTCAACCTAACCATGGTGAAGCAAGGGAGTGTGGCAAACCTAGAGCTTCAGCCACAACTCCCGGCCCAAATCAAAGACAGCCAAAATCAAAGCAAGGAGGTAGAAAAGATTAGGGATCAGATGAAGGGAGGAAAGGCCAAAGAATTCAGGTTGGATGAGCAAGGAATCCTTTGGTATAAACATCGGTTGTTCGTGCCCGCCGGAAAGAATTTTCGAAAGACTATCCTCACGGAAGCCCACGATTCGGCCTACTCCATCCACCCCGGAAGCACAAAAATGTACCAAGATATAAAGCAAGAATATTGGTGGCCCGGAATGAAACGGGACGTTGCGGAATACGTCGCCGTATGCGACATCTGCCAAAGGGTTAAGGCCGAACACCAGCGCCCGGCTGGGTTGTTGCAACCATTAAAAATTCCGGAATGGAAGTTTGACGAAATTGGTATGGATTTCATAGTGGGGCTACCCAAGACCGCTTCAGGTTGTGATTCCATCTGGGTAATCATAGACCGCCTGACGAAAGTAGCCCGTTTTATACCAGTTAGGACGACCTACAGCGCGGCTCGACTAGCCGAGTTGTTTATAGCAAAAATAGTATGCCTCCATGGTGTCCCAAAGCGGATTATCTCAGACCGAGGCGCGCAGTTTACCTCTCACTTTTGGGATCGGTTCCATGAAGCACTAGGCAGTCACCTTGCCTTTAGCACAGCCTACCACCCCCAAACCGACGGCCAGACGGAGAGAACCAACCAAGTTCTAGAAGATATGTTGCGCGCTTGTGTTATGGATTTCACAACGGACTGGGAAAAATGTCTGCCCTATGCGGAATTTTCATATAACAATAGCTACCAAGCAAGCTTGAAAATGTCCCCCAACGAAGCCTTGTACGGCCGGAAATGCCGTACCCCATTGATGTGGTCAGAAGTTGGAGAGGCCTCCGTCTTCGGACCCGACGTCGTGAGAGAAGCTGAAGAAAAGGTGCGATTGATAAAAGACCGCCTTCAAGCCGCCCAAGCCAGGCAGAAGAGTTATGCGGACACTAGGCGACGGGAATTAACTTTTGAGGTTGCGGATTACGTGTATCTCAAGGTATCACCCCTACGAGGAACCCAGCGTTTTAAGGTAAAAGGCAAGCTGGCACCGCGTTATGTGGGACCATACCCAATAATAAGCCGACGTGGCCAAGTCGCCTATGAGTTAAAACTGCCAGAAACCTTATCCGACGTCCATCCCGTGTTCCACGTCTCTCAACTAAAAAAATGCCTCCGCATACCAGAAGAGCATACCTTAGTGGAAACCCAAGAAGTAAACCTCGACCTCACATATCCGGAGAAACCGATCAAAATCTTAGAAGAAGCTGAAAGGAGAACCCGCTCTAAAACCATTAAATTGTACAAAGTTCTGTGGAGCAATCACTCGGAAGACGAAGCCACCTGGGAACGAGAGGAATACCTCAAGAGTAGATACCCCGACCTCTTCTAGAAAAGGTAAGCAATCTCGAGGACGAGATTATTTTTAGGGGGGTAGGATTGTAACACCCTGGGGAATTTCCTAAATAAAAATACACCGATCAAAAATCATTTCTGTTTCACGTTTAAATTTTTGCATCATGCCGACAGTTTCTTTGTTTTATGCCAGTGCCAAACTTTTATTGAAATTTACCAATTTTTTTCTACTCCTCTGTTCGTCTGGTCTTTGTCCCAGGATTTTCACTCTAACCAAAATTAGTTTTACTCCAAAAAGTCCACGTAAGCTCCCTCTACTATGGCCTTCTTGTTGCTGGGCTTTTTCTGGAAAAAGTCCATGTTACCTCCCCAAGCCCTTTTCATTTCTATTAAGTTGGAAAAGAGAAAAGTCTAATTTTCCCCCATACTATTTTCGGCGACGACGTCGCCGCGCGCCGCGCCGTTACGACGAGGCCGCTACGACATCACCGGCTGTCGCCTTCCGCTCCTGTCTCACCGGCGAGCTTGCCGTACGCATCCGGCCCCACCTCGCACCGCCGCGAGCCATGCAGCAAGCTAGTTGTGCATGCGCGTGCATGCAGGCAAGCCAGCCACGAGCAAGCACCATGCAGTATAGGCAAGCCAGCCACGAGCAAGAACAAGCTAGCATGCATGCAACAGCCTATGCAGTATACGCGCCAACCCGCGCGGCCGCTGCAACTGCCCCATCCCTGTCTTCATGGCCATTTAAGATGAGCTCGTGCGGTGAAGCCTATAAAAGGGCAACTATGGCCAGTATGCAACCCGTCCCTTTCCATCCTCTTTTCTCCTCCTCCTGGCTTTCTTTTCAGTCACACCCTTCCGCGCACACGCCGCCATCTCTCCGCTTGCTCCGCCGCGGCCGGTTTCGGCTGGGCCTCAGTTGAGCAAGAGGACGGATAGGCCGCCGCGCCGTCAGTTGAACCCGAGAACGACTGACTTATCGAACGGCTAATCCCTAACATCTGACCCGCTGACTTCTAACTCACTAACCCGCTGACCTCTAACTCACTAACCTGCTGACTTCTAACTCGCTGACCCCTGACACCTAACTTGCACTAATCCGCTAACATTTATTCCTTAACGCTGTGTGTTCGTTTGTTGCCGAGCGAACACGTGGTGGGCGAGGACGATCCGCGGGTCGACCGGCCCCAGGCAGTACCTCGACGACCGTAGTTCGTACGAGGACCGTCGGTCGGTACGCCGCTACCCGGCTGCCGCAAGGTGAGCTCCCCTCCTGCCCTTCCTCTTGCTTTCGTTTCCTTACCGCATTTCTCGTCTACCGTCGTTACCGCGGCACGGTGGCGTCGTGAGACGTGACACCGTAACCATTCCTTGCGCGACCGTCCTTCGCAGCGATCGCCGCATCACAGCCGGCCGTGCATACGCCATATAGCTAACGGACCGAACGTGTGCATGCATGCATGTAAGTAGCTAGCTAATTGCAGGTATACGCATGCATGTATGCATGCAGCCACCCGAGCCGTCCTGGTCACCGTCCGCCGGCCGCAACGGCTATAAAAACCACTGCCCCATCGTCGTCCTCCTCAGCCTC
>BDMV01000007.1:5063627-5298627 GCA_008326285.1 Oryza officinalis
AAGGGGACCAAGTCGAGATCGTGCAGGCCGATCGGTCAGTACATGTCGCCAATGCCGATCCGCAGTATGGGAGATGGAAGGAATCGCCTGCTTGTCCGGACGAGTCTGGGACGCCGATTTCCTCAAGGTAACTGACTGCGACATCGAGACAATTGAAGACCAAGACAAGCGGTTACTTTAGCGAAGATGCATCATCCGCCGTTGACAATGAACAAGATCACCCCTACACGGATGACGCGGTGGATGAGTTAGACGGCAAGTTGGGACAAGGTTTTACGTCGGCCGATGAATTGGAAGAAATTGATATAGGAATAGGTGATAGGCCTAGGCCGACGTATGTAAGTACTAATTTGCCAAAGGAATACAAGAATAATTTGATAGATCTTTTGAAAGAATTCAGAGATTGTTTTGCATGGGAATACCATGAGATGCCAGGATTAAGCCGATCAATTGTAGAACATCGGCTACCAATCAAACAAGGCTATCGGCCTATTAAGCAAGCCCCTCGGAGGTTTAAGGCAGATATGCACGAAGCTATAAAAGCAGAGATCGCAAGACTTTACGACGCCAACTTTATCAGGCCCTGCCGATACGCGGAGTGGGTCTCCAACATAGTTCCAGTATTGAAAAAGAACAGCAAGCTAAGGGTATGCGTCGATTTCAGAGATCTAAATAAGGCGACGCCCAAGGACGAGTACCCTATGCCGTTGGCCGATTTGCTAGTCGATGCTGCATCCGGGCATAAGATCATTAGTTTTATGGATGGAAACGCAGATTACAATCAAATTTTTATGGCTAAAGAGGACGTCCATAAGACAGCTTTCAGATGCCCAGGGGCAATCGGCCTATATGAATGGGTCGTCATGACATTTGGTTTGAAGAATGCTGGAGCTACATATCAGAGGGCTATGAATTACATTTTCCATGATCTTATCGGCTCTCTGATTGAAGTTTATATAGATGATGTTGTCATAAAGTCAAGAGAACATGATATGCACTTGGCCGACTTACGCAAGGTACTAGAAAGGGCAAGGAAATATGGTTTGAAGTTGAACCCTAACAAATGTGCCTTTGGCGTATCGGCCGGACAATTTTTGGGTTTCTTAGTCCATGAGAGGGGGATTGAAATCACGCAGAAGAACATCGATGCCATCAAGAAAATCAAGCCTCCAGAAAACAAGACCAAGTTACAATCCCTGCTTGGCAAGATCAACTTCGTCCGGCGTTTTATATCAAATCTATTGGGTCGTATAGAGCCATTCACTCCACTGTTGAAAATAAAGGACGATGAAGAGTTCATATGGGGTGATAAGCAACAGAAGGCGCTGGACGATATAAAAGAGTATTTAACTTCTCCTCCGGTTCTAATCCCTCCACAGAAAGGGGTCCCATTCAAGCTGTACTTATCGGCCGATGAGAAATCCATCGGCTCGGTCTTGGTTCAAGATGTTAACGGCAAGGAAAGAGCTATTTTTTATCTCAGCAGAAGAATGTTAGACGCTGAGACAAGGTACACGCCGGTGGAGAAATTATGCCTTTGTTTATATTTTTCATGTACTAAATTGAGGCATTACCTGCTTTCCAACGAGTGCATCGTGGTGAGCAAGGCCGATGTGATGAAATACATGTTATCGGCCCCTGTGTTGAAAGGACGAGTCGGGAAGTGGATCTTTGCTTTAACAGAGTTTGATCTTCGATATGAATCAACCAAAGCAATCAAAGGACAAGCCCTGGCCGATTTCATCGTTCAACATAGAGACGACTCAGTTGCGTATGCAGACATTGTGCCATGGACATTGTATTTCGATGGATCCGTCTGCAGACATGGTTGTGGTATCGGCCTAGTCATCATATCCCCTCGGGGGGCAAGTTTCGAGTTCGCTTTCACTATCAAGCCTTACTATACCAACAATCAAGCAGAATATGAAGCGGTGCTTAAAGGCTTGCAGTTATTACAAGAAGTCAAGGCCGATGCCGTGGAAATCATTGGTGATTCACAGCTAGTAATTAGTCAACTTTCTGGGGAATATGAATGCAGAGACGATATTCTCAAAGTCTACAATGAGGAGTGCAAAAAGTTATTACATGGTTTCCGGATCGTAACGATGAGACATATACCCAGGAAGCAGAATTTTGAAGCCAATGATTTAGCTCAGAGGGCATCGGGATACAGGCCGATGGCTAAAAACGTTCCGATCCAGATTGCTCTCGTGCACGCCGATGACTGGAGGTTTGATATCATTGAGTATTTGAGAAATCCTTCCCAATCGGCGTCACGCAGAATGAAATATAAAGTTTTACACTATGACTTATTGGACGATAACCTATATTATCGGACGATTGACGGTGTCCTACTCAAATGCCTAGGTCCTGAGGAGGCTAAAACTGTTATGAGCGAAGTACATGAAGGGATTTGCGGCACCCATCAATCGGCCCATAAAATGAAATGGCTGATGAAGCGCGTCGGATATTTTTGGCCAACCATGCTAGAGGATTGCTTCAAGTATTATAAAGGATGTCAGGATTGTCAGAAATTTGGAGCAATTCAGAGAGCACCGGCATCGGTTATGCATCCAATCATAAAGCCGTGGCCGTTTCATGGATGGGGAATAGATATGATCGGCCAGATTAACCCACCATCAAGTAAGGGACACAAGTATATATTAGTGGCTACAGATTACTTCACAAAGTGGGTTGAGGCCGTTCCCCTTAAGAAGGTTGATTCAAAAGACGCTATTCAATTCGTTAAGGAGCACATCATATATCGGTTTGGGTTACCTCAGACAATAACCACCGATCAGGGATCAATCTTCGTGTCCGATGAGTTCGTCCGATTTGCTGACAGCATGGGCATCAGATTACTCAATTCTTCTCCTTACTACGCGCAAGCTAATGGGCAGGTAGAGACTTCTAATAAGTCTTTGATCAAATTAATCAAGAGGAAAATTGACGAACAGCCGAGGCAATGGCATACAACGCTGGCCGATGCCCTTTGGGGTATCGGATGGCTTGCCATGGTGCAATCCAAGTGCCTCCCTATCAGCTGGTCTATGGGCACGAAGCTGTACTGCCGTGGGAAACCACCATCGGCTCAAGAAGGATTACTTTGCAAGACGACTTGACAGCCGATGAGTACCATAATCTTATGGTTGATGAATTGGATGATTTGGCGCATGTTCGATTACGGGCCTTAGAGAACATCAAGCGTGATAAAGATAGAGTAGCCCGTCATTATAATAAAAAGGTTGTTGCCAAGTCATTTGAGGAAGGAGACCTTGTATGGAAATTAATAATGCCGATTGGTTCCAGAGATAATAAATTCGGCAAGTGGTCACCTAATTGGGAAGGCCCCTTTCGAATTCATCGATGTGTTCCTCACAATGCCTATTTGCTCAAGGGATTAGATGGCGAGATTTATGGACGAGCTCTCAATGGAAAATACTTGAAACAATATTATCCCAGTATCTGGATTGACTCATGATCGGCCCTCTAGCCGATTTATGATTACAGCCGATGTGATTAAGCATTGTCTTTAGATGGCCGATACATATTGTCGCCCTTAGTTCAAAATTTCAGAATATGAGCCCTCATCTTCCAAAATTTGGGGGGCATATATATATACAGGCATGGAATTTTTTCACCGGAATTTTTCAAATTTTTCAGGAGTTCTCGCATTGGATTTTTCAGTTGGCAATTGACTTCGGCTTTCTGGCCTATGAGATTGTTTATAATGAGATTGTTTATATTAAAGATATATACATGCACAGCAATGTAATGATTAAGCTGGAATTTTCAGAACAAATTCGGCTGCATGGCCGATCAGGTTCATGTTTACGGACAACATATGTTACATCACCCTATGAAGTTTGCAATGGCGGCAATGGCGTTACGGCGAATCTGCTCAACGTCTTCGATAGCCTGGGCGTCATCGGCCATCGTCCCTGGGATCGGTTTCAGTGATTTGCTCAGGGTCGTGAGGTACTTGGCCGATGCTTTGAGCTTTGCCGTTTGGTCCTCTATGGCCCTGGGTGATGCAGCTATTCCAGCTTCAACTTCTTGGATTTCTCGGCGTGTAGTGGCCAGCTTCGATTCTAGCTCTGCCTCGAGGCGACGGAGTTCTTCAAGCCTATTTTTCAAGGCAATCGGCTTCACCGCTAGCTCGTCCAACTTGGTCTTATCGGTGTTAACTTGAGCCTTGCTAGCGGTCAGGGCCGATTCCAGTTGTTCACGTTCCCGTCGCTCTGCGAGTCTTTCTTTGGCTTTGTTGAGCTTGAATCGGTATTGTTCTAAGAAGATGGCCGGTGTGAGTGTCTCCATCAGGTCTTCGGGCAGTTCGTCTTGGATTTCTTGTACCCTGGCTCTGACGGAGGAGCAATCCTCTACCAAACATTCCAGCGAGGCTTCTAGCCGATTCCCAATGTCGGTCAGCCGGTTCTTTAGATCGTCGGAGATTGGCGTCTTGGCCGTGCTGGGCAGTTCCCTGTCCTCGTCATCGAGAAACTGGCCTATATCAAATGAGAACATATCGGCTAGGCTCTGCAAATGTCAACATAGGTCAAGGTCAGTCTTATCAAATGGGAGCTAACGAAAGGGGATCGGGCTAAGTCTCATTACCTGAGTTGGAGTATCGGTGGTGCTTGCATCGGCCTCCCTTTGCTGTGTTGATGCAGTAGGCGATGGGGTTGGCCGATGTGGTGAAGGTGCTAGAGCCCTAGGCTGAAAAGCAAAGGATTGGTAAGTAGGGTTGAGAGGTTAGCATGATAATATATAAATCAACTCTTACCGAGGCGACCGGAGAGGATGCTGGAGAAGGAGACGGAGTCCTCAATCGTGCTTTAGCCCGCTCACGCCGTTGTAAGGTTGCTTTCTTAGTTCTTGGCAGAGGGGCCGATTGAGTGCTTTCCTTCAGTATAGACGATGCCGCAGCCTGAAAATAATATCAAATTAAAGCCCAGCAATAGGAAGGGGTTATGTGAGCACAGAGAAGAAATTGTGTTTACCTTGCGAATTGCATGTTTGGTCCTTTTCGGTTGGGGGGCATCACTTTGGTCATCGGCCGGTAGGATCTCAGTGGTTTCGGCCGATGTCTCTTTGATAGCTTCAGCCGATGTGTTTTCTTCATGTATATCGGCAGCAGCTGCATCGACTTCTTCCTCCATTACTTGTTCTTCGAGGAATTCTTCCATGGAGGGATCCAGCTCTTCGAGATCTTCTTGGTCGCCAATTTTGGTTTTTTTGCTGGATTTTTGGGCTTTGCCTTTAGATGGCACTTTCCTCTTGGGGTTTCCCTTGATCGTCGGTCCCTGGAGTAGTGATGATATTTTTGGGGCGTTGAGGCCGATGATGGACTCCAGGATGGTTGACCCCGATGGAGCTATGGCTTGAGCATAGAAAATCTTCTGTCCACTGTTGCTCACAGAAGGAATCGGCTCATCTGGTACTTGGGGACTGATGCCTTGGATAAGCTCTGTTACATAGAACCTGGCCGATTGATGAAAGGTGTGAGCGGCCCACTCTTGCCACCAGGTTTGGAAATTGATGTGGACAAAGGTGTTCAGGTGTAGCCGATCACAGTCACCAAGATTCGGGAGCTTGATTTCCATCGCCTTGCTCATAACCAGAGCTGATGAGACTGTGCCTCTGCTCTCCAGGAGTTTATGAAGGTATAAACTGATGGGAAGTTGCCCGAGCCCGCATTGCCTAGCAGCTGTCATTGGGTTATAAAATTCGTAGGACAGGCTGGTGCTCCTTCCCTGAAAAATGCCTACCGGGAGCAGGCATGGAGTGAGGCCGATCATAAACATCTCTCTGGACTCCGTGTCATCGTTTACCAAGCTCAGTTGCAGATCATCTGGGAGTTCATAGTCTCGGTCCGATGTATAGACAAACATGTCCATCCTGGTTGATGGAGGGCCGGTGAAGAAACGGATGAACCATGTAGCCATGTCATCGGTCGATTGATCTGCGCCAGGGTAGACGGAGGCTGCTTCTCCATAAGACATGCATCGTCTGCTCCTGGGGTCTTCGTGATCGGCATACTTCGACGGGAAGCGCGAGTCCGATAGAGGTGGCCGATCGACCATGGTGTTGGTGTGAATTGTTAGCCACAGTTGGATGAACCACCATGGTCCCCCATGTGCCACGGTTTGTTTCAGCATCAAGTCTTGTGTGGCAATGTGGAGTAGCCGATATATAGCTCCTAAGAGATATCGGCCGAGAGGGATTTGTTTTTTGCTGACCAGGGCCGGAGCCAGGTGCTGACAGTTTGTTGTGGGGCCGCAGGTCGATCCGCAGAAGACGAATCTTTCCAACCACAATGTCAGGAAAGCTACATGTTCTCGCTCTGAGACCGATCCTTGTTCCATGTGCTCAGAGATGTACCCAGACCAGCCTCCAATTTTCTTGGTCTTCAGTTTGTGGCTGCTGTTTATCAGGAGGCTGAAGGGATTAATCTCAGAGTCGATGTCTAGTCCTGTGAGTACCTTGATATCTATGAGGGTTGGGGTCATCGGACCTTGCTTGAACATGAAGGCGTTCAAGGTACTTGACCAGAAGTAGCTGGCAACTGACATTAGTGGCTCATTCTTCTTGGTATCGGCCAGGGACAGAGTTATGCATTGGCCGATTCCAATCTCGTCCCAGTGGACTTGTTTGACGGCAGCAATCCTTTTGTGCCATGTCCTGTATCCGTTTAGCTTCGATGGCCATGACCTGAAGGTGTGTTTCCATGCAGAGACAGTGGGCTTGGCCTGCCTGAAGGGGATTCTGGCTGTTTCGGCGTTGATTAGCCAGGTTGGGTCGCAGTCGCCCATGGGGCCCAGGAGGAAGCGATGGGATTTATCGTCGGTAGGGATCAAGATTTGGTTTTTGAAGACCTAAATCGTGAGAATGACGATGAAAATATAAGACCCGGGGGGGCAGAGAGTAGAACCCTAACTTGGAGAAATCGGCGGGGAAAGCGATAATGCAGGATTGAATGAGTCGACTTACCGCGGGGATCTCAGAAGCGTAGAATGGGGCGGAAGCCATTGTTGTTGAAGAAGGGATCGCTGCAAAAGGGGTCGATGTCGATGGAACGCCGAGCGGTCGCCGGAGTTGACGAGCACGAAGAGCTTGTTGAATCGGCGGCGGAAGTTTTCGAATCTGGATCTGCGCAGTTCTCAGACAAGACCTAGCTAAGAAGTCGATGGGTTCCTCGGAGCTAATTCCGCCACATTATATAATGAAGCGGAATTGGGGGGCATGTGTTAACGGTGAAATTTGGTCATCGATTTGGAAGCGAAAGAGGAATCGAAGCAGAGAAGGAGGATTGAGTTCGAGCCAGACTAGGAGTCGTATCGGACCCGGTAGTCGTATCGGACTGGGAAAGATAATGCCATAAAGAGCGTATCGGTCGATACGGATTCGGTTTGATTGAAGGCCGATGCGGGTTATGAGTTGTCAGCGTTTATGCAGGCTTGGTTTGGGCTCAAGATAAGCTTTAAGGAGGTTGCCAAATAGAGATAAAGCTCGGTTTTAGGCAACTGTATCTTGTAAATTGGGTAGTTATACTTGTTTGTTAGTTGTAGATAAGATCGTACCCGACAAGGGTTTTGTTGTAATCTCGGGTATAAATATCCCGATAGTTTGTACATGTAAGCTCTCTCAATCAACCACACAATCAAATCAATCTACTTTCGGCGCATCGCCAATCCTCTCAAGAGGTCTTCTTCGACGAGTTCTTGCTTCTTCGGAGCAGAGGTAAGAACTCGTTCCCGACGATCTGCATCGTCGGGGCTAACGTGTCGCTTTAGACACGTTAAGCCTCGATGATGTGATCGTCGATTATCATGTCTTGGGTAATTTTGACAGGTATCTTAATTAAGCCTTGCCAGCGGTTTACTCGTTTTAGGGTTTATTGCCGACGATGGTTTAATTCTTATGCTTGGCTGGATTGTTCAATGCATCTATCATCCCCAAAAGCAATCGACGACCTGATTTTCTTCGCGTTAAGTCTCAATTCACACTTCGAGTTGCCATCGACCTTAGTCCTGTTTTGAGATCTAACACGAAGCCTATTTTCGGTTGTAACTAAGGATAGTACCGGGGTTTCAGCCGGTCTTATCTAACGCATGTGGTTGCTTTATGCTTCTTGCATGTGTTTGCCACTTATATGTGCAGATCGATAAGCATAGATATGTCGATCATAAAGCAATCTTAAGATTTCTTTATGGTTGATGTGTTTATATTGGTCAAGTTGGCACTAGAGTACTAGCTAGTGCAGTTATCTTCATTATCCTTATCGGCTGATGCTATTAGTTGACACATACACGTCCATAAAGGCCGATAAGATTAGATTCATGCATTAATTATCTTTTATTACGAGTGAGCCGATATAGCTTTGCCCTATCGGCTGGGCTATGACAATGTGTCATCGGTCTATTGACCGATCGGCCATTGTTTTCTGACTTGGTTTACTTGTTTCTTGTTGATTGCAGATCAAATCAACTGGCACGCTCTACTCACGACTAGGCAAACCATTTGGACCTGCACTGGAGTTAAGCAGATCTCCCAGGCCGCCGTGGTAACGTGGAACCCGTTTGGTTGCTGGACGGGTCGAAATTCTGCGCCAACACGCTTTTGGCACGCCCAGTGGGACCACAAGAACACAAGCTTCTCACCAGCAATAAGAACACCTCGAGATGTCGAAGCAGGCCGAGATCGTCGAGGAGAACGTCATTCCCGTGACCGTTTGGTTGCTGGACGGGTCGAAATTCTGCGCCAACAGTCCAGCACGAGGTGACAAGTGGTCCTCCAGAGCTCTGCGTCGCGCGTGCAGAGCTCCGCAAGACCGTGCGGTGCCCGCTCGACGACATCGCGATGCGTGTACGGGGTCCATCGAACCCGGTCGGGCGTAAGCTGATCGAAGTCCGCCACGAACTGTGTGTACACGCGACGTGTCGTTCCGCTCACCCACCTCGGCTGCAAAAAAACATGAAATATTTGATTAGTGCCCGTAAATCGAGATAAAGCGCAGAATAAGAAAGTGCTATGAAAAATGCATTGCAATGTACAATTTACCTCGCGGTGTGTCCACAGCGATCCCATGGTGGGACGATCGTCGATGTCTTCAAGTCCAGACTTGTACATCTCATCGACGCCGTAACTTGCATACGACTCCAGCTGTGGCCTTCCAATGTCAAAGCGCTCATGCGCCCATAACATTAGAAGCAGAGGGCATCCTGTCAGAGAACTGGCCTTGCCGTTCTTGTTGCAAGCATCGCATAGACCAGCGTACGTCGCCGCAAGAACAGCCGACCCCCAACTGTACTGCGAAATCTCCTCAACAGGTAGCTCGGCGATCTGCTCCGCGTAGTGGATGAAGTGCTTGTCCACGGAGTCAGCATGAGTCCCCGTGAACATCACCCACCCAAACAACCACAGTAGGTACGCGAGTAAGTGTCGACGCACTACCCAGTCCTCCTGATCCTCTGGGAACACCTCCTGGTGGAACTGGTGCAACCAACTCCTCGTGGGCCCATGCCCATCTGTGAGATCCTCCAGCGGAGCAGCCACCACTCCACCAAAACTGGCCAACAGATCATCCGCCCATCCAACATGGACCAGTGTCGGGCCAACCGCTGCACCCGCTATAGGTAGACCCAACAAAAATGACACATCCTGCAGAGTGGGTGCCATCTCTCCAACTGTCAGGTGAAAGGTGTGTGTCTCTGGCCTCCATCTATCCACCAAAGCACTCAGCAAGGCCGCATCGATGTTGATACGGGGTGACCTTCCACGTGAAGGCTCAACCAAGCGTGCGCAGGTCAACAACCCAGCGGCTCTCAACCTGTTACATGTCAAAAAGAAATAATTAGCAATGCGAGAAAATTTAAATGACAGCACGAGGTGACAAATGGTTTTTCGCATACCTTGGAACCCAACGAGGATCGATACGCCAATACTGATCCGGTCCCCGCATCTTCAGCACGTTGCAGAACGTCCC
Organism: Oryza officinalis; assembly: GCA_008326285.1. Taxonomy (NCBI): domain Eukaryota; kingdom Viridiplantae; phylum Streptophyta; class Magnoliopsida; order Poales; family Poaceae; genus Oryza; species Oryza officinalis. The sequence continues at coordinate 5,073,613 of BDMV01000007.1, forward strand.
CTGACTCAGTCGTCTCGAACGGTGATGTTTATCGATCACCTCGTCGATCAGCGATACGTCATCCCTGCCAGCCATATCTGCAAAATGCATGATTATCAGTGTCGTGAGCATCAGAAATGAATTAAAAATGGCAAAATGAGCGTGCATATTTATGCAAAGCGAAATTTTAATAGCAGAAGTCAAATACTGATAAACTGATGTGGACACACTGCAAAACTTTAAATGAATAAAATGTTATGCAACGCTGCGGTGTTGGTACATATAAATATTACAAGCCAGAAAATGAAAAAATGAGCGTGAAAAAGTTATGCAACGCGATAGTATCATCGTACAGGTTAAATACTAACAAGTTCAAGTGAACGCACTCTACAACTGGTAAATATAAATATTACAAGATGAATAACTAAGGATTATTTCTCGAAGTCGACCTCCGCCCTGGAACACGCCGAATATCGCCACCTTCTGCATCTTTGCCTACGTTGTACATGCTGCAATCTTTACGGCTATGGTCTCCGCCGCATACAATGCAGGCCTTTGAACGCCGCGAACGGGTGTTCATTTCAGCTTCATCCATGTGGTTCTTGATTCGACGGCTCTTGCGACGCCCCTTCGTGCCAACCAGCAAATTTGCGTCAGGCACCCAGTTGGCTTCCCCTGGGGGTGGGCGAGTGAATTCACACACCGCACGCCAACCACGCAATTCACCGCGCCAGGTCTTCTCCCATGCTTCCTTAGTAAAGTAAGGCGAGACGAATATGTTCGCATCGACACCACCTTTTGCGGAAGCGGCAAGAACATGAGAGCATGGCAGATGTCGAAGCAAAGGCTTGTTGCAGTTGCATTTGCAAGAACGATAGTCTGGCCACAACGTGCACTCCAATGTGATGTCCGTACTCCCAATACCGACACCACTCTTGTCACGCAGACGTACCTCAAACAACAACTCCCTATTCCCAGCAGGCCAGACCCTGTGCATTCCGCCCTTATTGCTTTTCTCCTCCATGTACAGTGTGATAGCGGGGCTATACCTTACATTAGGATTGGCAAGGTTAAGACTAGCCATGGCGTATCTTTTACAAAGATACTTCTGTATACCCCTTGTGATGCCCTCCAGGATAGCAATAAGTGGTAAAGGACGTGTATTTTTCATCACCCAGTTGTACACTTCAGCAAGGTTTGTTGTCATCACACCATACCGTGAACCATTGGTGTCGTACAACAATGACCACTTTTCCCTTGGCTCATGCTCTATCCAGTCAGTGAAACATTTTGTAGCCCTCCCCCGCTTCCTACATCGGGTGACAGATGGTGATTCGTTTGGGACGGGATCCAGGCCTTCCGGCTCGTCTTGTCGGGCAACAACTGGTTTTTTTCGAACCTCTTGCATGTGAGTAGTGGTCAGCCGATCCAGCTGTTCTCATATGGCGTCGAACTTTCTTTGCTGATTCTGCTTGCACAACTTTTTGAACAGGTCCATTAACCTCTTACTCCTGAATTGTCTGTAAAAATTTGCACCGAGATGTCGCATACACCATCTGCTATGCAAATCTGTCCAGGAAACCTCCTCTGTTACATGTTCCTTTAGCTGCTGCACCGCTGATAGAATGCCGGCATGTCGATCATGCAGAACACACACATTTGGTCTGTTTTAAACAACACACCTTTTAATGTGACACAGGAACCATAGCCAGCTCGATGTGTTCTTGCTTTCAACAAAAGCGAAAGCAACGGGGACGAGATGGCTATCAACGTCGACTCCGATTGCGGTTAAAATAGTTCCCCTATACTTGCCTGTCATAAAAGTACCATCAACACATAGCAACGGAATGCAATTTCGGAAGGCCTCTATCATGCACCCAAATGACCAAAATGCACGACGAAGGACGTTTTTCCCATTGTCATTAACCTCATCGAGAATAGCCATATATGTGTCCGGGTTTCTGGCCTGCAACACCTCCAAAAGTGGGGGAAGGTTGTGGTATGAATCTTCGTAACTTCCAAATCTCATCTCCAGTGCTTTCTGCTTACCCCTCCAAGCCTTATCGTACGATATCTCATACCCGTACTCTTTCTCCACGTCATGCATTATTGTGAACGGCGACAAAGAGGTTTTTTTAATAACCTTCGAATAAACCATTTGTGCCACGAATGCAGCCGTCATGTTCCTGTGTACCAAAGGGGTCTTGTCCAACAAACATGTATGCTCCTCAACCCTTGAAGCTACCCATAAGTTGTCATGTTGTGACTTGTAACCATGCACTCTCCAAGGGCATCCGGGCTTCGTGCACGTCACGTCATACGTCGTCCGATTTGAAACCTTCACCCTGAACTCCCGCTTCTGCAGAAAAGCCCACCTCTTCACTGCGTCTTGTAGGTGCCCTTTGTCGTGAAACATCTGTCCAACTTGCACCTTCTTACAATCATATTGCCAGTGGGCATCTAAACCATCGTTAACCCCCAGACGGCTCATCGATATGGTCGTCCAATCTTCAGGTACGTTGGCTTCCTCGTCCCACTGTGCTATATCTTGCCCTTCCATCACGAACGAAATATATTCCTCGTTCTCCAGTTCCATTTCTTCCACTACCGCATCGTTCTCCTCCGCAGCATCAACAGCCAAAGGTGAGTCCGGCTCATCGTCATCCAACTCGTTAGGCGGACGATTGCCACCAGGCACAACTAAATCTACCGGTGCAGTAACCTCCTCCACTGCATCCTCTTGCCCACTCCTATAAATATTAATCTCTTCCACGATATGAGTTTGATCCACCTCCGTGCGGCTGGTCTCGCCGGTTCCAACAACATCTGTTTTCTTTTGCACCAATATTGCTAGGCTATAACTTTTCTCTCTTACTTTAGCCACAAATTTTCTCCAACTCCCGGTAGATGCAAGGTCTACTACCCTCCACTGCCATCCGTATTCACCCCTTACTGGCCACACGGCTTTTATGATTAATTTCTCCATCAAAGGATCTATCCCGAACATATTATGCAGCCACCCTAGCACATCGTTCAAAACCAACTGGCCTGGTGTATTTAGGGTAGTATCAACGAATGCATATACGGTCAAATCGACCCCGCTATCACAAAGTTGTATTGGAGCGTCGCCATAATACACCCGAACGGGCATATCACCTGACATCCTGAAATAGCATGCCAATTGCTATTAATACGCTTACCCGAACGGGCATATCACCTGACTACCCATAAAGTGTCGCATGCTCTATGCTTACATTATTGCTGTAACGTATTTCCAACTATATCTCATTACTTCAATATAAGTTCCATTCGATTTTAACTAATAATAAACGTATAATACCTCCATTCGATTTTAACTAATAATAAACGTATAATACCTGTACTAACATCCAACAATGATTAACCAAAAAAATTACCGCCGTCCTAAGGGATTACAAATTTATACCTTCGCTGTCATTCCTCTTTCCTGCGTACTTGCGCACGTCTCCTTTCAAACCGCATAATTATTCCCTTCGGCCGAATGACACAGCTCTGCACTAATTTTGACTACTTAAATGTAACATCAAATTGCTCAACATTACAAAATTGCTAATCACCTCAGCAAACATATACTAACTTTAAATTATTTGCAACATACAACTAAATAACTGTATATACTGACATTAAACAATGACAAATGGTTCACACATTATATATACTAACATTCAACAATGTCTAACGATTTACACATTATACGTACTAGCATCGAAATAACAAATAACAAGTCTCGTAATAGCATTGATATTTACAACTTAACATAGGGATTAATTATACCTTAACCACCGCAGCTGCTTTTGGGCGTCACCTTCTCTTTCCTTCTAGTGCTGCTACCTTCGCGACGATGACACGCCATGGCAGCAAGCACCGGCGGTGGACGCGACAACAACCTTCGCACTCGGGAGAAAACAACTGCTCCCAGCAGCAGCAAGCAGCAGCGAGTGAGGAAGGAGAAGGCAGCAGCACGCAGCAGCAAGCAGCAGCAGCACTCGCAGCAGCAGCAAGAAGCAGCAGCAGCAGCAACAGCAAGCAGCAGCACTCGCAGCAGCAGCAGCAGCAGCAAGCAGCAAAGCAGCGAAGTGAGGAAGGAAGGCAGCAGCAGCGAAGTGGTCCAGAAGCTAAAGGGGCCTGTCGAACGCCCGTAGGCCGACAGGGGCGGTGGGCCGCACGTGTCGACCTGCCGCTGGTCGACAGGCGCGGCGCGTGTCGCTGTCGGTCGCCCGTTGTTCGACAGGAGCTGGGCCGCGCGGGTGGTGGGCCCTGTCAAACTGCGGGAGTTCGACAGGCCCTCTATCGATCTGCCGCAAGTCGACAGGTCCTGTCGATGGGCCCCTATTCGACACGTCGGGCTATCGTTTCCCCCCCATTCGACAGGCCCACATTTTCGCAATTTTCTGCAAAGGCCCACTAATTTTGCGATTTTCCATTTAAACAATATTATTTCAAAAAAAAACTCCAATTACAGTTACAGCAAAGCATGAACAGATAGAACTTGTTTGGGTCTTACCAAAACTACTGGTATAAAAGAATGGGCATTAACGATTTTTTTATAAAGCATGATAGTTTGGTTTGTTGCCAAAATTTTTACGAAGTTGTTCGTCTTTTTACCCTCACCAGGATATTAGCATTGCCATTCTTTTAACAGCAAAACCAAATGAATGGATTATCCTATTTCTATTAACATTTTTTATGGTGTTGACTTATACATGAGTGAGGTTTTAGGCTGCGTTTTCGCGGAGGGGTTGAAAACCTCTCCTCCGTGTACGGAAAAAGGAGTGACTCATTAACGCATGATTAATTAAGTTACTTCTTCATTTCATATTATAAATCGTTTGATTTTTTTTTTAAGTCAAACTTGTTTGAAAAAAATATACTAACATTTTTAATACAAAACAAACATATTATTAAAATATATTCAATGTTAAATTTAATGAAACTAATTTGGTGTTGTAAATGTTACAAATTTTACTATAAATATGATCAAATCTAAAGAACTTTGACTAATAAAAAAGTCAAAAAATCCTAATGTCATTTACCATAGACAAGCAAAATTGACAAACATGATGTTCTGATTTAGGAAGAGAAAAACTAGTGCACAAGATTATATTGATAAGATGAAGGTTGTGTAATGCAGGTAGGCTAGACTAGATGGCTTGTATTATCTTGCAAATAAAAAAGATGATGGCGCTGAGGAGTTATGTCCCTTTGGTTTGCTAGTTTGGGTTAGGCATGTTCATTAATCTTACTGTACGCTGCTGTTACAGCTCTGCTGGTTCCTAGACATGATAATTAATTAAGTATAATCTAAATTATCTAGTATCTTGTTATGTATGGACCAGACGCAGTGGAATCAACAAATTGAGAGTAATTAAGCAGGTGTTTTGTCTTGCTGTATGCCCGTGCTGGCAAGGCTTTCGCTTCATCTTTAGGAAGCATATGCTAAAAAGAAGGAGAAAGTTGTAATTTGAAGTTAGATGTTAGAACGGGGCCTATTCAACAATCCGATCAAGCCCTTGATTGGGTGTTAAACAGTAAATCTGTGAATCGAAAGAATTGTGTCCGTCCCTTAGTTCACAAATTATTGTTGTTCGGATAAAATTCAATCAAACTTTTTAAGCTTTGAATATCATTGTCCGGTTGAAATACATACATATAGTTTTAAACATAAAATGTTAAGATACATTTGTTTTAAAAAGCTATATATATATATTTATAGACATTCTGATTGGTTGAGTTGTTTCCTACAGTATAATTATAAAATGGAAGACATATGACAAAAGACAATGGAAAGTCGTCGTATACAAAAGTAATTATATATGTCAAGGCTAAATGACAAATGTATTCATTCCTAAACGTGACTTCTATACATAAGCACTTGTATACAAAATTACTATCTTCATCCTAAAATATATAACGTTATTGACTTTTAACACAACGTTTAACAGTTTGTCTTATTCAAAATATAAATAGATAAAAATACAAGTTAAGACTATATATATATTATATAGTTTTTTATGATAAAACAAGTCACAACAAAATAAATAATATTTATATAATTATTTTAATAAGACGAGTGATCAAACATTATAAAAAAGTCAACGATATCATATATTTTGGAACAAAGAGAGTATTTATCTTTTTATAAGAGCATAATACTTACTCCATTATTGCATACTCGTGCTCCATTGCTGTATATACTACGGGCATTCATAATACGATGCAAAAGTAGTCCATAAACAATATAATATTTTATTTGGCCATTTAATATCATTGTACAACTAGTTCATATAGAAAAAATAACAAAAGATATCTATATGAATCGCTTTTGTCGTATGCCCTGCTACTGCATGTTCGAGGGAAGTGTACTTGTACAGCTGGTACGAGGATTACCCGTAGCTACAGTAGTGCGTGCAGCGTGCGTGCCTGCATGAGGTGATAGCTAGGTGCCCGCCTGGTCTGTTGGTGTGCTGCGTGTTGCTCGATAGGAGCAGAAAGTGGTGCAGGCTGCAACACAGATCCAATATTGATAAACGTGTGAAGATCTTGATGCAATGATGCAATGATGCAATGCTGCAGCGATTGGACTTGAGAGGGTGCAGCAAAACAAGCAGGCAGCCACAACACTATAGGCTGATAGACCCACAACACTACAGGCTGATAGACCGACTAGCTTGCTACGGATATACCACAACACTACAGGCTGATAGACCGACTAGCTTGCTACGGATATACCTTGCCCTGTTCAGTCAATTTGTCCGATTAATCGGATACATATGTCATTGCAAAATTGTTATATTTAAAAAATGATATTACTATTCATTCATGATATCTACTATTTTTTTCTAAAATAAATTAATTTAGTCAGGATGTGACGTATATTAGTGTCCAGATTCATAGTATCAGAATATATCATATCTTATACTAAATTAACTTAATATGAAACCGAAAAAATTTGTCGCATTCATCTCCATTAGACTATATATATATAGTAGTATAATTCATGATAATTAATATTGCGTGATGAGTCAATATTGCGTGATTAATTGAATTTAACTTTTGTAAACTTAAAAATAGATTTATTACTTGACTTTCTAAAACAAACTTTTATATAGCTTTTTTAAAAAATATTCACCATTTAACACTCCGAAAAACACATTCACTAACAAAGTGGTTAAGCTGAATACCAGGACGCAATAGAATTAACCCAGCCTTGGAAGAAAAGGATGTACTTATTAAGCTAATATAGACAATAATATACTTTGATATTATTGATTTTAAAGCAAATATGGCCAGATAAATACAGACTATCCTACAGCTGATTGAATTATAGTACTTAAATTTTAAAATTGGCCGTAGTCTATATATAAGTTCATGTTAGCTCCAAACAAACGATCGTCTTTTAAATTTAAAGCGTTACTAGAAATTTCACAAGCTAGCATGCATGTTCCATGTCAGTGTATGCTAACAGGAAAAAAAACGAAACTTTAGCTGATAAAGCAATGGCTTAACAACTTAGAGAAAGGTTTATTGGTAAATTTTTTTACAGAGGAGTATGTATCTTAGAAATTTAAAAACCAATATTAGAAAGAAACTATAATTAAAAAAATCCAATCAAACATTTGAAAATTAGTAAGCAGCTCGAAAGAAACTACAGTGGGGATAGGAGCATCCGAGCATGGAGTTCTTATCGAGTCTGACATCCATGCGTCTATGCTGCTCAGCTCTTGATTGCTTCGTCAGAGGTGCGAGACTGCGAGCTACAGTCTCCTATCAATTTTGTAGAGTAGTACACCAATATCACATGTCACTCACTAGCAAGACGTGCGATAGGAGTAGTAATTTTTGTGCGATATCATAATCACGTATGGTGGTATTTAAGAGAGATTAAGATAAATATAAACTTAGCGCATATAAGAGATCAGAAACCATTAACTAAGTTTTAATTATTATAAAATTTAAAAATAGATTTATTCGATATTTTAAAGCAACTTCTATATAGCAATTATTTTAAAACACACTATTTGATAATTTAAAAAACATGCTAATATAAATTGAGATAAAATCTATATCTTAATCTTAATCAGAAAACGTGTTAACAGTACTCCAGCTTGTCCATAAAGTTATATAGTCCATCATCATCATCAACCAGAAAGAATAGCCTGCCTCTTTTCATTTCTATCGGCGTACTAGGCTACTAGCATGTGGAATTGGTACTTACTCCATCCGTTAAAAAAATAATTTAGTTGAAAATATGACACCAACTAAAACTAGAATGACAAATCTGGATATGATTTTGTCCAGATTCATTGTTATAGGTGATATGATATTTTCATCTAAATTGATTTTTTTTTATGAAGGAAGTACGCTTCATTCAGAAGAACATCTGATGGACTACTACTATATTTTCTTTGTCCTAAAATATAAGAAATTTTGATATCTAAATTTATAGTATTACGTTGTGTTACATATATTTAAAATTTTTTATATTTTAAGACGAAGAAAATAATATACTCATGCCATACCAACCATGCATGGTACAGCCAATTTAAGCTGTAGTATTACATGGACAATCGTTTATTGGTTTAAAATCTTATTACTACTATACGTACCATAAATTATTCTCCAGTACTGTTCGCATATGGCATTCTACTACAAGTTTTTTTTTAATGTACGACACATGAAGTTAGTCTTGGAGCAACACTAGGAAGTATGGAGTAGGAGTACTCACTTCCAAAAAAAACTCACTTAGAAGGAAATGTGATTCTTCTTAGTATGAAATTCGTGCTACTAAGAAAAATTTGAACAAAAGTTTATTCAAATTCGTTGTATTAATAATGATCCCATGGATAAAAGTTTGTTCAAATTCGTTGTATTGGCAGTGTTTAGTTTCCAAAAAATTTTTTTAAACTTCCAACTTTTCCGTCACATCAAATGTTTGGACATATGTATGGAGCATCAAATGTGGACGAAAAAAAACCAATTGCACAGTCCGACTGTAAATTGCGAGATGAATCTTTTGAGCCTAATTACGCCATGATTAGCCATAAGTGCTACAGTAATCCACATGTGCTAATGATAGCTTAATTAGGCTCAAAAGATTCGTCTCGCAGTTTACAATCAGAATCTGTAATTTGTTTTGTTATTAGTTGACGTTTAATACTTCAAATATGTGTCCGTATATCTGATGTGATGTATTTGCCAAAAAAAATTTTGGAACTAAACACGGCCATTATCAAGGACCACATATTTTTTATATTAATTTTTTAAGATGAAGGGAGTACGGGGCTGCCTTGTTTTTCCGATTTCTTGTCAAGTCCCATCCGTAGGAGAGCAGTAGTACGAGCAGTACTGCACTAGTAGTAGACTCGTGTGAACAAACAAAGCTTTGCAGTGCAGATTGGGAGCATCGAGAGAGAAAGGGGGAGAGGACAGTCTCAACGGCACAAAACGATGAGTATCGGATGCAGCTGCAGCTGCAGCCTGCCGAGGGTACGTACAAACTTTTCTACACCGTCTGTCATGTTGCATACGCTAGTCTATTACTTTAATTTCAAACCGTGAACTTCGGGAAAAGAAGGAAGCTTAAATACAAGTAATTTCTTGTACACTTGTAACTAAATTACAGCATACTACTACTGGAGTAGTAATACTAGTATTTTAAGGAGTAGCAAGAACAATTATAGGCGTCTCATTTTTTTAGGAAAAACAAACTCGCCGATTTTTAACTAATAATCATATTAACCATATTTATGTTAAGTATTATGCATGTTATATCATTATATTTATATTTTAAAATATTTTCATGTGATGCTAATTTTATATTTATTAGAAGTATAAAATAAAATAAATTATTGATCGTCAATGAAGATCGTGTGAAAAAAATTATAATTTGAGACAAAGGGATTAATATCTGAAATTCCTTAATTGATGATCAAGTTGTTTTGTTTTTGTCGGTCTCAGCCAGCACAGGCGAGAAAGTAACAAACTCCCGTAAAATAAGACCATTACTACTTCAGTAATTACTCATTAATTATCAACAACTGTTTAGGAGTACTCCTACTACAAACAACGTACAGGTACTCCCCTAATCCCCTATTATTTCCCTATAATTTGGAAATGAGGGAGTAGTATATTAGAAGTGGAGTACTACAGCACGTAGTAGTAGTAACTAACAGAAGAAGGAGGTTAGCTAAGCTAATTAAGCTAGCTTAGCATGCATGGAAGCACACACACACTAACCCTAAGCACCGCGCTTCGCTTACCTACTCCTCCACTCACAGACACTCAAATATCCCTCCTCCTCCTCCCAGTAGGAAGAAAACCCCTAGCCGCCGCCGCCGCCGCCGCCTTCCACCGGCCAAGATGGCAGCAGCTCGTCTGGCCTCCACCGTGCTCGCCGGGAGGAGGAGGGCGGCCTCCGCCATCATCGCTGCCGGCATCCACGTGCACCCGAGGGCGGCCTTCCCCTCCCCGGCGCTGCCTGCGGTCGCCGCCACGCGCCACGGCGTCGTCGCTGCCGGAGCGCGCTACGGCGGCGGCGTCCACCTGCACCCGAGGGCGGCCTTCCCCTCCACGACGCTGCCTGCGGTCGCCGCCACGCGCCACGGCGTCGTCGCTGCCGGAGCGCGCTACGGCGGCGGCGTCCACCTGCACCCGAGGGCGGCCTTCCCCTCCCCGACGCTGCCGCCTGCGGCGGCGACCGCCACGCGCCACGGCATCGTCGGCAGCGGCCGAATCGGGCACCTCTGGCCCCCACGCATGGTGCCGCCGCCCAAGCCACGGGCCTTCTCCTCCTCAGGCGAGGGCGGCCCGGGCGCGATGGGTCGGCGCCGCGGCGGCGATGGCGGTGGTGCACCCAGGGGCGGGAGCTTCCTCGGATGGACCAAAAGTGTCGACTTGGATCTCACCCGGATCCTAACCAAGATGGAGATGCTCGTCAAGACCACCGACTCGCACAAGGCCCTCCTCAACAAATACGCCCAAGCACTTGAGAAACTACAAATGTTAGTTTCAAATTTCCCTTTTTTTCTTTCTCCTTAGTTTGTTTCTTGGTAAAATTTAAATTTGCTCTATCCTTTCTCCTCAAATTTGCACCTTTTTTCCCTCATTTTTTACTCCTGATCCATGCTTATTTGCTCCCCTTTTCTTTCTCCTGTTTTCTCTTTTCTTGTTAGTGTGATGGAGACAAATCAGAGGAACAAGCGCTGGGTACGAACTTTATTTCTCATGGCTTCAGTTCTCACTGTTTCTTTCGGTGTGTACTCTTATGGAGTTTCCACGGGGCGAGTGGATGTGAATGGATTTCTTAAGAGCTTCATCATTGACATCCTCGATGATCCTACAATCTCCGTCAAGATGCATGATTATGTTGAGGATTTGGCTGGCACTGCAGTAGAGTCTATTAACCCAATCAGAAAGTTTGTCAACTGGTTGTCTGGAAAGTCTAGACCTGCCCATTATCAGAAACTCAGTGAAGAAATTCTTGACTACTATGCCAACTGGTCATCGATCCTTGCTTTTGTCGTGAATGCCTTCGCCAAATCACAAGGGGGAAAAATATCTGAGAGTAAGTCAACTTTTCCTAATCAGTCCATAAACAGTACTATGTATTTAATTATACTATGTGCTTATAATCTTTTGTTTGATCGTTTTCAGAGGTTTTGTGGTCCTTTTTGATCAAGGTGGGGGTGCAGGAAAGTACATTGAACAAGGCATTACTTAATGTATTAGTGAGAGAGAGGTAAGTGCTCATATTACATTTATATTGCCTTTTTTCTTTTTTTTGCTGTTTCGTTTATTTGTGACATCTTAATTGTTTGCTAGGTTTATTTTGAGAGAGGAGCATGGTGGTGCCATCACTTACAAGATGGTGGAGAGTGGATACGGAGACAGGATGAAGGGCACAATTCAGGAGAGGATTCGCCCTATCCTAAAAAATGTAAGTTCCAGTTTTGTTTCTCCAATTTTTATGGCTGCGAACGAACTAACACAAGTGAAATTTGCTTTGCAGGAGTTTGTGATGCCGGCTGCCGCATGCGGTCCAAAATCTAAGCCCAGCCATTAGGTGTACCAAGAGAAGCCTTATCATCGCTGACTACATGAACGGCTATATTCAGTTAGTAAAGAACTCGTGTGCATGATATTTTGCAGCTGTTATTACTGTCCCAGCTGAATGCCTACTCTTCCTATTACTCTTTCTCTTCCTGTATTGAGTAACAGTTTCTCCTAAACAAGTTACAGAAAACAATTGCAATGCTTAGCAATGAAATATCTACCCTCCTTGAAAACAGCAACCTGTGCATATAGGTGATTTGGGGTTGCCGGCCGGTAGGATTTGAATTTTAGACCATTTTATTAACAATGCATCTACTGCCTAGGTTTGTAGAAATAATAGTCTGCAGATAATCTCTTATTCTTTTATATTGCTCCTTGTAGTTCCTAAGAACTCTATCAGAAGCTTTGCTCCTTGCTCTACAAGCCATTATTTTGCTAACATCAGCCACATATTGTGTCATGGCTACATCCGTCGGAACAGAGCCTTCCTAAATTGTTTCAACCGCGTAGTCTAAATCCCTCATTTACACAATTTGATAGCTGTGCAGTGCCTTTCTAAATTGTTTTACATCTTGAAAGCACATCTTGGTTTCATCAAACCAATTCCTTGAGGCTAAACATCCTCCTAGGCCTCTTCCTCTTTCTCACCACAATTGGCACCTCATCCCCACCATCGTCTTCAGAGCATAGATCATCTTCATCACCCATAGCTATCTCACATATTTTCATTCCTAGCAACAATCTCACAATTTCTATTGATTGGTACCGGCAATGCCTAGGCTGTCACAATGTCTGTCTTGCTTGCTTTCACAGTTTTTGGCTGCCCGAAAATATCTTTGATGTGTATCTCCTTCACAATGCTCTGTTGGGTGTTCTGTTAGCCTCTTCATCTCCTTTATCACCACTTGTTGATATAATTCATCTTCCTTTTTGCCTGTGGATATCCATTTATTGATATATAAAGGGCGGATTTTTATCCATTATTTGAAAACAATAATTCATCTTTCACAGAATCACAGTCAGATGCATCATCGGATTCCTCATTGCATGAATTATGGTTGATCAACCCATGCAATGGTACTATTTGCTATTGTGAGATTCCGTCAAGTTTGCAGTTAACTTCCTTCTGATTCCTTTTATATTGTGAGATTCCGTCAAGATTGCAGTTAACTTCCTTCTAAAAGTTTTTATATCTTCCTGCATATAGGTATTTGAAATCCATTGCTATATAGACTCACAAGATCAGGACAGTGTAAGGCTCAAGGCAGGCTGGTTTCAGGCCTCGTTAAATTCTCTTTGGATTTGTTATCATATTTTACGGTTTTATTCCAGTCCATCTTAAATGAATGACCAAAGCTCCTGCCTTCTGTTTCGGGAAAAAAAACGTCAGCGCAAAACTTAGTTTAATCCTGGTTTGATTCGACTATCTTGGGAGCTGTTTTGCTATTTGTGAAGAGTTGCAGTTTATTGTGTTCAGACTTTGCACTTCACAGCCTCTCCCATCACCGTCGCCGCCGCTGATCACGGCAATTACCAATATGGCAGCACAACACTTTAGGTAATGCAAGTATTAATGCTCCAGATCTGAAGCTCATGAAACATGGAAAAAAAAGCAAGATATTACTAATAAGAAAGCAATGTATTTTGGGTCCAACTAACGACAATCACTAACTCAATGCACATCAATCACTAACTAAAGGTTATACACACTCAAAAATATTGATAATTAATACATTTATACATGACAGGTAGAATCCATTTTGAACCATCGTAAATTAAACATAGCACTTTCTCATCGCCTAGTAAAAAAAAAAATCATGCCAAGCAATCTCACACAGCATGGGACCATTGCTTCTTCTGCTTCTCTATCTGCAATAGTTACAGGACCTGGACAAAGTGCAGTCAATTACAAAATTCAGTTAGCAAGCACAAACAACCCAAATGTTCAGCTTGGCAAAAACTTCAGTGAACATTGCCGCATTCAGTAACTTAGTACTAAAATAGATGCAAACATTCATCTTTTCAGTAACTTAGGCTGTGTTTAGATGCCAAAAAAATTTTGGCCAAAATTTGTTTGATGTATACGGACACACATTTGAAGTATTAAACATCAACTAATAACAAAACAAATTACAGATTCCGATTGTAAACTGCGAGACGAATCTTTTGAGCCTAATTAAGTCATCATTAGCACATGTGGATTACTGTAGCACTTATGGCTAATCATGGCGTAATTAGGCTCAAAAGATTCATCTCACAATTTACAGTCGGACTGTGCAATTGGTTTTTTTTTTTCGTCCACATTTGATGCTCCATACATGTGTCCAAACATTTGATGTGACGGAAAAGTTGAAAGTTTGAAAAAAAAATTTTGGAATCCAAACACTGCCTTAGATGTATACAATATATTTAGCATGCAAGCTCAAATGACAATATTTAGCTTGCAGTTCATGTCAAGATGCCATACACTGCCCTGCACTAGTACAGAAACGATTTTTCCGTGCGGGCCGAAAGGCATCTTTCTGTGTGGAAGGCCTGCCCGCACGCGCGAGAAGGTCTAGGAAAAGACCATTTTCGCGTGCGGGCGGCCCAACCGCACGGGAAGATTGATTATCCCGTGCGGTCGGCTTAAGCGGCCCGCACGCGATAATTGATCTTCCCGTGCGGGCCGCTTAAGCCGACCGCACAGGATAATCGATCTTTCCGTGTGGATAATTAAGTAGACCGCACGGAAAAAAAATTCAAAAAAAAATAAAAATCCTAGCTATCCCGGCGGCGGCGGCGCGGATCCGGCCGTCGTATATACAAAATTAATTTCACTTCACATCACAAATAACACAAAATTAATTTCACATCATCACAATTTCACATATATTTTTGTACAATTAAATTTACAAATAAATTCACATCACAAATTATAAAAAAAAATAATTTCACGGCCGGCGCCGGCGGCGATTGTGGTGTCGTCGTCGTCGGTGACGGTAGGTGGTGGTCGGTGGAGGCGGTGGAGGCGGTGGAGGCGGCGGCGGTGGTGGAGGCGACGGTGGATGCCGGAGACGGAAGAGGCCGGCGGCGGGGAGGCAGCGGTGGAGGCCGGAGGCGGAGGAGACCGGCGACGGGGAGGGGGCGATGGAGGCCGGAGACGGAGGAGGCCGGTGGCGGGGAGGCGGAGGCGGAGGCAGAGGCGGAGGCGGCGGTGGAGGCCGGAGGCAGAGGAGACCGGCGGCGGGGAGGAGGCGGTGGAGGCCGGAGGCGGAGGAGGCCGGCGGCGGGGAGGCGGAGGCGGAGGAGGCCGGAGGCGGAGGAGGCCGGCGGCGGGGAGGCGGAGGCGGAGGAGGCCGGAGGCGGAGGAGGCCGGCGGCGGGGAGGCGGAGGCGGAGGCGTAGGCCGCCGGCGGAGGAGGAGAGCCCTTGACGGTGGAGGCGGGATCTGGATTTCGTCGGGTGTTAGAAAATTTCGGAGCCCGCGCGTACCTATATAGGCGGTGATGATCATCGCGTGTGGGCAGCTTAAGGGCCCGCACGGAAAGATAATCTTTCCGTGCGGGCGACTTAAGAGGCCCGCACGGAAATCCAATTTAACTTTTTTATTTTTCTCTCTGGATTTCTCTCTCTAGTGTAGAGGAGAGACAAAACAACTTTTTTATTTTTATTTTATTTTTCTAATATTTTTTTCACACATAGGAGCACGCAGGAACCAACCACAGAAAATTTAAGTTCGAACGGACGAAATATGTGGTCCGTAGAATTTTTCAAAGTTCTATCGAAAAGGGTCCCGAAGCTTCTCACCTCAAAAACACAATCTTGCAAGCGCAATTTCGAGATTTTGATTTCGCCAAACCCGACAAAGCGGGGGAGCAATGGATGTAACTTTTTTTGTAGATATCCGTCGATATATTATATGTCTGATTTCGAATCCGTATGAAAAAGATATGGCTGTTTTATCGAAGGACACTCGAGTTATGACTGTTTTGACGGCAGACTCAAAGATAAGCTTAGTGAATTGTTAAAACTAATTGGTGTAAGATAAAATCATGGAAAAATTCATGTGGATGCTACTCAATATGTTAGACTCACTGGAATTTTGGCATGATTTTATCTTTACATCTAGATCCCCAATTAAATTAGTCAAAACCCTAAACCCTAAACCCTAATCGGCAAAACTCGTACCTCATCCAAAAATACATTAAATTATATGAAAGTGTATATGGAACATAATTTATTCAAATACTATCTTATTTATAATGAATTAATATAATTTTTCCAGAATTTATTTTATTAGTTTTGACCCCCTAAAAATTCAATCTAATTTCATACAGGCTGATTTTCTTTATTTTGCTGAGAATAAAATATAAGGAATTTTTGTGTGCAACCAAGGAAAATGGAAACTAGGTGTTTTTATATATCTCCACAAAAATCCACTTTATTTTATTCAGCCCACAAAATAAATTATAGCATTATAAAAAAGAGGAGAAGGAAAATAAGTAGGTAAAATCCTGAAAATGTCATATTGTCCAACAGTAGCAGGCCCTTTTCGTGCGGTCGGCTTAAGTGGACCGCACGGGAAAATCTATTTTTCCGTGTGGTCCCTTAAGTGGGCCGCACGGAATAGTGCGGCATTATCCCGTGCGGTCCACTTAAGGGACCGCACGGAAAAATGGATTTTCCCGTGCGGTCGCTTAAGTGGACTGCACGGGATAATGCCGCATCGGTTTTTCCAGGCGCGACCACTTATGATCCGTCTGGAACCTATCGGAGGCCTCGTCCAGGAAAATCGTTTTTGTAGTAGTGTTGTCTGATGATATCAAACTACTACAGCATCAAATATTGTGATAAGTCTTTACATTTTTCAAATACGCTTTCAGCCTCTGATACGAAGGTTGCCTTCACTTTTGTCCTCTCGTAGCAGGACACTCAAGGACTGCAGATAAAAGAGAAAATTCAACAGAGTTAATTCAGTGTGCTTAAGTTGCTTACTTTGCCACCATCATCCCAGTATATACAACTGATGCGAAAACGAAGCGAAATCAATTGCTAACTATACAAACACCTTCTCTGGTGATTATGGGCATATGGGCATACTAAATTAGACAGAAGTTATTTATGAGCATATGGGGATCATGTACACTAAGCATAAGTAAATTAGACATCAATTTTACACCAAATCTGAAAAAAAAATAACAGGAGATAAGGACCAGTTATACATACCACCCGCAGTTCATTTGTAGTGTCTTCAATGGTTTCTTCTAAAACTTGTAACCATCTTCCTCGCTTCTAAAAAGCTTACTAGCAACCATGTTATACTCCTCCATATCCTCCAAACTAACTTCATTCTCATCCATTGCATCCCACTGTCAATACACAGTAATCATAGACAGAGAGAGGAACAATATCAGCAAAGATTAAAATATAGTTAATATCTTGCATTCATACATCACATAAATCAAGTGGTAACACATAGATCACATCACAAATAGAAACTGCATGTAAGAATAGTGATCAAATTAATATTATTTTGTGAAAAACATCCTACAAAGTAATAAAGCCTAGATGGACTGTTGGCAAATGTGAAAACAAGTAATTTATAACAGCCTGCAATACAAACCTTAATTTTTACCAAATTTAAGTGCCACAATATGCAGTTCTGTGACATTAATTTGACATAGCTCACTCATCTGGCTATACAGCTAGGTAATATACGATTCTAGTTGTAGATTTTCATCCAACTCTCATCAAAGATAGTCCAAGTACAAAATCAAACAAGAAGATTAAATTTCACCTCTTGTCGACATGAAAATTAAACACTTCGTAAACATGAGAACAACCATTGCTGCATTAAACAAAACAATTGTACATTGAGTTCAGCCTCTTACCAGAAGTCCAAGGAAGCCTACAGACTCGGCGGGGGCAGGGTAGGGAGGTCGGAAGATGGGGAGGCACTTGGCTATAGCAGTGTGCTGCCTCGCCGCGGGAGGGCACAGAGGCTGATGTGGGGGTTCCAGCCGCCTCGAGAGTACGCCACTTCGCCGCCGCGGGGTGGGGAGAATAGGAGGAGTGAGGCCGGAGGTGGGAGGCTGGGGGAGGCAGCTGGCTCGCCGTGTAGACCCTCGCCGCCATGGTTTGGGGAAGGCAGAAGCTGCGAGGTCGGATGCGGGGGAGAAAACTGGCTAGGGCGGAAGGCAAGGCTGCTAACATACGCGTAGTACAATGTACCACAATATTGGACCTGCAGGTCGATCTTAACACCAACTAAACTAGCCAAAACGAAGGTTGCAGTTTGGAGTTTTGGACCTTGGGATCGGGATATATTGCCACTGTGATTCTTGGTCTTTCTTGCAGGCCGTAGACTGCCTCGACTGGCCCCTGTGCAGCCGTGCTAATGCAGAGGCTCATTTGATTTTGGCAAGATTACATGCATGGTGCACCCTAATCCAATGTGCAACTAGCTAGGTACTCCCTCCATTGTTTTTTATTTGACGTCCGTATTCAACCCAAAAGCTGTTTTAACATTTGACGTTGGTATACACCCGAAAATTCTCTTTCCAACTTTGCCCTTCGCCCATATACATGCGATACCACTGCCTCCCTCCGCAACTGTTAGGTTCGCCGCCAACGACCACCGCGCTGTCGCAGTCCGGCAGCCGACGCCGCCTTCCTCACGCAGTCACCCCTCGCTGATGCCCCGACGCCTTGCGTGACCGCCCTACCGTCGACTAGCGAATTTTTTCCTTTTTTTGTCCAGGAACATGTTCTTGATTTCTATCAACAGTTCAGTTCAGAGTTCACTAGTTCAGTGCAACAATTTGCACCTCTGAATCAGCTGCAATTCTGCTGCTTCACCAGCTCATTCAATTCAGAACCAGAACAAGAAAAAGATCACTGGGTGTTAAATGGTGAACTGAAACTGAACCGAACTGTCCATGACCCCCTGCATGCAGCAGCAGACCGCATTCTGCTGCATTCATCCAAGCCAAAGATCCTGATGAAACATTTTCTTCACTGTAGTATTGATCTGACATCCTGAGTATCCTGAGTACTGTCACTTCAACTCAACAGCACCAAAAGCTTGTGCAATTTGACAATACTCTTGTAAAGTTAACAATGTGGTTTCTTGTGAATTGTGACTTCTTGTAAAGTTAACAAGAGTAAAATTATGGTGCAATAAAGGAGGTTGATTTCTTCCGGATATCTTGTGAATTGTGAGTAAGAATGAACAATTCTGGGTCTTTGCATTTGTGCAATGAGGCTGACCATTAGGTGCAATGCCAGAACAGGGTACAATTAGCATTCAGACAGAGATAGGAGGGAATCCCAAAAAAAAAAGGTAGAGGTGAATTTGTTCTGTACATGGACATGTAATCTGTGCGTGGAAAGAAAGCAACTTAAGAGAACTGCTCATCCAAGCAGGCATGTTTTATTCATGTTGGAAGCATGAATTTCTGAAGAAATGGACATAGCTCTTAGTCTTAAGAGTAATTCAATCGATCATGACAAGAATTGTGCAATTAAGAACTCAAGCCATTTGAGTACTCCAAATATATCATCATGAATTCTAGTACCCCCAATATACTCCAAATTAGTTGAAATCTCTTATAAATATACTCCAAATAAATTAAAATATCTTTACACTTTAAATCTCTAGTCCAAATCAATATGTTTAGAGTAGAAACCATTCAGCTCCCCATAAAGTTATCCACGCATTATAAGTTAGAGACAAGCAGTAATTCTCAGCTTCAAATATGGCTGTATCATGAACACCTCTGTATTTTGGACTTGTGGAGAGAGTAAGAATTAGAAGTGAAATGTTGGACCTTTGCAATGATCAAATTTTCAGATGAAAACTAGAAATGATCTGAAATACTCATAAGATGAAAGCTAGCAGAAATCAAATTTTTAGATGAAAATTTCAGAGTAAATGTTGTCATCTCTTTCAGCCTCACCTAAATTTTTTAGAATAGCAAAGTTGTGGGTGACATGCTGAACACACATTGCTGCATGGTGAAAGCTAAACACTGACCAAGATTCATTTACTGATTAATTGGCAAAGATTACACAATCTCGGTAGAAAATGAAGCTAAGTCTGAGCCTCCCCGAGAGGCCTCAAGATTCACATACCAAGATTCAGCCTGAGGTCAATTTTATACTGATCCACTGGTTATTCTCCTCAAGAACAACATCTCAGGCCAAGATTAAAAATTCACAATCACAAACACCAAGATTCAGTTAATCTCCGAGGGTCACGCGAGATAATTGGATAAACAAGGCGAACCTCGAGGATAGAGAAGATGAAGATGAAACCGCGCAGCTGTGGCGGAGAAGCTAGAGAGGTGGTCCTCGATGGATCAAGAGCGGGATTTGCCACCGTCGTGCAGCGGGGAGTCGGCCAGCCAGGGACGACGCCACGGTCTCTAAAGACCATTCGTGCTCCACAGGCGCCCGCCCCTTGCTCCATGGCCTCTCGACCTCTCTTGCTCCACGCCCACTCACCCTGCCCTCCTCCATGGCTGCCCCGCCCGCTGCCCGCTGCGTAGCTGCCGGGGATGGGGATGGACTCTTCCGAGGCAGCGGGCGAACAACCGTGCGGCCTCCGACGACCATCGGCAGCCACTGCTGCTCTGCACCATGGTCTCCTGCCCCGCCGGCACGGTGTGGACGGGTGCAAAGTGCAATTCACACGAGAAAATAAATACAACCCATGGTTATGCGTTACATTGGCCCCCCTAAACCTATGCTTTTTTTCTTTAACTAATATTCATTCACTCATTAAAAAATTAAGAAAAATGATTGACGTTCCCTCCTTTGAGATGGTTAGGAGAGAGGTGAATAAGCAATATGCGACCAAGAGAGGTAACTTCCTTTCTATAATGAAGATGTTCAGGAGAGGTGAATGAGCAATCAACGAACGTGCACCGGACAGGGATGTACTAATCTTTCATCAGCTAGTGTTCCTGAGACCTACAGCCAACCACTTGAACATGCATAACTGGATCTTTCATATAAACCATACAATAGCAGCAACTTAAACAAGCATAAATATGTCGTAGCCACAAGCTGTTTGTGAAAACGACTTCATTTGGTCTTACATAAGAGTTAATTGGTCTAACATAACACGGCACAAGCACATACTACAAGCTAGAGTGCGCGCTAGCTCTTCCAAGCATTACCACCATCACATGCCATACGCCAGAGTCACACATTATTACATGGCAACAAAAGGACAAGTGAGCTGGACCCCCAACCCAGGCTACTTACTACTTAGGCTAAGATGTTGAATACGGCGGTATCCAAATGATCGGGTTGTCAAGTTGCTCCTTGAGGGCCTTCCTGTAGCAATGAGAATGCCAGGCACAAGCGAGACATCCAAGGCCGAGCCCAGCAAACACAGACCCAATTAAACGCCTCTCGTGGAACCTGTCGTACCTTGCTGTCTCCTCGATTTCTAGGCTATCACAGAGAAAACAAATGTATGTTAGTTACTAGTATCATGCATTGGGACCTTTTGAGTTTGGTTTAGATAATAAGAATAATGTTAGTTCCTTCACCTTAACTTTTCAATTCTAGCTATTTCTTCCTGTACCCATCCCAGCTCACCATCCGTATTCCTCGCAACATTCTCTGCAGTTGCATTGCTGCGTCCTCCCTAGATTTAGCAGTTAAAGAAAACAAGCTGAGATGGCAATGTCTAGGTCAAACAAACTATTCGGAGTACAGAGTATTAGTAAGACAGGACACAGGCACATCTAAACCTTGTAAAAGAACCGATTTGCGCTTCAAAGTATTCATCTAGTTCGCCAGGAATTCCCATGTGCAAACTATGTGAGCTCACTCTTAACTGAAGCTCTTAGTACTAGGTACTCCCTACAAGCATCTTGCGTTTTCAGCAACCAAATTGTAACTCTAGTTCAATGATTTTTTTTCTTCTCAGTAAATGACCAGTGTGAAATTGTTTGTGAGATGTGTGGCACACTAGTGGAAATGGTTGTGCATGATACACATGCTATCCTTTCATCTGCATAGAAGATACTTGATCGACAACGCTAATAAGCAAGCAGAGACCCCTAATTTTCACAGGGGATCAAGTCTTAAAGCTACAGATTCTGGGCATCATAAGTTTGTCCCGTCATCATCAGAACCAACAGGTGGACAATAACAGTTACACTCTGCTAACATGTTTTAGACACGGTCTTAAAAAAATAATGCAAATTTGACCGCTAAAAATACAACACAACATCATGGGAGTAGTACCTTTTCAGACAAATAAAGATATGAGATTTTGAAGATTTTGAAGCACCCAATCTAAACTAACATCTTTTTAGAAAATTGACAGCAAGTCTCGAAAGTGGTAGATGAGGAAAATAAAAAAAACTAATCACCAACTTCTCCCTCCACCTTAATTACCCCCATGATCTCAAGAGAAGCCAAGAACTAAAGTATAGGGAGCTAAATTTGGAACTGCGCGCAAGCTCAAACTTTGGGGGTTTTTTTTTTCCCTAAGAAAACGAAAGGTGGGCATGAACACAGAACAGATATGGACACAAATCGACCTAGCGAGCGATACATACTAGCAACTCAATTGCATGCAGATGCATAAAATTCATCGATCAACAAGAACAATTTGCGACGAGTCGAGGGCCGAGGGGCGGACCGACCTGGGAGGCGTCGGCGGAGAGGGATCGAGGGCGACGGAGAGCGGCGGCGGCGGGGGCCCGCAGCTTACCGGCGAGGTAGCGCATCGCCATAGCAGACAGCAGCAAGGACAATGATCGGCGGCGGCGGCGGCGGCGGCTAGGGTTTGCTCAATTGCTTCTCTTTCTTGGCTTCCTCGACAGGTTCACTTCTCGATCCCTTTCTATTTATTTTATTACGAGAAGGAAGACAACTGTGGGCTGGGCTGGGCCGGTCGTCGGAACGGATCCAACAGCTCCAAAACTCCAACAATATACGAGTCCGATTAGGAATAAGTTCATTTTGGGCTCCTCAACTTGACGTCGAGTTTAAATTACGTCCTTGAATCGTAAATGCGTCTTTTATCTTTTATCTTTCAAAATCAGTACAAATATAGTCTTAAGACAGTATTGTAGGCTGTTTTAGATGACGTTATGCTGACGTGGCATCAAAAGTAAAAATAAAACATAAAATACCATAAGGGACCCATGTGTCAGTGAAACAACAACTGCTCATCTGTCCAACTCATGTGGAGCGCGGCGGAAGCGGAAGAGCCGGCAGAGGAGGAGGCCGACAGAGAGGCTGCTCGGAGCAAGGCGCTGCGGGAGAAGGGCGGCGTGCTGTGAGCAGCGGCCGGCGAGGGAGGAGTGGTCGAGCCCGAACTCGACCGCGGAAGAGCAGCGGGGTGTAGAGCGTGCGTGAAGTGTGGCGCGGTTCTCCGGCTGTTCGACCAGGACAGAGGCCATGGCGATCGCGGAGCTGGACAGGATCGTGCGCGGGCTCGAGGCCGACGAGCTACCCGCGTTCCTCGCCGCGGTGTCCGACAAGACGCCGCTGCGGAGGCACTCGCTCCTTGCCGCCGCGCACCCACGTGACGCCGTCGCGCCGCTCGTCCCTAGGCTCGTGCAGGCCGCCACGCTGTGGCGGGTCAGGGACCCAGACTCATCCGTGCGCGTCGCGCTCGTCGACGCCACGCTGGTCGCGGTGCCAGTCGTGCTCGTCCTGCTTGTCAGGGCCGTACTCCGCAAGCAGGTCCAGTGAGCGCAGCTCGCCTCCAAGCTCACGGCGGCCATGGCCGTACGTAGAGGCGTCCGTTCTCAGCGCGGACCTCGCCACCTACCTCCAGACCCTCCTCCCGCGCCTCCTCAAGCTTCTCCGCAGCTCCGCATTCAAGGGCAAGCCGGCGCTCATCTCCCTTATCGCCGCCGCCTCGGCCGCCTCCGGTGGCAAAGTCGCGGCCATCGCAGTGCCCTCGCTACGCGACGCTTTCGCCGGCAAAGACTGGCCTGGCGGCGAAAAAAGCCATCGCCGAGGCACTCACCCTATTGGCCCTAGAGCATGGAGACAACCACGTCGAGCAGAAGCCATCCTGCATGCATAGTCAATCCTCGTTGATGTATTCCATCTGCTTCTCTGCCGGCCTCCTCCGCTTCCGCCGCGCTTCCTGTAGTCGCAGCCAAGCTGACAGAGCAATGAAAACTGACATGTGAGTCCCACATGTTTTTTCTTATTTTTTTTACTTTTGGTGCCACGTCATCTAAAATAGTCTATAAAACTGCCTTGGGACTATATTTGCACCGGTTTTAAAAGATAAGGACACGTTAAATCTGATATTGCGATTCAAGGACGTGATTCAAACTCGACATCAAATTGAGAGACCCAAAGTGAACTAATTCCATCCGATTATACTAACATACATACTGTAGTAAAAAACCAGATCGATCGAACCGGCCATTGAAGCGAAAAAGACCAGAACTAGCAACCCTTACGGCTTGGTTTACTCTCAAGACCGTCCTTGCAAACTAGCCAGAGTGAACCGGGCGTTTTACAGCATGAAACATCGAACTGAGGCAGGCCGAACCAGCTAGCTTGTTGCGCGAAGGGCCTTCATCCCGTAAGAAAGATGGGCTGCTAGAGCATGGAATACCACCCGGATAGTATACTTTATGGAGGCTAACGTCATCCCACGTATCTGCTTCCTCCTTGCAAGTCTAGCATCATCACGCCCCTACTCCACGCGCTCACACCCCCGCGCTTTGAGCCAACGCCCGCGGTGGTGTAGGCAGCGAAGCTGTTTGCGGTAGCAGCAACAGGGAGTGAAGGTCGAGTCGAGGGGAAGGAAAAAGAGGATAGGAGGCGCTGATGCTAGACGTCTTGCCGATGGGCCAAGCAACAAGTGCCTTCCCTCCCCCACAACAAATTAACTTGATACTTGATACCTCACAGGTACCAGGCCTGATACTTGTGAGTATTAGCCATAATACCATAGGTACTAGGCCTGGTACCTACGGGGATAGGGTCTGATAGATTCCTGATACCTGGGTATCAACCGTGATACCATAGGTACCAGGCATGGTACCTACCTACGGGTACTAGCTACAAATGATACATCGCATGATGTACTTGCACACACTTCGGCGAAGAGCATGATGGCTCACAATCCATGTTGCTGCCAATGAAAGCTCCAAATCGAGAAGCTTCATTGGCTGCGCCCCACTATCACCATGGACAATGCGCCTAGAAGGAGGAGGCCAAGGAGCCCACGCTGATCAATGTCCGTCCAAACGACCTCCCTTCTTCCTAGTTGCCCCCTTTACCATGGGAGCTAGATCTAGTGGGTGTTGATATGCCTCAAAAGCATGAGAAGGAGGAGGAGGCCATGAGACTGGTGCCTTCCACCACCCTTGTTGTCGATGTGCACTTAGGCCGGATCCAACAGTGAGGAGGGCCTAGGCCTCTAGATCCGTTTTCGAGGACCTACTCCACCGCCGTCAAGCTTGCATAGAGAAGCTCTCTGTGGAAAGGATGAGAGGAGGGGGAGAGGAAAATAGAGGGGCGAAGGAGGAGAGGAGGAGAAGGAGGATGGTGAAGGCTCGGGGAGAGAAAGAGATAGAAGGGGAACAGATAAGATTGGATGGTTATCCACATATCCCGTCTTCATGAGATCCTATAGAGTAGTTTTTCTACATCAGAAATGGGCCTCTCTAAGGCCTAACTACCCAAGTTACATGGTATTGTAATTATTTGTAAAAAAAAGGTGAGGAGGTAGGGGTTCAAACTCAGGTTGCTTGGGCGAGAGTTCGCTGCCTCCACCTTTAGTCCAGCTGGTTGACACTGATATGCCATATAAACATATTGTATTATAGGTTTCCGGTTCTGCATTTGAACCGGGCAACCCGATGGTTGGACCACTAGACCTATGAACTAGGAGTTCGCCCAGTTTGACATCCGGTCCAAATTTTTCAACTATGATTACTAATTGCTTTGTGTTCTCCGGGTTAGAATAGTACTCTATACTAAAGAAAAAAGTTAAATTCCATTTATCTCTAATACCATATATTTTATACCCCCTCAATTTTTAAAACTAGGCGAATTACTCCTAGGCTGAATACATGTGGTTTTTTTACCATATGTGGCACACACATGGAAATCATTTTGGCCATGTATTCGTCCAATTAGCAAGACTACATAATAAATTGAAAATAAAATTGCATGGCGCCCACATGTTAGACACTATCTTCTTCCTTATCTCCTTGGCGTTCTCTCTCTATCTCTCGCATATCACGTCTCACTGATGACCGGTTCCATAGTTGTGATGAAAAAAGGTCAGGTGTGCATCAATCAAGATAACATGAAGAGGCTCAACCCTAATCTGATCTGATAGAGGAACCAGAAGAGGCACCAAGGATGAACATAGGTGATCCACATGAACAAGGTGCCTTTTTCCCGCGGGGCCAATTTTTCGTACTTGCTCAATGTGCTCCCGTTTCTCGAGTGTCCCGCCCGGTTCACAGGGTTGTTGACCTACTGTCTTCAAGTGCTAGCTCCACCTGGCATTAGTATAGGACTGATATATGCAAGGACAACGTCAGCTATGACAAGCTTCCGCTGTCGACCCTCTGCCCTCTTTGTCACATCGTCTGCATGCAGCCCGTGTCACTACCCGACAGTCCCATCATGGCAGCGGCCATGACGGCCCCTGTGGTGATGCTCAACCCCACCTAGCCATCCTCCCCGCTGAGCAGGGGAAATGATCTGGAACAAGCTATACAAAGCACATATAGATAAAAAAAATCTACATAAAATAAATCATGACATAAAACATGTAAGTTAGTAAAACCATCTCATTTGATCTCAGACATGTGTACTAAACCGCCTAAAGACAGCTTCACGTGCAGCGATGCTCGACTTAAAACTTTCGACATGCTTGAGGACCAGTACCAGTAGAATCTCACCGCTCACCACCTCGTCACCCATGAGGTGAGAACGATGCTAGACTACATACACTGTACTAAACCGCCTAAAGACAGCTTCACGTGCAGCGATGCTCGACTTAAAACTTTCGACATGCTTGAGGACCAGTACCAGTAGAATCTCACCGCTCACCACCTCGTCACCCATGAGGTGAGAACGATGCTAGACTACATACACTGACCTGCTTGGCTCCAGAAAAAAATTTGAGAATATACATTTTTCTTTAATAATCTACGTTTATATACATGCGTGGGGGAGGAAACGCGTAAATATACACGTGCCACAGGACGGGGACACGGGGACGCTCACACACCGCATGCGACGACGCGGGACCGATAGCCGGGCCGTTCCCCTAGCATGGACGAGCGAAGTAGCCAGCGGAGTAGCCACGGTCCTGCGGTGTGGACGTGCGGCACTGCGACGATCCCGCGACGCAAAAGCGCGTCAACGCAATGGCCAGCCGGACCGTGTGGCAACATCGCGATCCCACGAGTTGGGAACAGCACCGAGGCATCGCGCGGTACCGCCATCGGTCTCGCTGGCTTTGTATTGCGATCATAGAGAAAACTAAGAAAGAAATGGAAAGAGAGCAAGGAACACTGCTCTGACACAAAAATACCGAAAACCAGACACCAAAACCGAACCGCACCGAACCGAGCCGAAGTAGCGGTTTTTTCCTCCTTTAGTCATTTATAAGTGTCATGAAGTATTTCTTTCCCCATTTAGTCAAAGATTGGAACGAACAAGGTCTAGCAGTACCAAATTTCTCACCTCTGATACCTTGTGAGGCTTGCGAGGTTGTTTTGCTTGAACACAAGTATGGCATTTAGAACCTTTGACCAAAGTGAATTTCAAAATTAAACTCGTGTTAGCTAAGCGCATCATAAAACCAAAATTAACATGAAAAAGTCACGAATGCCAAACATTGGTC
This sequence comes from Oryza officinalis, assembly GCA_008326285.1. Lineage (NCBI taxonomy): Eukaryota > Viridiplantae > Streptophyta > Magnoliopsida > Poales > Poaceae > Oryza > Oryza officinalis. The sequence goes on from BDMV01000007.1 coordinate 5,101,531, forward strand.
TCATCATCATTGCTCACATGGTTCACAATATTATTACATGCATCATCTAAAGAAAAGCGAAACAAACTTCCGTTGTCATAACCTTTATCAACAAATGTTTCATATTTAGATACGACGCACTTATTAGACTCAAACACAAGTTTAAAACCATCTCTACAAAATAGAGAGCCGCTAACAAGATTCTTCTTTATTGAGGGGACATGTTGCACGTTCTTAAGCTGCATGGTCTTTCCCGAAATAAACTTCAGATTGATAGTACCAACACCATGAACAGCTGCATGCGAACCGTTCCCCATCGGTAAGGAGGAACCTCTCCCAACCTGATAAGAAGAAAATAAGAAAATATCAGCACACACATGAATATTAGCACAAGTATCAACCGACCACTCAAGTGAATAGAAAACAGAAAAAACTATAGGTAAAAAATTATCATATCCCAATGTTCCTCCTCCATCGCTAATAACTATGTTTGCAGATTTTTTCGTCCTTGCGATCAGGACAATCCTTGGCCCAATGACCAGACTCACCGCACACAAGCAGTTGCCCTTTGCCTTTCCCTTGCCTTTCTTCTTAAAATTAGTTATAGCCTTGGGTTTGATATAAGGTTTGACATTCTTCTTGTTTTGGGAGGCTTGAGGGATCTTCTTCTATACTAAATTGGCAGTAGAACCTCCCTCTACCTTTTTACCACGGTTGTCCTTTGCTCTCGCCTTCTCCTCAATACCCAAAGAGCCAATACACTGAACTCTTGCCTCTTGTATTTTAGAGAAGTGGCAAAGTCCAACCAAGAATGTGACAATTTGGCAATAATGTCACCCGCCACAAACTTGTCCGGCAACTCGTAGTTATTGTTCTCAAGTTTCTTTGTCAGCACTTGAATCTCATGAGCTTGCTCTACTATAGAACGATCATTGATCATCTTGTAGTCATAGAACTGCTTCATGACATACAACTCACTGCTAGCATCAAAAATTTTGAACTTGGCCTCAAGTGCATCCCACGTATTGTTGCCCGAAGGCATGTGCATGTACACGTCCACTATATTGTCAGCCAATACACTTATCAATGCTCCACGGAACAAGCAATCTACGGACTCGAACTTAGCCTCCTCTTCAGGAGAGAGAGAGACCGTTTGATCATCTTGCCCCATGAAACAACGAAACACTGCATGGTCGTTAATCAAAAAAGTGCACGTGCCTTTCATCTCTTATAGTTTGAGCCATCAGATGCATGAGGTTTAAGTGATGCCGTAAAGTCAACTACCGATAATGACCTATCAAGTTTTTTATTATTGTTGGAAATCTAGTCATAATTTAGCATATTTTAATACAAAAATATAGCATACTAAACATCACATATGAATAATAGTGTGATCCAGTAACAGTGCTAAACATGAATATGCTAATAACAAAAATAGCATCATCTTGTAACATGTTTAACATCAAAGCAAACAGAGTAACATGCCCGGAGAACGCTTCGAATCCAGAGGGCGGTGTTGGTGTTTGGGTTGATGTTGGTGTTGTCATCATTCCCATTCCCAGACATGGTGATGCATAGGAAGCAGAAAACACTCGACGCAGATGAAGCAGTGAAGACATAGCAAAGCAATCGTGCAAAGGAAGCGCTCCCCAAAAATTTGATCGCCCGCCTACCCATGCAGGTACTTAGGTGGACAGAGTCCCGAAGGCTTGCTCGTCCCGAACACTTGTGCACGCAAGAGCTCAAGACCAGGGAGAGCCGAAGCAACGTAGGAAGCATCCGTCTATCCGTCCCTGTCCCCTCGCCCAGCTGTTGGTATTTCTTACGTTCACAGATAAATCTGCAAGCGCACGGATACCGTTGTAGCATTTCATCCATGAGTATTTCCACGGGTATCGTATTTATTTTCATAGGGAAGGCAGTGACATATAGATAATTGTTTTGTTATCTTTAATCAATCTATAATTATTCCACCATAGTCTAAACAGGGGTTAATATGATAATCATAAGGTAGTGGACACACAAGGAGATTCATCTCATAATAATAAATGTTAGTAGAAACTAGCATGAGGAAATTAAGATACAAGTGCAATTCTAATTCAACTATGTCTAGTATACACTTAACATATATATGCTTACAACATAGAACTTAGTTCCAGGCACCTAGGTACTACTGAGAGACCACTCTCTGCTGGTCTGCCAGCGTGGTTATGGCATTTACGCACTCTTACGTCATATCCGAATATGAAGGAATACAAAGAATGGATAGGGCTGTCACCGCCTGTTGCCTACCTCACTTTCCGTGGGGCACGCTCGCATCCAACGATATTTATCTAGCCTAAACACCACGTTTATGCTAGTAAACAATATCCCTAACTCCCCCAGGACTCTCACCCTACGGATGAACAAGTTAAAGCTAGAGCAACCTATAAAGGTCATTGGACTGTTAACGTAGCATGGATCGACTAGCCTAGGATGAAGCACATATACAAAGTATATACTATTTATAGAACACATATTCAATAAAGAAATACATAGACTATAAGCATAATTAAATAAAGAAAGTAATTCTATTAATCCAACTATAGTCTTACAAGCAGAATAAAGTATTGAAGACATACCTGAAACTCCGAGAAGATTATAGGACCGAAACTCCTATGCTTTATTTCTACTAAACTATAGAGAATACAATATGAGGAAGAGAGAATAGCTCCTTAAGGTGTGTGTTGCTAGTGAAGTGAGTTCCTCCTTATATAGCTTCTAAAATGAAGGTAGTTAAGTCGGTTATAGGTCGGTAAACGGGCATAACTGTCATTGGGAGTGAATGAGGAGTCGCCACATGCAAGAGGGATGCTGAGGGCGCCAAGTTGGGTTCGGCCGAACCCATGGTTCGGCCAAACCATGGCCACCGCCTTTAATTGGGAGGATAACATGTGGGCCCCTTGGTCGGTTCCCGGTGGTTTAGCCTCACTTTAAGTTGGTTTGCATTGACTTGTGGGCCCATCAATCCTCACGCTCGCACGTGATTCGTCGAAGGTGCTTTCTTTGCATGTCGGCCTCATTTCTTCTTACTTTGGTGTTAAATCTCTGCATCCACATTAGTTCTCTAAGTCTAGTACAACTACATTATTCATTATTAGGATATGTGTAAGAAATGCTAATTTTTCTCTTAATTGTGAAACAAGTTGACGATCGAAATTGGTACTTAACGACCGTCAACACCAGCCCACGGCTCGGCCTGGGTGTGCGCATGTGGTGGTCTCACCATCACCTCTATCGCTCAACAAGTGCTCTCAATTAACAGCCTATTTAAATTAAGATTTTTTTCTTGTTGGTTTTCAAGGTGATATTAATCTCTTAAGATTAATTGTGCGTCTTTGGAATTACTAGGATTAAATTGGGCATAGCCCATTTAATTCTATCAGGAGCTGAGGTCAAGAATGATAAGGACAATCAGGTGATAAGACTGAACACAAAATGGCACATGGTAGATGGACACCGTATCCGTATGGGAGGTCTTGGAGACAGATTTTACAAGGTAGGCTGATCAGTCAATGTGTAAACGCTGGACGAGAAGACTAATTAGCACATATGCGTGAGTTGTGTTATGCGCACATACGCCACATGTCATTAGCGAAATGGGTTAAAATCAAAATCTCAAAAAAAGTGATTAGCGTCATGATTAACACCGTAATTGGTTTTTTTTTCTAATTAGGCCGTATTTGAAAACGTGACTAGCGTCGGGATTAGTTTCGATTTTTTTTTTGGCAATTAGGCCGTATTAGCGTTCGGTTGCTTTTTTTTACTTTTTAAATATAATTTAAAACTTTATATTTCAAATTTAAAACTTTCAACACTAACTTGAAAACTTTCAACTCAGATTGAGAACTTTTAAAAATGTGCAACTCATATTTTGAAACTTTCAACCCAAATGTTAAAACTTTCAACTCAAAATTTAAAAAAATTTAAATCAAATTTGAAACTTTCAACTTAAAATTTAAAAACTTTCAAGCCAAAATTCAAAGACTTTCAAGCCAAAATTTGAAAACTTTCAACTTTAATTTTGAAAACTTTCAACTTAAATTTAAAACTTTCAACTTAAACTATGAATTCTTTCAACTTTCAACTGATATTTTAAAATTTTCAAATCAATTGTTTATTTATTATTTTATTATAAAAATTGATTAACATCATTATTAGCGTCAGACGTCATTAGCGCTAAGCACGTTGCGAGGATCGTCCTTGGCTTATGGGCCACGTGCCGACGTGAGGAGTGCGCGCCGGCTCCGCACCTCGCGCTTACGCTCTGATTAGGAAAGAATAAGTTCGCCGAGTCTGAAATTCGTCCTTGAACCGAAATACAAGTATAGTCTATTCCCCAATTCACAATACCGTGTTAACTTGGTCCCTCGGTAATATAGTGACCGGTTTTGACTGACATGACAGCTGAATCAAGCGTGGGCAGGGCCGTCGATGGGAGAGAGTGAACACGGTGACCGCACTGGGCCCCACGCCCCCACCTTGGGTGGGCCACATGCCTGGCAATCTGCTAAGGAGAGCCAGGGTAGAAGCAAAGCCGAGGCATCGCGAGCGTCGAGCAATTGGAGATCGTATGCGTCAGTTGTGTACATCGAGGTGTCACGACTCACGAGCGAAGGAGCGGTCCCATCCTATAATTCCCAGCTGCTGCGCATGCGTTGTCGAGACGGCGAGGGCGCGAGACGCCGCACAGGCAGAGCAGCGATCGGGCGAGCGGGCGGGCAGCGCCGGCGCGCATCGCGGAAACCAGCGACGAGGCGGACAGCCGGAGACGAGCGTGGAGGCCGAACGTCTAGCGGCTGCCGCCTGCCGACTTCACTAATCACTTCATTAGGTAATTTACTAATTTGAGGAACTACTGTTACAGTATTGTGAGTAAATGAACGATTGAATGGATTGCTTATTGAATCAAACGCATATGTCTTTGCTTTTGTTTATAAAACAAGAATAGATTTGTTTCCTCAATCACCTCATCTTGTCTTCTTTAAAGATGAAGTATGATTCTGGTGCTTAAAAATGATATCTTCAACAATATTAATTATGAACAATTGAAGATTTCATTTCAAGAAACACTGTACGGATGATGATTTTCATTAAAACGTTAGGGCTTTACTCTTTTAGCATTAATATTTGATATATTTGTAAATATTACACGAAATAATACATACTAAAATTGAAATTATACCTTGTATATTAGATTAGATATATGGAATTTCTTAAATTTAGGGCCTCGATTAGCATTTCATTATGGGGCCCCAAATTCTTTGGAGACGGCCCTGAGCATGGGACTCATATGACAGGATGACTCAATCTAAATGACAGAATAAAAATTAGTGGACCCTACCTGTAAGTGACACATCATCTCCTTCCCCTCTCTCTCTCTGTTTCTCTCAGCCTTTTTCTCGACGGCGTAGGCGGGAGCATGGCGCCGGCGCGGCGACTGGGCGTCGGCATTGGCGTGGGAGGAGGCGTTGTGTGTTTGTTTATCTCCGTGGGGGTTTTGCAGGGGGCGAGGAGGAGACGGAGGAGGGGGAGCGGGCTGGTATGTTCGGGCAGCTCACCACCGTCCTAGAGTCCGCCTGGAAGAAGCTGTGTGGCGTCGGTGAGTGACCAAGTGACCCTGCTCCTTTTCATTCTCTCCTATGATGCTCTCTTCAAGGAAAATTTGTGTATAATACATTTACTTACTTAATTTTGTTCAAATGCATATTAGTATTATTCAGTACTCATTCACAAGAATCAATGCAATCTCTTCTTATTTTGGATGTCCTAACCAAGGAAAATATCGTTGAGCCGATGCGGGATATAAGAAGAGCGCTTCTGGAAGCTGATGTAAGTGTGTAACGCGCTCGCCTGGCTCAGCTCGCCGTCGTCGCATAGCTGCGCCGCCACGATGGTTCCGATAAGTAGCTGGGAGATCACATCACCATCTGGGCGCCGCCGGCGAGGAACAGCGTGCGCCGGCAGAACCGGTCGACGGCGAACATGGACGCGAGCGTGGCGCCAACGCCGACACCGACCACCTGCTTGACGACCACCGCCAGCAGCGCCGTGCTCTCGCCCATCCCGACGGTGCGTAGGAGCACCGGCGCGTAGAACGCGATGGCGTTGATCCCGGTCATCTGCTGGAAGAAGGGGATCATCACCGCCATGACCAGCTGCGGCCGGTAGCGCCGATGGGTGAGCATCAAACTCAGGCCGCGCCTCGTCGTCACCTTGGACCTGTCGGCGGCGACGATGTCATCAAGCTCGTCGTCGACTCCGGCGCCGTCGGTGCCTCGGATCTTGCTCAGGAGCGCTCTCACCTTGTCATGGTCCTCGCCTTGCTGGACTGGGCTGTTGGGCGTCTCGGGGAGGAAGACCGCGCCGACGGCAAGGAACGTGGCCGGGACGAACGCGACGGCGAGCGACACCCGCCACCTCCACTCGCTGTGGATCTTCTCCGTGCCAAAGTTGATCAGCTGCGCCACGAACGCCCTGACGCTGACGCAGAGCTGGAACCCGTTGCTGAATGCGGCGCGACGGCGCCATCTCGGACAGGTACAGTGGCACGACCTGGTTGCTGAACCCGATGCCGATGCCAAGCGGACGCGGCCGAGGATTACCATGGAGAGGTCCACCGCCGCTGCGCCCACCGTGGCGCCGGCGACGATGGCCGTTCCGGCCATGAGCATTTCTACCGCTTCGCCTGCTTGGTGGCCACAGGGTATGACGGCGCCTCCGACGCCCTCCTCCCGCGCCGACGCCGACGCCCTCCTCCACGCCGCCGCTTGCGCCCGGTGGCCCCGCGCGCCGCCGACGCCCTAGTCGCCGCGTCGGAGCCCTGCTCCCGCTAATGCTGCCGAGAAAAAGGTTGAGAGAGAGAAGAGGGGGATGATGTGTCACTGATTGGTGGGGTCCACCAATTTTTGTTCTTTTATTAAGACTGAGTTGTCCTGGCATGTGGGTCCCACGTTTGACTCAGCTGCCACGTCAGCCGAAACCGGCCACTATGCCTGCTATTTCGTTTAGGGATGAATTTCAGATTCAACGATAAATTAAGGACCTAAGTGAACTTATTCCAACGCTGGAGAAATCGCGGAGAAATTCGGATGCATGCATGTGGATCGGCCTGTCCAAGATCAGCGTCGGCCCAGGCGGAGATCGGCCTACGCGACAGTTGGCAGCAGGCCCAGCAAGCAGGCAGCCCACAACCCACGCGGCCAGGACATGTGTCGATACAAGATTGGCGCGCACAGGGAGAGTCCGATTGGGATTTTCTGTGGCAATGCGTGGCTACAGGTTTGAGGAAAAGAGAGAGTGTGTTTTTCTCTTGGAAAACTTTTTACTCCCTCGGTTTTAATTTACTTTTCCTTCCAGCAAATCTCACACTAAATTAGGAGTCATGAAAAAATGCATTGCTATGCTTGTTAATTGTATTCTAATTATATTTGTTAAAGCAAGCGCTAAAACTCCTTCCGAGAGTACTATTACTAATATGGCTGCATGAATGGATGAAAGGTAGGAAAGGAAATACTTTATCTTCGTGCAATAAAGTTGATGCGCTTTGAAGAGTTTAGTAAAGTTATGTTCCTTTGTTCTTCGGATGTCAAACCGATGGCAGGAGGAAGGTCAGACCACGATTTCATCGGGTTAGTCCACTACGATTTTGGGATTCTTTTATTTGTGTAACAATGATTCAATTATTACTATTCATTTTTTTTCTTTGATAGGCTTGGTTTATATATTCGATTCAATAGAAATTTTGTTAAGAAATGAAACAAAATGCAAAGTGTGTGTATCATAGAAAGAGTTGGAGAAAATTCGATCCATATCACATAAAACAAGCCACAAGCCAGTACCAAAAAAATAGCAAAAAAAAAAATCTCACTTCGAACAGAAGCACAAACCACCCATTTTCTTTTTGATTCGTAGTACTTCCGTCACAGTTGCCGTTTGGGTTAAGTGTTTAGCCGTGAGTTGGGATGGATAAAGACCAATTTGCCCTTGGTCTCTTCCTCTTCGGCCTCCCCATCCTCATCTCGCCCCGCCTCTATCCTCTTCCTCTTCCCAAGACGACCGTTGATGCCCGATGGCTCCATGCGCCGGCCAGGCTCACCACCCGTGGCCCCGCAATCCTGGCCCGCCTCCTATCCCATCCCTTCCCATGCATCTGGGGTTCAACGCACCGCAAGTCCCCAACCTCGTCGCGCCGCCGCCGCCGCCAACCCCATGCCTGACAACCCTTTCCTCACGATACAGCTCTTCGGCCAGGCACATCAACTACAGAGCCTCGGATGCCTCGCCATTGCTGCACTCCAGCAGCAGCCATGGCCACAGGCCCCCTTCTTCCTGGGCGGAGGCTCCCCGGGCCAGCACGCTGGTTTCAATGGCGCCGATGTGGGTGTGGCGCATCTGTTCCCCACTTCCCCTAGGATCCCCTTTCCACCGACATATCTCTTCTCCCCTCATCCCTCTCCTTTCTCCGGTGATCGAGATCACTGGCTAAGTAGGTCGATGAGCTCCTGGCAAAGTAGTGCCGTAGATCGAGACGGCCTGGCCGACGAGCCTGCTGCCACAGTCGTTGCCTCTCCACGGTCAACGAGCCAAGGATGGAGACAGAAATAGGGGAGGCCAAGGAGGATGGAGACCAAGGGCAAATTGGTCTTTCTTCGTAAGAACTCACGGCTAAATACTTAACCTGGACAACGGCTACGACAGAAGTGTTACGAATCGAAGAAAAACGGTGACATGTGCTTATGCTCAAAAGTGGGAACTTTTTGTGCTATTTTCTGATACGGCTTGTTTTCTATGTTATGGAGCGATTTTTCTCAAAGTGTTTTGTGTTGGAGTTTAATCACTTAATCTAATCTCAAGTCCTAGACTAAACATGATCACCTCTTACTTATGCGGAATTTAATTGATCTACTGACCTTGATGTGAAACCATTGAAGCCAATTGTCGATTTTCACTTTCTTGCTGTTCTTTCTCTGTTTATTCTTCTCTGTTAAGGAAAGAAAACGGATAGAGATGCCTTACGAACACCTTCCAATGCCTAAATCGATCGGGCGATTAGTTTTAGGATTTTAGAGTTAGAGAGAGAGTTCGAACTCAATCTGTTGCCTCTTCTCTTTTTTCTTATATAGCGACACTGGTGAGGCTCGAGGGTTTATCTCCAATAAGAAGTGAATTTGTTTTGCACCGATCACACAAAACAAATATTATCTCTTAGTTTTTTTTCTTATTAGAAAAAAATACTAGTGGTTTAATCTCCTTCCTAACCCTTATTGACAGTGAGTCAATAAAATCAACCAACATTCTCTCCTTGATTTTAAGGTTAACTAATTATTTCACTAAATAAAATAGATCCTCAAGGCAATGTGTTATAACAAAATTAAACGTTACTGAGACAACAAGACCTGTAGCTCACTATAGCACTCAAATAAACTCAACTTTACTTAGTGGGTGTTGATTGATAAATTTATGTCCCTCTTATCCAGGATCTTAGTTAGGCTCTAATTTATACATGTACTAGGTAGAATATAATCTTAATTAAACTTTATTTATGAGCCTTTAGAGTATGGATCTATGAGCAGATGCTCAGTTTAATAATTCGATCCTGGGATATATCTTTCACTACCATATCAATATATTAGGCAGAAAACACACAACATGTTGTTACTAGAATAGAAAACTGCATTTTATTGGTGCACAGTTTATAACGCAGTATAATTATGAGTGGTTTGTGAGCGCTATCTACTACTCTTAGTTCCAAAAAATATTCTTAAACATATGATTAATCATAACATGCTACAAAATCTAACTGCATTGTCGACTATGCAGTAAGAGATTATTTTGAAACTTTTCCATGGTTATCGCTCCCCATGCAAGAATGTGGATATAACATTAGTTTGAATTAACTTAATGATCTTTCTGAGTATCCACTTGTCTCAAAAATTAATGTCTGAATGATGCAAAGCTTCAGAGGTCATTAGACTTTAGAAATATGAGCATATTTCTTAAAGTTGTCTTGCATATAATACAAAGCATTTTTAATACCAGTGGTCTAGTTTGGATTTAATTAAATACTGCTAGAATTCCTAGTAAATAATATATGACAAATCTGTATGCATCCAAATTTGAGCTAGATCATAAATGATTATCTTTCTAATTTAATTTTTACTGACTGATTTTAACTGAATTCTCTTAAATTATTTCTTTAATTATGTCAATATATGACTTACTAATATATGCCTAGTACTCCTTTAGAACAAAGTTTGATGACCAAAGATTTATTTAATTTCTTACTGCAATATACATTGCTTGCTAATGTCATCATTATAGAGTACTAGTGGATAAAACTTCCCACCTTTATTTTTCATGTGGTTGTCCACCTCATTTGACTCGTTCAAAATTTCCTTTAGAGTATCACTTAAATTTTGTAGATCCATTTATAGTATACTCTTTTGACTCATTTAGCAACTTCTACTAAATTCTTTAATTTAATTTTGGCTCATTAATTTTAATTAATCTTACATGGTTTGAAAACCACTTAGATGAATACTTATTTAATTTCTTTATATAGTTTATGAGGTGAACAAGCTTCATGTAGTGTTTACCTCCATAGTCTGATTTCACAACTTCATTTAATTTTTAGCATTAGTATCTTATATTTCTTAAAGAAAACTGTAGGTCGTTTATGGGTAAACATAGCCATAAGTAATCATTTGTTGGCTAATTTCTTGACTTAGTGAATTTTCCCTCAAAGCTAAACAACGTCATTAAAATCTAAGGAAAAGAATATCTCTATCTCATGAGATGTTTCAATTTCCCCTAGAAATGTGGCATAAATGACAATGACATAGTTTCAACGACATCTCACTTCCATCATTACAGGCATAATTATCCACCTCATTCTTATTTAGGCTTAGTTTATAATGACGCAGCGGAATTTAGAACATCATTGATGCTTGATTAAGTCCACAAATGGATTTCTTAAGTCTGCACCCTATATGTGACTTGTCTTTTCACAACAAAACCTTCAGGCTATGCTATGTATATTTATTTATGCAAGTCACTATTAATAAATGCAAAATTTTAGAATCCACATGATGGAGCTATGAGTCATAAATGAGGTAGAATAATTTATCTTATTGGAGCTCTTGATGAGGTCCCACTGATTTTATTATTTATGCAATGGAAGCATAATATCTGATTTCCTATGAATTTGAATCACATGATTTTAATTTAATTTTACTTAGTGAATTATCATCTAAGTAATGATCGATATTAGACATTTAAAGTGTCTCTATCTTAATGAGACTTCTATTCTTCCCTAGAAATGTGGTTAAATAATAAGGCCATAATTTCGACAACATCTCATAATGTTCAACCCAAAAATAATGCCATTAATTTTTTTATGTAATACTTTATCAAACCAGGACGTTAAGCATGTCCCTATTTCTTGCAAAAGATTTACACAAGAAAATTTCAAAAGTAGTATATGTAAGACATAGAGGCAATTTTATTTCCCCTTACGAGGAATATGAGCTTTATTATTATTGAATTTTGGAGTGGCTACACTCTCCTTAGTAAAGCTTCATCTTTGCCATTAAATGACAAGATTTACTAGATCTTACTTAGTTTGCCTCTTGGTCTTCTATATGTCTTATTGATTTACTAATGTGATAAATCAAGTCAACTATGGTCCACTTTGTCTTACTAAATACTGCAATTAATCAGAAAAATGACCATAGTAGTCTAATGGGAGAAAAGAAATGGACAAGCGGCACATTTGAGTTAAGGAAAGCATTATTGATATTAGTTACGGGAGCCACATACTCAAGAAAGCCTTAAGCTCAGTTCAATCAATAAGGAAAAATAATCAATAGACTTTAGCTGATAAATAACATTATTCATTGCTGAAATATTAAGTAGCATTATTACTATGGTTGCCCGTGCAAATAATATACATTAGTATATAGTTACTTACACAATAATGATAACTTAATCTTCATTTCGCTTTGCATCACCGTTGGGCAGAGACAAAACGAAGGAATTATTAAAGAAAATTACTTATAATTCAAAATCAAGTCATCGTTGGGCATAAATGATAAAGGAGCTAATGCCATGAATAATGACATGAAATCAAAATCCTTAGCCACATCACCGTTGGGTAGAAAAGGTAAAAGAAATAATATAGTAATTTGAGTTTAAAATCCTAAATCAAATCACCGTAAGGTAGAAATGATATAGGAAAAAAATTCCATTAATAATGACATAAAATTAAAATCCTTAGCCACATCACCGTTGGGTAAATGTCACGCTCTAAAAATCGCTTAATTTAATAATTCATTTCTTAATGCATTTTTTAGAAATTTAATTAAAAGCCTAAAAGAGAAACCGTAATAAAACCTTAATAAATACCAATATAAGAATGGGCTAGATAAAATTTTATTAAATATTTTGCTTGTTTATCTTTTCCTTGATTTTTCTAGGAATTATTTTAGCAAGGGAAGTGTTTTTAATAAGTAAAATAACATTTCACTAATTATTTAAATTCAAAAATAATTAAAATCCCTTTCTTGGCTTTGGGCCGAAAGTCGGCCCAGCCATTCTCCCTCCCGCCGCGCGCGCAACGCCGCTCGGCCCAAGCCGGCCTAGTCCGCCGCGCCCCTCTCCTCTCCCTTTCTCTCTCCGAAAGGTGGATCCCACCTGTCAGGGTCATCTTCAACCTCCGGTCGTCGCCGCCCGACGCATCCCCTTTCCAATCCGGTCACCTCCTTCCTTTTCCGGCGAAATCAATTGAGTGGAAACAATCCTCCTGATCCCCTCTTCCTTTTCTCTTTAGGAATCTCAAGCTTTTCTTTAGGAAATCGATCCCGATTTGAGATCGAATCGGATCTCCTCTTTTCAAACTCCATTTCTTTCCTTCTCGCCGTCGAGCTTGATTCGGGCCCGGACTCCATCCCTCGTCGCTATAAATAGATTCCTCTCGTCGCCCTCTACCCGTCACCACCCTCGTTGTAGTCCGCCATCGCCCGTAGCGCCGCCACCACCTCAAACCCTAGCGCCGCCGCCGCCGCCCTTGCCTTCCAGGCGAGCCGCGCCGCCGCTCTAGTCGCCGCCTCCGCTCGCCGTTGCCGTTGTCAGGACCATGAGGAGGAGACCCACCCTGTCCACCCATTCACTGCCGCTGTTCGTCGCCAGAACGTCGCCGCTGCCGACCCGTGAAGAGGCGGCGCTCCGACGTGGCCGCCATCGCTCCGACCTCGTCGCCGTCGCCGTCTGTCGTCGTCTGTCGGTGTCGAGTCCTCTGGTGGGTAACCTGCGCCAAGGCGAGCCCAACTGTGCCCTCCGCTTGCGCCGCTGCCTCGTGGAACGCCGGTGACCATAGGGTCTAGTGCTGCTCGCCGCCGGCCATACCCCGTCAGCGCCACATCAGCCACCCCGTCAACACCATCGTCCGCTACGTGGTGCACCCGATCCAATCTCGGCCGTCCAATCTAGGTTTAATAGAACCCGTTAAATCTTAGTCGTCGGATCCATGGACCATCTCAGTGAACCCGATCTACCGTCAACCGATCCTTTGCTGACGCAATAAATCCCTTTTTCTATTCAAAAATAATTTATTATTGTCTCATAATTCCAGTATAATTTCTGTAAATGATTTAAATCTAATTAAACTTAAAAAATTCATAACTAATTCATCGTATCTGGATTTAGGTGGTTCAAGTCTCTAAATTTGTCTCAAATTAATTCATCCACATGTATTGTTTATGATTGTTTTTTACTGTCTTATTGATTTTATTCTTTTGCCTTTAGTTTTCGACGTTTTCGGAGAGACCGTGTTTGCAAGGGAAGATTCGGAAGTTTCTGAAGATCAGCAAAGCAAATCACATATATCCTAAACACCCTTTGAGCATGTTGAACCCGTTTAGGCAACCAACATTATGTCGCGCGTACATGTGTATGTGCTTGCGCAAGGTCATTGACCAGCAAACTTAACCCGTTCTTCCCTTAAGCCTCTATTCGTGGTTTATATATCAGTCTGGCCGGAGAAAAAGAAACAATAATTTATCAAAAAGTGATCAAACAGGTATAGACCATTTCCGCTTTCCAATTATAAATTGATTGTTCAATATCGATACACCTTTAGGTCGAAAGATCCACAATTTTTGGGAATTTGAGTTTGATATGTAGAACTATAGCCCTTGCCTGCAACTTGACAGGAGGTAAAAGCGTCCTTTCTAAAATTTTCTAATATTGAATTAATGGTTATAGCAAGCTTTGGCAAATTACCAATGGATCGTGACAAGTTGTAGTCGAAGAGGCGACATTACTTCTGACACTACACAAACAAAACCATATACCAGTTGTAAATGTTTGATTTGTACAAGGTACGGCCCAATTACAGCCCATATCGATAGACTCCATAATCTGGGCCTTTTCTAATTGTGCTGTTGGGGCCCTTGGCAATGCCACGAGACATAAGAGGAACAATTATATTATTTTTTCCGTTTTGCGAAATCCAGGGAAATGCCTTCCACTGATACCACCACAAAGGTAACAAATGTCTAGAAGAGGGAGGAGAGACAAAAAAAAATACTTGTATATATTTTTACTCAAGGAACAAATGCTTAGAAATATATAATAGACACTATAAAAACCGATCTTTTTTATGCCGTCACCCTTTTATTTTTACCGAAGGACTAACGAAACAAACACTTGTAAACATATATTGAAAGATTCTAAGTCACGAGGCTGCCAGCGAAAACCGATTTTCACTGATGGACGCTTAGGAGGCCCGTCATAAAAAAAATAACGAACCTCTTAAGTGTCCACCAACGAAAATTGAGTTTCCGCTGACGATAGGTAAAGAGCACCGCTGACGAAACAAATTTCACGGTATAAAAAGTCGCATCGCACCGACTAACAGGGCCGTCGACGACGGAGAGCGAGATTGGCGCCTGCATAGGGCCAATCAAAGCGGGCCACTAGCCTGGGCGTCGAGAATCCGTCGATCGTGTCACGTGCGTGCGTGTGCATCGAGAATCCGTCGATCGTGTCACGTGCGTGCGTGTGCATCGATGCCTCGACGGTCCGATTCTAAGGTGCCGTTTGGATCCAGGGACTTATTTTTAGTCCATGTCACATCGAATGTTTGAATACTAATTAAGAGTATTAAACATAGACCAATAATAAAACTAATTGTATAAATGAGTGCTATTTCGCGAGACGAATCTAATTAGCCTAATTAATCCATAATTAGCACATATTTACTGTAGCATTACATCGGCTAATCATGAATTAATTAGGCTCATTAGATTCGTCTCGCAAAAAAGTCTAAGGTTATGAATGGGTTTTATTTTTAGTCTACGTTTAATACTTCTAATTAGTGTACAAACATTCAATGTGACATGTACTTAAAAATAAGTCACCGGATCCAAACAGCACCTAATTCAGTTGTCGCGAGTCCGAGGCTCCGAGCGTGTGCAGCAATTAGACGAGACGACGACGACCAACGACGCCGAGCGTCAAGACCTAGCTGTGTTTAGTCGTTTCTTTCCTTCAGTTTAGCTGTGTTTGTTACGATTTTGCACTTGAAAGGAAACAGACTTCGCAAAATTTGAGTGAAAATACAGAGCTCCTGACATGCTCTTCGGGAAATAAAAACAGTTTATTTTTTCTTCGGCGAGAACATACACGCACACTGAACGGACGGACTGGTCTCCTGCAATCCAAATTGGACCTTGAACTGACACTTTTATCTCACATTCACACTTTGAACCGTTCTTGAGAGGGTGTGTTTGGCAATATTTCGCTCGAATAATTTTGCATAACACATTGAATCGCAAATTCAAACCACGGAAATTTTTCTTTAACTAGTACTATATGAGTAAGTTCAGGGTCGGTGCTGAAGCCTGAACTTAACTGCTTAGCTAAGCAGCAGTAATGTCAGTACTACATTTACTCTTATGAATCAATATTTCATATATTTCTAAATATTGTACAAAATAACATATATCGAAGTTATAAAATAACATATATTGAAGTTATATATTTGAGTGAAAGTATATTTCATTTAAATTAGACATACGATTTTTTTTTTCAAAATTTAGGGCCCCAATCTATATTTCGTTGCGGGGCCACAAATTTCTAGAGATGACCCTACACACCGAACCCACCACCCACCAAATCCTCTACCCTTCTCGGTTCCCTCTCCTCTCCTCCCTCCTCTCCCTTACCACTAGTCCCCTGCTTACCACTCCCTCTCACTCCTTCCTTTAGCTTCTCCACCTCCACCACGACACATGGTGCTCTCGGCGATGGGAGGCGGGCGGGTGGAGGATTTCGAGGCGGGACGGTACGAGGCCGGTGGCAAAGGCGACGACAAGCCTCAGATTCAGTAGCGGCGGATCTGGCAGCGACAGTGCATAGACGTCGCGGTTCTGACGATGGAAGGGGAGGAGACCGATGACGACGACAATGGCAAAGCCGCGGATCCAGTGGCGGTGGATCCGGCGGCGACGGTGCTTGGACGCCGCGGATCAGGCTAAGGAAGCGGAGGAGGCCGATGGTGATGGCGACGGCAAGCCACGGATCCTTGGCGGTGATGACTGGAGGCCACGGATCCATTGGTGGTAGTGACCTAGGGCGCAGATCCGGCAGAGACGACAGGTATCATGGCATGGGCACGGGCGGGCTTTGGTGGATCCTTGTCCACAACGTCGGCAAGGAGAGCTCGTCTATGGCAGCGGTGAATTGCTCCTCCCTCTCATTGGCAGCGGAGGAAGGAGAGGGCAGTGCAGCTCGGCTCGGCTTGTTCGACACGGTTTCGGATCTTGTCAAGCTATGTCCTCCCTCTCCCACTCCACCTATGATGAACCAGCACGATGACAACCGACGGTGCTATGACGATGACGACCAGCATGGCGACGGTCGACAGCGATGCTATTTTATTTGCATGCATGTGTTGTTGTTTGCATGTTAAAAATGGAGTGAAAATAGATGTAGTGGTCTCTGGATGTGGATTTGAATATGATATGATGTGTGTTTGAATTGATTTGAATTTGGATCTCTAGATGTGGATTTGAAAATGCAGCAACTCCTCTGGAAGTTGATTAATTTTTTTTTGGCAAAAAAACGTTTGGCTGGTGGTCTTCTTAGTAGTGCCGCTGAAAAAAAACTGATTTTTGCGGTCCACTTGCGAAAATCGATTTTCACAAGCGTATTGCAACCGTAAAAAAAAATCATTGATTTTCACTGATCTTAGCTCAATGTCGATTGTGCCAGCCGCTTGTGAAAATTATTTTTTAGTAGTGAGATATACATCACCACTTAATAAAAGCTTGAGTAAAGTTTATTCTCAACATTGCCGTTTAAGTTGGCAAAACACATATATAAAAGTTTTCCCAACAAACTATTGCTATTTTGTTGATAGATAGATGTTATGGGTTATAATCAGCCATAGACGAAACGATGTGTCCTAGGACACAAAGTAGAACAGAACTCCACTTAAACATAGAAATAACCCAGCCTATATAGCTTAATCATTTTTTAACACCTACTGCTGATCACCAAGCAGCCAATAGGGCTCCGAAACGTGTCCCGGCCGGGCCAACGGGAACTGGACAAGTGGCACTTAGCCAGCAAAAACTGTGCCCATACCACTTGGCACATTAGATTACGCAGGTACACAATTACATGGATTAGAGTAATCGAGCTCTAGCTAGCTAGGCCCCGGATCGATCGATCTGCTGCCTCTCTGATGATGGATTAAACTAAGATTAACCCCCTCATGCCAACTCGATCATCAATGCACGAGCTTAGCTTAGCTAGCTCCTCTCTAGGGTCTTAAACTTAAGCACAGCCTTTTAAGCCTCTTTTGATTATTAATTATACTTAATTAGGAGTACTAAATTATGCCTTTGCTTAATTAATCACTCCTGATCCCATGGTCTCATGCATGGCACTGTACTGCCCGTCCTCTTGGCCTCTCCTCCGCCGGCAAGCCCCGTCGCGCCACCGGCCACGTGTCGCCGCCGGCGAACCGCCTGGCCGTTCTCGATGACTGGCGGATCGGATGTGATGCAGACGGAAGATTAATTTAACAATGTTGGAGGCTTGGAGAGATTAGTCATTGATAACTAACAGGTGCTAGCTATATAGTTAAGTGTAGATTTGATTGGGGATTAGTTTAATTTATGCCTCTTAATTTATGCATAGGCCCCAATGCTAATTGTGCCTTAATCCTTGTGGCATAGGTAAATGGGAGTACGAGAATACGCATCTCCAGCTTTTGGATATCGTTGTTAATTTTCATCAGAGCTATAGCCATGACCCATCCTTTTATTCTGGCCTCTCCTGTGTACGGTCAGTGCCACTTGTCAGATTTATTTTTTTTCCTGCCCTGTGAGGGCATGTAAAGATAGAGCTTGGGCTCTTAGATAATATATTTTAATTAGAGACTATCATCATATAATAGTTGAAATAATAAGAGCTCTCATCATTAATGCACCAAAATATTTTTTTATTACCATTCTTTTCTTCTCTCCACCTACATGCAACACACTTTCCTTTAATAAATGCTAAAAGTTGACTTTTAGCTGTTGTCATGCGTAGCAACGATGTTTCTCTTTTCTTCTCTCTCTTCCACGTTATCAAATTTATTTGTATGACAACGAAAAGAGTCTGTTATTAAACATCGTTATCTTTTTTTTTCTTTACATCAGGAGGCAGGGGCAAAGTTGTCTTTTCACTCGGTGTGATATGGATAGAGTAACCCATAATTTACCCACAGCATCTTGCTTTGGTGTGGGGCTGTCATGTTAGCTGCCTCATCTTTTGAAGCAATTTGGTTAGGTGTGCGCGATAGATGGCCTCCGCTCGGCGTATAAAATTACTCGTGAATCTTGACGGGGTAATCACGATATTAGTTATTATTGTGTTTTAACTTTAGCTGGCTATAATGTTCTAGCATATCTTGAATATATGTACATCCAGAAACTCTTATCATGCCGCGGTTGAACGGTCGATATATGAGTACAATGAATATAATGATAGGACAGTAGCACATGGGAATCAATACCTTTGGCTCAAGGAATATCGAACCACCGAAATGGTAATTAACAGCACTTTAGTGTAATTCCAATACTACAAGGAATATTACTTCTAACTCTATAAAAGCCGTAATAACCAGAATGAACATTTCCCGAATTGGCGTAAATGGAAATCCAGCTACTAAAACACTCATGCAAAAACGTAATGCAGAATTATTTTTGCTTGGATTATATTATTTGCTAGCTCTCAGAGTCTTACTAAGGTTGGCTATGTACCAATTTCAGATGCTTTTTAGATTGGAGGGGCTATATACATGCATGATGAGAATAGTGCTTGTTATATCTATCTTGCACAATTGATAAAAAGTGTTTGGAGATTCGTGACATGGCCCTCTTTACAAGAAAAGTGGCACTAGTACAATGCATGCATAATTAACCTTTCACCCTCTCTTTAGTTCATGTGAGATGATAAACAAATGGAAAGGGGAACCTAACCACACCTGAAACAATATCTTAGTATACAAGTATCTAGCTAGGCTATACTAGCTAATAGCAAGCTCTATATGATCGCTCTCCCAACAAGCTAGTGTCAAGTGATGGGGGTGTTAACAGATACTATACCTCCGTTTTTAAATAAAAAACAGATGACACCATTGATTTTTAAAATAATATTTAATATTTAACTATTTATTTTATTTAAAATAATATGCTAAAGTATAAATCATATTTAAAGTTATTTTAATTAAAATATGTCATAATAAAAAACATATTTATATAAATTTTTTAAATAGAACGAATGATCAAACATCATATCAAAAGTCAACAAAGTTATTTATTAAAAAAGAAGAGAGTTATTAAGACTGTTATGATGCTGCAAAGCCAAAGCCCTATAGTTTGTGTGACAATGCCTCGTTCAGAATTCAGATCCATATATATATATGAGAGGAGTAAACATTTACTAGTAACACTGTGACAGACAATACTAACGACTAGATTAATCCAAGTATTATAGCTCGTAATTTTCCATACAACTGGTCTTATATTACTAGGGAATATAATAAATTTTTTACCTTATTACGCAGACTTGCGATAGTTGTCCATTTGTCCATGATAGAATTTTGGAGTGATGCATTATATATTCTCTGTGTAAATTTTACAGTGGAAAGATAATAACATAAATGCAAAATTGAAAACATGTCATTGACACTAGAATTGAGAGGGGAATGGCATGGATTGTTTGTTTATAGCCAATTGATTAACCCCACCATCTGTCACGGTTCTCTGCAGCGGACATGGCATCCTAGTGTTCATCCCCTTTCTATTCCTCTGACTCCCTGTCAACGCCTCAGCATTCAAATAGGAAAAAAAGTAGTTTAACAGTTGAATCTGATTTTTGCCAATTTAATTTTTTCTGGAAATAAAAATCAATGTTATCCCTATCTTGCAATAATTATAAGGAGCAACATGTGGAGCAACAATGGCTAGACAAATATATATGAGAATCTGTAAATATTATAATTATATATATTAATATATACACTGTAGGATCCTTTCCTACAGTCCTTTCTTTAAAGAAAAACATGTGGAGCCTAATTAAATTTATCTCTGCTACAGACTACTACTATTCAACAGCTTTCAAACATGAAACTACTCATCAAAGTGATACATCAGATGCCTCTGGTACTATGTTTCAGTCATTCCCTTCACCTCTTTTAACCTCCTCTGAACAAACTCTTCTTACACATGCTAATGATAATGAATACTGGCACAATTAATATTTCCAATGATGCTGAAATAGGGAAGGCTGTCTCACACACTGATCTCACCTCACTTGTTGCAGTAGCTAGCAGGGCATGCAGAAAATGGTGTGGGTACCCACACATGTCACCAAAGCAAAGCCATATGAGATGAGATGAAAGGCCATTGCATAGTGTTGCATTGCATTGGGTGCCCAATAACTGTTTGGCCCCAGCAGCCACCCTGTACACAAGGGAGAGAAGAGGAGGGTCTCATGATTAAAGAGAGAGGGGTACACATGCATTCAAGCCTTCAAGACCTCCTCCTCCCTCACTTCCCTGTTGCTGCACAGCAAAAAAGAAAAAAAAAGAAAAACCATGATCCACACCAATGGCATCTTGGTTTGGCAATGCAGCCGGCAACTGCAGGGAGAAGAAGACCATTGCCAGTATGATCTGGCAAAAACTGTGCACTGATGATGTTGTTTGTTGTTGTAGGGTACTGTCCAGTTACTACTACAACGCAATTAGTCCACCCTGCGATGCATGAGAGTCTTCGCACTTGGTACTTTCAGTGATATACATGTACTCAGTACTTCGATAATATGTATGAAATGCTAACTTTCTGAAAAACCATTTATATTGTTCAGGTGATATGCCAAACATTTTTAGCCCAATAGCAAGGGTTTCCTAGTATATCATTAATTTTGTGTAATCTGTTCTAGAGAGATTGAGTTTGTATATCAAACAAAAGGGGGCACAAATAGTTGTACTTAAAAAAAAGCCATGGGGCACTACCATGGTTTGCAATAGATTCTTGCATTTCATATCCAATGCAAGTATGCATGCAACTAGTACGTATATCATATTAAAGAGAGATATTTCTGAAAAGATTGTACTCTGATCAACTGAATGATTGGACAAAGAAAGAGGGAACTGTACTAACTAAATACTCTGCAATTCTCATATGATAATAAAAAATTAGTTATGTATGATCACTCTCCAATTGTTTTTAATAAGGACAATAGTTGAAAACACCATGCATATGGTCCCCAATAACCAGATGCATCTGCTTTCATATAATGAGATCAATACCTCCAAAACATTTTTTTTTATCCCAAATTAATAATTATACAAAGATCATAATCTTTCATTATTATACACTACTACCAAATGCGTAAACTAACAAACTTCATTGGTCCCATCAGGTTGAAGCTAAGTAGGTTAAAAAAAGATACAAATAGAATGAGCACGAAGTTGACTTCATGTATAATCAACTTTTATTTAATCCTATATATCAATTGACTTCAACATAAGTTGATCTAGTAATTGACATTGTACAAAAGGAAAAAAGAGCAACAAATTTTAAATGACCACATTAATTGACCGTCCATGTTACTCACCTTATATATCTATGGCATGCATCTTAATTAATTTCTTCTCTTAGTAGTTAGAAGACTGAATACAAGATCTGTGAAATGATGCCACATAAAACTATCGTATTTGTTAAATGGCATTCAATAAAAAATTAGAGATAAAATTTTACAGATTTTAGACCATCAGATTCACGCCAAGGTTCATGTCTAGGCTTCTCCTCCAACTCCAGCGAGCTCCCTCTCTTCTCCGTCGCTGGTGATCGAGGCACCTAATTCCGGCAGGTATAACATATGGATGTGGGTTTGGGGTTGAGGTTAGGCGTGGGAAAGGGGAGGGTTTCTCCGGGGCTTAGAAGAATGGCCGTGGGAGGCGGATGACTTGGCGGTGGGTAGTGAACATGGGCGGGTGGCGAGATGTCGGAGCCGTAGGGTTGGTAACGGGCGATGTGTCGTCAATGGCGGGGGCAAACGGCGAGACTTACTAGGAGGCAGTGATTGGTGATGGTAGATCCGGCGGCGGGGAGCCATCAGAGACGGGGAAGACATGTAATGACTAGGGCACTCGATGTCGCTGCCTTAGGGAAGAAAAGGGAGGACGGGGAAGGAGGATGGCCAGGAGGCCTTGCTGACACTGTTGATCCTTTCGGTCAGCCGGCAAGGCCTGACGGTGGTGGAGCAGGAGGCACAAGAGTAGGCGGTAGCATCGAGCGCTCGCTTTGTGGTGGTGGGGAGGGAGGAGGATGGAAAAAAGAGAGGGGGCTTAGGTTAGAGAATCTACACGAATCTTAAAGCGATCGAACGATCCAAAATTTGCAAGATTTGAAAGGGTTTATTTTATCAACAGTCAAATAGACAATCCCTAAAACTATACCCAATATTCTTAATTAGATGTTGTTTTAGGATGCGTGCCGATTAGCTTTGTAAACATTGCACCATGTGTACTCAAATTGTAATTAAATCAATCGATAACAAGACGAACGTAGTAATAATAGTAACACACGTAATGAAGAACAATGATGCTTCCATGCATTTTGCAATGAACAAAATCAAAGTAGTAAAGGTCAAGTATAGATGTGTGAATGATAGATCTGGCTAGGTTGTGCTAGCATGGGTATGGCAAGCAATTGCTGATTTTCTTTGACAAGGAACAGTGCGGGCTACTGCTAACCCAAGCCCTGTTTTTCTTAGGACAATGATTGTGGATGCTTGTTGGAAGCAAGGACTTGATGCCGACTCCATCAGGCAGAAAGGCAAGCCATGTGCGATGGCAACCACACGACCAACACTGTGCACCTAAAAAAACAAGAAAGAAACTCAGTTCTTATTCTTTTCAGATTATTCATGAAACGGATTATTTGTTTCATGGTTAGAAAAATACTTTCTCTTAAAAAACTATTTGGTTGCATTACTTAGACCGCTTATTTTAAACTATTCGTCAAGTTTACATCCTCCATTTAAAAAAAAAATCTAAACATTATCTATCTATCTATCTATCTATATATATAGATTCGTGTATAAAAGTTGATTTATTTTAGGATGAACGAAGTAATTCTTAAAATATCTAATTTATCACTATGTATAATTGAGTAGATAATTAATCTGCAACAATAATTCACTCAACAATCTAAATCAAACTTATAGCCTAATAGCTTCTCTCTCTCAGATGAAATGAGATATGTGAGAGTTAACATGCAGATTAAGATGACATTTATGAGGTAGTAGCAAGCTAGCACACTGAAGTTGGTTTGTCAACAAAGCGATGTGGCGAGAGAGAGAGAGAGAAATTTGGGATGCATGCAGCAGCATGCTTGTCACTAGCAAGCAAAGCAGTACTGTACTTGGTGTGTTTCCTGCAAGCTTTGCAAGATGCCGCTGTGATCAGTACACTGTGTGCAAATGCAGGCTCGATCAGCTTTCGGTTACTAAACAGTGCACGGTTTTAGGTACATGTCGGAAGGCATTTTTACTAGCTAGCTATATATATACTACCTGTCAATGAAGAACTTAATCTTAACCATATGACATCAAGAATTATTTTAAATGAACTATATACTACTAGAAATTTGCAAAACACTGTATAGTAACACATCATATTTTAGTGAGATTTTACATCTACTGTATTAGTATGTTTATTATGGTGCGTGATGAAGAAAAAAGGGGGTTTGGATATTGCAACTTGTTTCAGGAGAAAGCTCCCTCTTTTAATGATAAGCTGAAATAAAGAACAAAGGGGGCGGCAAATGATTCAGATGATATGATGTACTACTAGTTGTATGCTTCATGCATGAACAATGTGCTTTAATTTTTTTTTTCTTTCCTTCAGGGGTGAGAGCCGAATGTGATCGATCCAGGCCAGTAGGCCATGGCAATAATTTCGCCTGCTAGAGTGTCCCCCCAATTAAAATTCTTCCTTTTTTTTCAAAATTACAAATTTATCCTCTCTATATATCTATTTGTTTTTTTCACCAATATTAGTCACTACATATGCATGAATGAGAGAGCTGCATGTTGGGATCAATTATATATCTAGTTAACTAGCACCCTCTCCTTTGCATCTTGCATTATATACATATCAAAAAGTTTATTCCTATATGTGTGTATGCTAGCTAGCTAACTTGATATTTACCAATTACTTAGTAGGATAATTTTAGTTTATTTTAAAGATCACTCGTAGGGTGATTTTGATATTGCATAGGCATATGGGAGAGAGAACAAGTATAGTAGTACATGCTATAGCTATTAGATGTGAATATAGAAACATATACAGTATATAATAGAAAGAACAGTGTACCACATGCCTGGATAAGCTAAGATTAATTAGGAGGACATTGCGTAGTGGCTTAGCTATCTCTCAAAAGCTCAATTATGGGAGTTGTGTTCATATCCCAATTCCGTTAATTACCGAACTATAATAAATTGATTTTGCTGCCTATATCTATATATCTTCTTCTGAGTTCTGACCATACAAACCTTTCATATATATGCAAGCTTTTAGTAGTAGGCCGTTGTTGCACTTGCATCTATATAAATAGTAACTATGAAAGAAGAGGAATTAATTAATAAATTTTTAGCCATTGCATTGCATTCCATTTGAAAGATAACTGCACCTGCAAGAGAAAGATGTTCATAAATGTTGTCTCTTGGATATGTAGATGCAGGGGAAGAACCCTACCAACCGGCCGTAAAAGTAATGTTGCTAACTACTATACACTGTATTACTAGATCAGATTGACGTGTTGGGGGTGTGTCGATTCACCAACCTGCATGCCGATAGCTTAACTAGATCCAAAATGTTAGAGCAGATACAATAATAAACTACAAACCAATTATAAACATATATGAAAAAGATAAAAGAAAAAAGATGAGACCAGCTAAACGTTGTTTGTGTATAAAAGATGAGACAAGTATTAATGGTATAATTTATATTTGTAGATACCTATTATATATATGAATTGGTTATTAGATTATCATTTAGATTATCATTTAGAGTTAGTAGTTGGCTATACCATTAAACTTACTTTAGATAAGTAGTTGGTGAGATGTTCTCTTTTTGATGCATGGCATGTACAAATTGCCCAACCAATGCAAGATTCGAATTGAAATTGCCGCGGTGAACTCGTACGTGCGAACGCCCTGCGCTTTTCTCATCTTTTTTTTTCACCGTGTTTTTTCAGTTCTGGCAAGTTCGTCGTACATTGAAAGTTTATACGTCTAATTCCGGTTTTAAATCGAAAGTTTATATGATCTATTTCAGTTCAGAATTAAAGTTTGTTATGAATAATGTCTCTATTCAAAAGCGTGCGATAGGACAGATATGTACGTGGGGAGGACCGAATGCGTCACGCAAACATTTCGCAAGTTAGACCTATCCAACACCAAAATTTGTTTCGTTTAATTTAATATAAATGTTTCGTTTAATTTAATATAAACACTAGCAGTCGCAGGTCAATTAGGAAGACATTTCCACCAACTATAGTATACGTGTATTTGTGTTTTAATTAAGACAACAAACAATTATTATTTAGCACAAGTGCTGGCGTGTGTCATATGGCCAAGTACAAGGGCTGGAACGAATTAATCAGCTGAATTTAGCACATAAATTCCGTAGACGTCTCGGAAGAAAAAAAAAGGGTCCGTACCTGTGTACAGTTATAAGATTGTGTCAATACTTGTTTGTCGCCCGTACATACGGTTGGACGGATCATTAATGGTTTTTTAGATGCTTTTTGGATATGTTGGTCGAGTTGTAATCATCTACTACGTACTTAAAAAGGTAAACAATACGGACCCATTTTATCTGAAAAAAATCTACTACTACGTACATAATAGTTCAAACATCCTTTGAGTTGAATAAGAAATTTCATTATATTATTCACCTCATATTAGCCATTGGATTAAAAAAAATTAACTTAGATGAATCAATTAGTAGTAAGACAGAGTTAACTATGATTAATAATATTAACAGAAAATATGCAGTAATTTTTCATCCATCACATATTATATCAACTTTGTCTACTTAGAGCTAAATAAGTGTTTCTCTAAAACAAATAATATTTCTCTTTTAGTCTTTCCTATGTGCTAGGTAGCGTCTATTAAAAGCTTACTACTAACTTTCATATGATTAATTTATAATCTATTGTAAAATCAATCTATGAAAATCATTGGCACAATGCATTTTATAAATATAATAATAGATATAATTTAATAAAAAATTTATTAAAAAGAGTCCTAATTTTTTTCGTCCTAGGTCCCAAAATATCATGAAAGGCCCTGCGTTAGGGTGATGCGGCGACGGTGACGGTGGAGCTACGGGCCGACGGCGAGCTAGAAAAACCATTGTAGTAGGTTCAATCGCTTTTGCAGAACCGAATACTACTCCATAGCAATCTCCCCAGCTGATTATCGTGATCGTCACCGGGAAACCAACCAAAAACGTCGGAGTTGGGATAAGACCTTGCTGAAAAATTTAAGCAGTGACTTGTTTTTTTTGTGTGTGTGTTTGAAGAAATTTGGCAGACGAAGCGGAGAAAATGTTGTGAAAAACACGGAGCTGGTTATACTAGTACTTATCAGTCGTGTTGAAAACTAAAAAAAAATTTAACTAAAAAAATTAAACAACTTATCCTATGATATGAAATAGAGGGAGTACTACTCCCATATAGCTAGTCCAGTGTGACCGTTGCAGCCTCCATCCCTGACACGTCTCCTCTACTTTGAACCGTTCCTACTACGACTCAGGTTGTTATGCTTATGTTTGTAAGTCAAAATTTAAAATTTAAAACTTGATTTTAAATTTGATTTATTTTATCATAGTTTATTTTACAGTACTTGAGGACATATAGGACATATATGTATGTATATATAAATTTTACCAATAAATAATTTTTTATTTGTTAATAAACGGTTTAAATAAGCGTATAACAATAAACGAAATAATGAGAGAGATATAGCCCCTACTGCTACCGCCTCGTTCCGCACACCTCCTCTCCTCTCCTCCGCTACGCCTTCCCATCATCAATTCAATCAATCATCATCTCCTCACCCATTTCATTTCCCCCTCATAAAATCACTCTCTCTTCTCCCCCAAAAACCTCCCCTCGCCACGCCGCCCGATCGCCGCCGCAATTGCACGCGCCCGCATAATGCCTTAACCCCACCACCGATCGCCGCCGCCCTCCGCGCCACCAGATCTCCTCGTCGGGGACGCGCGCGCCACTCCCCAACTCCCTCGCTCGCTCAATCAATGCGCGCTTCCTAGGGCATGACTGGTACGACACCCATCACCTCGCCATCGTCGTCGTCGGGATGGAGCTCGGCGGCAGCAACAAGCGGGGGAGAGTGAGGGGGGGCAACGACGAGGACGACGACGCCGAGCCGGAGGCGAAGCGGCATCAGAATCAGCAGCTGTTGCCGTGGGCGCAGCAGCATCCGGCGTCGCGGATCTACAGGGTGTCGCGTGCCTCCGGCGGGAAGGACCGCCACAGCAAGGTGTACACGGCGAAGGGCATCCGCGACCGCCGCGTCCGCCTCTCCGTCTCTACTGCTATCCAGTTCTACGACCTGCAGGATCGCCTCGGCTATGACCAGCCTAGCAAGGCCATCGAGTGGCTCATCAAGGCCGCCGCCGCCGCCATCGACAAGCTCCCTTCCCTCGACACNTCCCCCCCGCCTCCTCCGCCGCCGCCGCCGCCGCCGCTCCTCCTCTTCCCCATGCCGCCGACGACGCCGACGCCGACGCCGACCACCACCAGCTCACCAAGTCCGGATGCAGTAGCACGTCGGAGACCAGCAAGGGCTCCGTCCTCTCGCTCTCCCGCTCGGAGAGCCGCGTCAAGGCCAGGGAGCGCGCGAGGGAGCGGAGCGCCGCCGCGGCATCCAAGGACGCCGGGGACGACGCCGCCACGGCCACCGCCACCGCGCCCGCCTCCTCGCAGGCGGCTTCCTTCACCGAGCTGCTCACCGGGATGGCCGCCGCCAACGCCGCCCCTGCTGACCACAAGCAGCAGCAGCAGGCGTGGCAGCCGATGACCGTCGCCACGGCGACCGCCGACTACATCGGCTTCGCCGCCGCCGCCGCGGCGCATGCGCAGCCGCGGAAATCCGGCGCCGGCCATCACTCCGCGATGCCGCACACCTTCGCCTCCCCTGCTCCCCACCTCGCCAACATAACCCCCATCGCCATGGCACCCGCGCAGCACTTCACCCTCACTCCCGCCGCCGCCGCAGCCGCCGAGCACCACGCGGAGATGGCGCACTTCTCCTTCGACCACTTCATGCCCGTCCACGCGGCGGCGGCGGCGGCCTCCACCCAGGCCGGCGGCGACTACAACCTCAACTTCTCCATGTCCTCGGGTCTTGTGGGTGTCCACAGTAGGGGGACCCTTCAGTCCAATTCGCAGTCTCACCTTTCCAGCCATCACCACCACCACCATCACCAGCAGCAGCAGCAGCAGCAGCTGCAGAGGCTGTCTGCTCCGCTGGATGCGCCCAACATTCCGTTCCTCTTCAGCCCGGCCGCCGCGCCCACCGCCGCGGACACCCAGTTCGCCGCCGCATTGCAGCTCTGGGACGGGTTCCGGCACGCCGACATCAAGGAGAAGGGCAAGCACTGATCAGATCAGCAGCCGCATCATCGACGGCGGCGTCTCTTCTTGGATGGTAAGGGCCATGAACTCCAATTTGCTTCAGTTCAGCTTTGTTTGCTTTTTGGCAGCTTGTGTCTTGGGGGAATTTGTTTAAGCCCCCATTTGCGAATTTGATATGGTTTAATCTCCAACTTTTGGTGGCTCTCGAGGTGGCCTTGTGTCCCTCAATCGCACAAAACACTCGGGCTGTTCTTGCGCAATTGACGAGTGTCTAAGCTTTAGGGGGAGGGAGCATTCAGCTCAACCCTTTTACAACAGGTGTCGATGCACTACTCACCGGGCTGGGATCTTGCTTCTTGTTCTGTTCCCCCCCAACAATTATTTCATAGGAGACAGGCCAATCGCACGGTTTCTGCTTGCCCGGCATTGGATTTTTAATGCCTTAATTTGTAGTAACCACACCCTCCCTACGTTGGGGTAGTATTACTATTTGCATTGCTATTGCATGGATGGGAGAGATAATGCATCTGTGTTGTCAAATGCTTGAACTGCAAATGCAGAATGGATGGATGGAGAAAAATACCCAGACAGCACGGTCCTGTAGTCTAAGCTCTTTGCTAATGTTCTTTTGATAGGTGTTGGCTTTGTTGAGAAGTGGACGCTAACCCCCAATGTCTATTGTCTTTAGCAAGAAGTAGAAAAATCTCAGAAGAGCTCGGAGCTGAATATGGAGCTCAGCCTGGCCAAAACAAGCTCTTGTTCATGCCATTTTATCAAGTACTAGTATTTTGGTTACTGTGCTTGATGTTTGTTTCTGCTTTACTAGTTAGCACACAGAGTTGTGTGCCACCACCAAGTCAATGCATTCAATGCATTGCCTGAAGGATACAACTAGAACTTTTTCTTCTTGGATTGTATAGTTTTGTCTAGCTACAAAATGTAGCAAGCTCAAATCACTTAGGAAGAAGTACCTACTAAGCAGTACAGCTTTTCATACCTTCATAAAGAGATTTTTTTTATCAGGTCATTTATTTTTCTAAGATAATTTCATTTATTGTTGAGAGTCTTGATGTTTGTTGACTTAGTTCATCAATAGTAGAGATGGAGAATAAGGCATGTACAATATATATGTTGTTGAACTATCAGTGCTAGACTGTTGGTGATGGAGTTAAGGTGCTAAAGTCTTGAGGAGTTATCTTAACTTCTTTTCAATGAAAAGAGAGAACCGTGAACGATGCGACTTCACAAAAATGAAAAAAAATATCTGGGGGAAGCTAATCCTTATGCATCTACCGATATTGTCAAAAATAAGGGCACACTTTTTTAGCGGTGTTACTTTAACCGTGAGGTGTTTGCTTGAAAAACATCTAATGGTTGACACTTAGGCCAAGCAATGGAACATCTATCTCTGTCAAACTCAAAGGGGCCATGGGGCTAAGCAATCAGACATCTGTCTCTATCAAATTCTAAGGGCAAACCATACGTCATGATCGCCTCAAATCTCAAGTTTTTGTCAACATACTATTAGTGATCATTGTCAAATGACTGATATAAGCATGTTGTTCAAGATTTGGTTGCCCTTTAACTGGATGTGAACTTCCAAGGACTCATCCTGGAGTATTGAAAATTGCACATATTACAGTTTCTGAGTAGTTATATTCACTTACATATCATAGTATTAGTAGATAATTCACACCTTGTTAAGTCATATTTACAGGGACTTGCATAGTATTTCATGATCAGTTCTCGTAACTCTTAAGCTAGCTCAATTTGGAAATCAGGCTGTGAGATCTGCATGTTCATATAGAACCATTGTTTCGTGGAAGTAATTTTATACATAGCTAGTTCCCTTTTTTATTCGAAGCTAATAGCAGAAGGAAGTTCTTTCGTGGTCTTTCAGACTTTAAAAGGGAACAAATCATACAAAGTACAACAGCTAAGGGGTTAAAAGCTGAGTTGCGTCGTTGCAGTTAACACCTAGTAGTTATAGTTCTGTTTAGATTTGTGTAATTCTCTTATGGAAAAACATGTTCTTAGATCTGAGTTAGCGAAAATCATTCTCAGTAGTTAATCCCTCAAGTATTAATACCTTATGGATTGCATTGATAATCATTAGGCAGTTGATTTTCGCGGAAGACATTCTCAGAATTCGCGTCATGTTCCTAGGTGACATTCTAAAAGACTTCATTATCAGGATCATGTTTCCTAAATTTTGCCTTAATCTTTATGTAACTGAGCCCTTTCTGTTCCTCACCAATTAACATGTGCTACATGTACCTTCTATCATATTTGATAAGAAAATGTGAGAAGTGCCACTGTGAGGTAGTATGCTGTATCATGAAATGGTTGATATTTTCTTTTGTGTAGAGGAGTCCTAAAATATTATGCTTTCCTTTAGTGATGCTTTCTAGAGCTAAAGAAAGCTAAACCCATATGCTGTATTGAATTTGTAAATGCTTTGTATTTCAGGAAAGTTATCTCAGCTCGAATACTGTGTACATGATACAAAGCTGAGATTTTAAACGGTATACTACCTTAAGACTAGTTTATCACAAAGATAAGCACCAGAGTAGCCAAGAAGTGCCTTTCTTATTGTTTTGTAGCTTAGCTACAACTTAGGTCTAACTACTGCTTTTCCATGCAAGTTGTATATAGTGAGTGGGCTATAAGCCTGAAATACATCAACATGCTTGTGAATTGTCTACTGAGTTTACAAAAAATAACTTTTAGTGCTTACGCCCAGTAATCAAACTTATACAATAAGCCTAAATTAGGGCAATCTTGTTCATAGGCCATTACTACAAAGCTTGAATGAATTTGAAGTTGGTGAAATTTCTTAGGCCCATTTGGTGGTTAAATTCAAGCCTTTCCAGTAAAGTGTTAACTTCACCGAAGTCTCTAGCACTTCCTATCTTTTACTGCCCAAGAACTGTCATATGTTGACATGATTTCTTTGTTTGTCAAATAAAATGATTTGGATCCTTGCGTTATAGTTGCTAGGATTAGAATCTGTTGTCTTAAAGGTCTTTGGTACCTGTGGTTAACTATGTTCTTCTAGAGTCCTGGAATATAGATCTACTCAATAGACCAGAAAAAAAAATTGGCATTATGATCAACATCGGTCCGACAGGTGAGATGAAGCTGGAGTTTTATTGTCTTTTCTGATAGAATCATTCCAGAAGGATCAGTTAACTCACCAATATAGTTGGCAACTTATGCTGCTACTGTAATTAATAATATGAAAGTGCTTCATCAAGAAAACTAGAATGATAAAAAAGGTGCTATGCTAAAACAGTTTGGTCCAGCTGTCCAGTTTTTGTTTAAAGCAAAAGTTTATAGACTGGACTACTGTATCTCAGCCTCTGTCCATCTGTCAGCAATGCGCACTATTGGAGTGATAGATCTGGGAAAATAGACACAGTATTACCCATTGTTTCATAACGCCAGTTTAAAGATTGTGCGCTACCTTTTAAGGTCAAGTTTAGTAGAAATTGCATATGGATTGACAAGCAACTTTTATTTTATCTGATGGAGATTTTCATTCGTGATAATTTACAGGAAGTGAAGAAGACATCAAAATGTTGCAAACCATTCCTGTGAGCAACATTCACAGCTTGAAGCTGCCATAAGCGAAAAGCTGCCGTAAGTGAATGCTGGGATGGTATCCCTGCATTCTTGGAAGTAGAACATCAACTGAACATCTACCTTGGTCACAGAAGGACCTCATCATCTCTATTCAGATGATCTTGTGCTTTTCTCTGCCTGTTGTTGTATTCATTTTGTTGAGGTGAGAATTTGGGAGCATTACTCGCCGGAGTGCCCTGAGGAGGGGACGCCGTTGTAATCCTTTCTGTTGTAAACTATGTCAATGGATGCATGCGGCTCTGGATTGGCTCTTTGCCTCTTTTGACACTGTGAGATCAGTTGCCTGTCAATTTTATTGTTCTCGGTTGTGAGAGAAGTAAAGAACTTGAGACAATCCATCAGATGTACTATATCTGCGGTGAAGTCTTGCCAAATACTGTGCTGAGAGATGTAAATTCAACTTGTTTCCAGTGGTTTTCATTTGCTCAGAGGTTCTTCAGAAGTAACTATTGTGTAGTTGACAGTGGCTGTGTAGAAGTAACATTATGCTGGACTTGGCTTGGCTTACATTACCTTCTGATGATTTCAGTACTGTTAACATTTCAGTTGCGGCAGCTTGTGCAGAAACATATCCAAACCTTCATGGTCTTTAACTCTTTATCTTGCCGAATCAAAGTTTTACGCATGTGTTGGATCTCCAAAGCTTTGTGAAAGCTGCTATGCTACATGTGGTCTTTGTTAGGTGTTGTTGCTTGTTGCTGCTACATTCTGATAAAAAGCAGGTACTAGTGTATTTCAACCTTACTTTGATTGAGCGTGGCAGGAAGGATGCATGGATCAGCTCACTTTTATCAGCGGCTGGCTTGTTGGAATACCTAATTTTGTGTGCCTTGCTGACCTGACTTGCTTGCAGAGTTTGCAGGACACCAAGTCAAAACCAACAGTAGCAGCTGGAAAAAGATGATCAAGGCATCGACTTTTGGCATTGAGGAGGCTGCGACTGCAGGCTTGCTTGTCCATACATGATAAAGATGAAAATTTTCCAAGGTACTGTAATTTATTTCCATTTATTTTATTTTACAGTAAGTTGGCAAGGTCAAAGAGAGGAAAACTTACTATAGTCAAGAAATTCAGAGCAATAAGAAATCAGTAGATTAATTTGTTATATTTATTATGAGCTCAATATATATATAGTCTGTTTAAGTATGTACAATGCAGTGTGTTGCTACTAACTTTATCAGGGTAGTAAAGTAGATCTATGTGGATTGATGAACTGAACCTATCTCTGCCTATCTGGAGTGTTTCATAAAGGGAACACTCCAAACTCTGAAATGTCTTCCTCCACTGCAGGGTAGTCACTGAAGTTAATTGGACTACTTCAGATCTTTTAACCGATGGTTAATCTTGGTCAGAAGGACAGATTTCTTGTTCAAACTGAGGTTAGATTATATCCACAGCTTCTTGGAGCACAATAACAGCACATAACCTAGAGGTTCCTCAACTATGATCTCTGTTAAGTTCTGGATACTCCCTTGCTAGTTTGACATCGCTGGTAAGACAAATTGGAGACACTAGCCTGCCAAACAAGAAAAAAAAGCAACTGGTTAGCATTAATGTTATCCAATCGGTAGTAAATTAATACAACAAAAAATATTTCTGGTATAAGTGGCTGAAAACTTGGTGATGATGCATCTGTTTTGTATCTCTTACAAGACGTCCTATGAGCCTATGGACTGACAAAATGTATTTTCTCTAGTAATGTTTCAGTTTCATGCACAACCAATTACTTGAACAGGTTGATCTGTTGGGAGTGAAAAAAAATAGTATAATTGTATTTTGCACTAAAACAATGTAGCCGCTACCCGACACTATTGTTAACTATAGGATGAAAATAATCAAAGGCAAGATCAATGACAGACTTCTTATTCAATAATTCTCATCTCACCTCTAATGTTTGAGAGAAGAATCATCTTCTATAGGCGCCTCCGATGCTGGAGACGAAAAAGAATCATAAGCAGAGGCTCTGGCATCTATCAGCATCGATATTACTTCACGCATGCTAGGCCTATCTAGCGGCGATTCACTGGTGCAGAACAATGCAATCTTCAGAACCAGTGACATTTCTTCCAGAACCCTCCTTGAGCTCGAATTCAGCCTGCTGTCAAACATTTCAGAATTTGTTGTCGAACTGTTCGTCATCCGCCTCACCAAATTGACAAGATCTCCTCCTTGCTCAAGAGGTTGAATCGGAGATTGCCCGGTCACTAGTTCCAACAAGACTACCCCAAAGCTATAAATGTCACATTTTTCAGTCACCTTCATGGTAAAAGCATACTCTGCATTACCATAAGAAGCACTGAATTAGAACTTTAGCAGTTAAAACAACTAAACAAACTATAATGTAGCAAGTGTATTGTATATGAGACCAAGTGAAACTATCTGATTTGATGATATAAATATTGCTGAACTTTAATCTAACATGGTGAGGCAGTAGCATATCTAACCTGGTGCAATGTAGCCATATGAACCGGCAATAGCAGACATTGTTCTGGAGTTGGAAATATCAATCAGTTTTGCCAAGCCAAAGTCCCCTACATGAGCCTCCATCATTTCATCAAGCAATATGTTGTTTGATTTTATGTCACGGTGAATCACCTTCGGTTTGCAGTCACTGTGAAGATACCTCAGACCTTCCGCAGCCCCAAGAGCGATCCGGTAACGGGTGTCCCAGTCCAGTAGACACCCATCCTTGCTACCATGAAGCAACTCTCCAAGGCTACCATTTGCCATGTACTCGTACAGGATAAGATTGCAGTCCTGATTGGAGCAGAAACCATACAGCTTGACAATGTTGCGGTGCCTGACATTTCCAAGCGTGGTTATCTCAGCTCGGAAGCTTCTGTCGACATTGGAACCTTCTCCCTGAGACTTCAGCTTCTTCACTGCAACTCTTCTCCCATCAGGCATGATAGCCTTATACACAGTGCCACAAGCACCCCTTCCAATTACGGCACTCTCTGAGAAGCTATCGGTTGCCTTCACAAGCTCCTGATAGGTTATCCGCTCCTTCAGAAAGTAGTGAGGACCCGAAAACCCAGTCTTGCGCTCTTCATTCAATACAAGATCAGGTATCTTTGATTTCAAGGACCAGCAAACGACTGCGATCAACACCAATGAGACAAACGCAATGACAATGGAGGAAATGCTGATGACCTTCTCCCTGAGGAGCCGCTTCTTCTGCACTGCTGCTTCCCTGCTTGCATAGGCTGACCCTGATGATCCTGAACATGATTTCCCTTTGATACCACAGAGGCCATCGTTTCCCAGGAAATTGCTGCTGTCCATGTGCTGGAACACCGTGGTGCTGGGAAGTGTCCCGGCAAGATTGTTGTAAGAAAGGTTGCACTCCAGCAGACTTGAGAGCTCTCCGAACGAAGAAGGGACTTCGCCTTCTAGCTCATTGTTGTTCAAGTAAAGGAACTCCAGCATGTGCAAGTTCCCTAGCTGCGTCGGGATCTCACCGGATAGCATGTTGTAACTGACATTCAGCGCAATCTGGAGCGCAGTGAGCTGGCCAAGCTCGACCGGCAACTGGCCGGACAAACGGTTGCCTCCCATCTGCAGCTCGGTGAGCCGGGAAAGGCCTCCGAAACTACTTGGGATGGTTCCATTCAGACTATTGTCAGATAGCTCCAGCTGCTCCAGGTTCACCAGTGTGCCAAGCTCCTGAGGAATGACTCCAGTGAGGGAGTTCTTACTGAGATCAAGCCTCTGGAGCTTCGTGCACCGTGCCAGCTCCCGAGGAATCGGTCCGGTGAGCTGGTTCGACGATATATTGAAGGCGACAAGCTTGGTCAGGTTGCCAATGCCAGGAGGGATCTGCCCCACAAAGTAATTCTCCGACAAAATCAGCCTCTCTACGCTCCTGAACTTGCCGATCTCGGGCGGTATCGGCCCCGAGAATCGGTTCCGGTTCATGTCAAGCGACGACAGGTTCTGCAGCAGCGAAAGCTCGACGGGGAGGCTCCCGGTCAACATGTTCCCCCCCAATTGGAGCTGTGTCAATGTCCTACAAGCCTTCACCCCCGGAGGGATGTTACCGATGAGGCGGTTCGATCCGAGGCTCAAGAAGATGAGCTTCTGGAACTTGCAAAGATGAGGAGGGATGCTCCCTGTCAGCTGATTATCCGACAAATCGAGCACCGAAAGATTGCTGCTTGCACCAAGCATAGGAGGGATGACACCATGGATTTGGTTGTCGAACAGCTGCAGGTACTCCAAATCGGTGAGGTTCTGGAACTCCATTGGAATTGTGCCGGTGAGGTTGTTGATTGACAAATCAATCCTCCTGATGACACTGAGCTCGCCGAGCTCCCGCGGGATGCTGCCTTGCAACCTGTTCTCGAAGAGGTAGAGCAGCCTGAGCGTCGGAATCCGGCCGAGCTCGCCGGGGATGACACCGGTGAGCTTGTTCTCCGAGAGGTCGATCTCGACGGCGCTCTGCAGGTCCCCGAGCTCGCTTGGGATGGTGCCATCGAGCTGGTTCCGGTAAATGTAGAGCTTGGCGAGGGATGGCAGCGCGCCGAGCTCCTTGGGGACGCCGCCGGTGAAGGCGTTGTCGTTGAGGGCGAGCATCTCGAGGCTGGAGATGTCGCCGAGCTCCGGCGGGATGTCGCCGGAGAGGGCGTTCTGCCAGAGGATCAATGTGGTGAGGTTCTTGAGGCGGGAGAGCTCGCCGGGGAGCTTGCCGGCGAGGTTGTTCTGGGCGAGGCCGAGCACGGCGAGGCTGGTGCATGAGCTGATCTCGACGGGGATCGGGCCGGAGAGGTCGTTCAGCCCGGCGCGGATGATGCGGAGGCGCTGGAGCGCGGCGATGGTGGTGGGGATCCCGCCGGTGAGGTTGTTGCTGTAGATTTCGAGCTCCTCGAGGGCGGTGAGGTTGCCGATGGCCGCCGGGATCTCGCCGGACAGGAAGTTCTCGCTGAGGAAGAGCTGGCGGAGAGACGGGAGGGCGCAGAGCGACGGCGGGATGCTGCCATGGAGGGAGTTCGTGCTGAGGTCGAGCACCTCGAGGGCGCGGCATGCGGCGAGGCCCGGCGGGAGCGCGCCGGTGAGCGCGTTCTTGGACACGTTGAGGACGGCGAGGTGCGGGAGCGCGCAGACGGCGGCGGAGAGCTCGCCATGGAGGTTGAGACCGTGGAGCGTCACGGCGGTCACCTCCATCGCGGCGGAGCAGGCAATGCCGGCCACCCGCACGGGTCGCCGCCCGCCGCGTCCCAGCTCGAGAGGCACCCGTCCACGTCGTCCAGCTTGGTCTTGAACTCCCGCAGCGCCGCCACCGCCACCGCCACCGCCGCCGCCCCGCCCTCCCCCACCGACGCCGCCCCGGCGGCGACAGCGGCAAAGAAGACCGCCGCGAGCAACACCCTCGCCACGGATGCCGCCATTGGCGCAACAACCGAGCTCAACCTCAACTCACCTCGTAGAACAACACAGCAAAGACACGCACCACCTCTACGCCAAGAAACAGCACGCCATGGACGGACGCAAGCACACGCACAGAGAGCAGCAGCCAGGAAGGCAGGCGCCCCCACCCCACCCCACCCACTAGGCGACCACCACCACCGAGCAAGCAGGACAGTCACCCAGCCATAGGTGGCACTAGTCGCCCGCGCAATCGGGATGTACACGATGGTGGTGGCGACTGAAGTGAGTGGGCGCTGCAGGGAAGAGGTAGAAGAAGCTCAGCTCGGCTTCCTTTATGGCGGAGCAAGGGTCAAACCGCGATGTGGCATTGACCACCACTGGCGCATTTCGCCGAGCAGGTGGCGCGGGGGGGAGTGGGGGAGAGGTAAGGTGGGGCCCACCGTCAGTGAGACAGACGGGGCGTGTAATACGCGTACACGATTAGAGGCGGTTTCCGTGTCCTCTACAGGGGTTACGGGTTGTGGCCGAAAGCGCTTCCTCTCGGGGTTCTTTTTGGTGATCGAGAGGTAGGAAAAAAGGCAAATCGCGAAAGGGATTAAGCTAAGCTCTTTTTAGTTAGGGCTAATAAAGCATGGATCAACCTGGGTGGATCAATATTAACAAGTAATTTAATAAGTATATAATAAAAGCAACCTTTTTGAGGTCCAGTATCTAATGAAAAGTTGGCATCTTGTCTTCAGCTGTTCAACCGTTTCCGCGTGTTATATATACTAAAAAAGTATTCCATGCATTGCAACGAAACATTTAAATACATATAAACATATTCTTGTAAGTATTTTCGTGTTAGCGGAGTTGACGGTTGTGACTGCCGCTACTTGATTTGTTAGTTTAGTTTTATTTTTTTAAAGGATGCATGCTGTCATAAATAATCATCACAACTGATATATCTCTAAAATAAATTAAATTTACAGGTGGTATTTTCCTGAATGCCGTTTAGATTAAGATACATCAGTAAATAAAACTTGCAGATGATAATATCTAAAGCCAGACATCTCCAAATCCCCAATAACTTTTAGTTTTATGATCCCAATCCAAAAATTAGAATATGTTAACATTTACATTTGTCTTGCGTGGTGCCGAATAATAAATAACCCACACGGCACAGGCCAGCAAAAGGATCACTAGTCATGGTCAGAAAATTTGAAAAGCCAAAAAAAGAAATCAGATAGGAGTGAGAACCTCCCACAAGCACGTTGTCGTCGTCAGAAACTTACCACCTCAAACAAATCAACATATAGACTACTCTATATTTGTATTTGCATATATGATGAAAAAAATGAAAACAAAATCGAGAACATGATCTATGATCTAGAGAAGCAGTGGGAGAGAAAATTCACTGTCACTCTGTCAGATTCAGAATGGACGCACAAACACCACAACCCAACCCAGCAATTCACATGAGCAATTCAACATTAGTCTATATAATAGAGGATGGGGCAAGGGGCAATACAACTTCTAAGCTTGAAGCCTTGCGCTAGCTAGCCATGCCGACGTTCTGGACGGCTGGACGTGGGCATCAATGGAGACGCCTCCCCATCCTCACGACCTCATCGGAGCTGTAGCCTGCAAGGATCTTGAGATGTGTCGAGCAAGAAGGTGGATGTAGAGTCGTCGCGCATGATAGCAACCTTGATTGAAATTAAATGGGCCGTGGCGCTGTGGGATCAAAGAACAGGGGAGGTGCGAAGATACCAGATCTAGCGGCGGAGAGGTGATCTCAATGCTGATGTTCCGGATGGGTGCCGAGCCGCCGAGAGTTTCATAGGGAACGACGAAGTGATAAAACGAACGACATAGAAAGCTTTCTCCGCGCACATCGAGTGCGGGAAGGAAACAAAATCCTACGCGGGCTGAAAAATCAGGAACAATACGTGCGTGAAGGATGTGAAACAATACATAGCGAAGCCGATCACGATGCGTACATTATGGACGAAAAAAATCATGCGACGATCAAAAGTTATTAATTTTTTAAGTAGTTAAGATTTCCATCAGTTCAAACAAAAAGCTTAAAATGATGAACATATGGAGAGAAATGTTGTATCTTTCTTAAGTACTGTTACTAATCAAGTATGATAGGAGATATTTGGATATAACATCGTATTGATCTATATGGATTAACTAGTTGAACACAAACAACCCCTATCGATTAGCTTTCACCTTAAGCATACACAAAATTTTAAATTTTAAAATTTAATTTTAGAGTTAATCGCCAAGGTTTTTACTACTAATTTCTGTTGTTTCGTTTATTTTTCCGTAGCTTAATTATCAGTCGTAGAGAAAACAACAGGATTAATACTCATGCACTACTTGGTCAAAAATTGATCGTTGGTCGACATGAAGCCATGATTCAAGGGAAAAAAGAACAATATTAGTGCCACTACTGGTCAAATAACTTTGGCGAATAAGGTCATTACATGTCATTTCAAGCCCACATATACTAGCTCTCCCTTAGGTTTAATGTCGTGTCGTCTTGATTAACCTCCATCTCCTAGCTGCTACTCGCAACACAAAGAGCCAGCCAAATTTCACATCAACATCAAACCCAGTCCAAATCACAACATGTACTACTACTAGCAGAGTGGTAACGGCGAACAATTATTCAATTATTCAGAGAGTGATCTATAGCATCAGGCAATAATTAAGCAAGAGAGAAATTTCAGAATCTTGTGATCATCTCTCTCTCACACACACAGTACTGATATACTATTCGGCAGTACAGCTTGGAAATTGGTCCCTTTTTTGGCTCTATATATTTCTGTGCCCCTGCAAGCAAAGCAATATATGTGTATAATTTAATTGTTGGATGGCAACAATGGACACAACAACCGTCTAAATTCACATGCCTCTGTCAAGAGATGGATCACTTGTAAGGTTGGTCACCTGATCACATGGTTCCTGTACCCAGCTTGCCTCTCGATAATATTATTATTTTCCTTCAGGTTAATTACAAGCAGTAGTATAACAATTGTACTCTACAATCTATGAAGAGTTCAGCTTCTTGCAACAGCCCAACCTTTTAATTACTAATATAAATATGGATCCTAGTACGGCAGTACACTATGAAAAATAAACATTGGTAATTGACTGGCTTTGCTGAGAGTAAGCATACAACTTTGTGCTGACATCACGGTTAGGCCAAGATCTTTTGGATCACATGCAGAGATAATTCAACAGTTGATAGCTAGAGATCAGATCAAACATGAGACTCAGTGAACTAAATTAATACAGGCAGGCCGGCAGTTCGTCAATTTATACTAGTACTCCAGTTCCAGTATATATATACTAGTAAGAGAGACTATCAACTGGAGTGCATATATATGCATATGCATGATCAACTAATTTGATCAATGTATCTTGTTTGTTTAATGAGGGTCAATCTATTGTCGACATGAAATAACCCATTGAAAAGATGGGACAGAGAAGCAGTAGTCCTTCTGTTTGGCAAAGATACCTTGTCTGTTTCTGACACAGAAAGTTAGGCCCTCAGCAATAAAGGTGAGCTAAAGCGTGCATATTCTATTGTGTTTGATACTTCTACATGAAACCTAAATAAAGCTTATCAGCATGCAGCAGCGTCTACACACTGATGTTCCCTTCAAGTACAGACGAAAAGATTGATCATATCAGATCAAAATTAGGCCAATATGCATGCTTGGCGGCTGTGCCTAACAATGGCAATGGATCAATCAACAGTGTGTGCAACTTAATTAATTGTTTGGTGCAATTATATACACACACAGAGAGATATGATATATGGACATGTATGCAAGATCAAGTGAGTACTGTTGCCACTGAATAATAATTACTGATGCACCAAGGAAACAAACAGGGAGAATTATGGGTGGAAATGCAGGGAAACCTCATCTTGTGTCTGTTCAAGTGTTGAGTGTTGCCATTGACCCCTCTTATATTGGGGTTATATGTCCACTCAGAAGGCCAGTGCCAGGCACTCATCCATCCTCCTCAATTGCCTCGAATTATTAAGTCCACTGCCACTGAATTGCACCTGAAATGATGTGTA
The DNA here is from genome assembly GCA_008326285.1 of Oryza officinalis. Taxonomy (NCBI): domain Eukaryota; kingdom Viridiplantae; phylum Streptophyta; class Magnoliopsida; order Poales; family Poaceae; genus Oryza; species Oryza officinalis. The sequence goes on from BDMV01000007.1 coordinate 5,143,879, forward strand.
CAGAGATTTTAGTTCATGCCTTACTAATTTTCTCCAATCCAGGTTCATCTCCATTTTGATCATTGGAGAGTTGACAGTAGTTAAGATATCTATGTTAGATGGGAAGTGGATTCCCACAACTTGTGTATATGTCAGACCCCACATACATTTTCTTTTGAGAAAGAAAACATCGCAATCCATTTCCATGTATTTTAATCCTTAAAAATTCTGCTTTCAACAAATGTGTTCAATATTGTGCGGAATCAATGTTATGACAAGCTAGGTTCGTGCGTGCGCTTAAGTTATTAATTTCTACACATAATTTCCTTTTTGTTAGAGAACACTCTATGGTGTAGTTTGTGAGATACACTATTACTTCCATTTTCTAGATATCAATATTAAATAAATTGAGATGATGCTGGGGCTATATATACTGCCTTTGACATAAGGGGGAAATGCTGAAGTATGAGTAAAACTTTTTTCTTGTAGTTTATTTATGAACATGTTGGTGCATAAAAGTTACAATTTTCTTTGTCTGTATAGTTAGCTTCTAGTGTTATATATATATATATATATATATATATATAATGCCCGCAGTTTTGTCTTAAGGGTATACAATCGGTACAAAAGAAAGTAAGATATGTAGTAACCCTAACAAACATTTCTGATACATATGCTTGAGGGTCATCAGAACGCATGTTGGCATATCACCATCTTGACTATAGATGCTGAAATTTGTGCAGTAAAAGAAAGGCTATATGTACATCTAGAGCTTGCTACATAGATCTAGTCAACATCAAAAGAATACGACATTTCAGACCAAGATTAGGCTTTGGAGCTCAAAATTGACAGGGAAAAGATATATAGCCACAGGCCCAATGATATAGATCCCTTTGAGAGTAACTACATAACCATTGTGTTCATATTGGGTCTGTATGGGATGCATATAATCACCGTCCTCACAATGAAAATAAACTTTGGCATGTCGACTTCGATCATTAATCCGATCACATATGCTTGGTTCTTTCATATGACATGACAACGTTAAATTATTAGTTACACATAGGTGTGGATTAGCTAGGTTTGTTTGATATGCATGCTACTTCATCATCCAATCAATTGATCAGTAATATACATATGTAGCACCATTTTGAATCGGCGGCTCACATGTTTTACCTAAGCTCTTCCAAAAAAAACATTATTAAATAATTTAGAAGGACTTTTGTGATCTTGCTTCGTTAGGCAAGTAAGCCAGAGAGATAGAGATGTTGAAAAATTGACAAGGTTGAAAAGGTTTTGGTTTTTGGACAGAAAGTTCAATAAGGACAGCGGTTGTTCTTTGAAGCTAACATTTTTATTGTTGTGATCTAAATTAATTATTCACTATTAATTTAAATTAATTCTTCTCCTAATATTTTCACATAAAAACCTTGCTTTTCCACCAAGCAATTAATTTCCATTCCAAGAGCTTATATCAACCAGCTCTCAGACATCAATTTTTGAAGTGATAGCATATAACTCAATCAAACGACCAGTTAAGATCACCAGTGGTTGTCAGTGTGATTGCAACTTTAGCAGTGATACTAACCACAGTTGGATCAAACAATAGTATGGTCCAATCGTACAAAAATATTGTTTAACAAAGTATTGTAATGGAGAAATAATGTATTCCTCTCTGATCATAAATATTTGATATTTAAGATAAGGTTCCATCAAATTAAATATTTGAAATTTTAACTGCTAATATTTTCTCAAATATTTAGTCTATAAAAAACAAACTAAAAGGAATGCTTAATTAGATTTGTCTCGAAAAATACTATCGTAATATTATAAACTTATTCAATATAAAATTAATGGCCAAAATTTTAAAAATTTTGACTGAATCTTGTTCTGAACATCAAATATTTGTGACCAGATAGAGTAGCTACTACTATTCGGTACAATACTACTGTTTCGCAAATCTTTGGCCATCAGTTGATGTTTGCCAAAACTTCCCTCGACGATCCACACCTTTTCCTTTTCTTGTGTGCGATGGGAGGCTAAGGATCAAAGATGGTGGACACATGATATTGGAGGGTCCCATGAAACAGGGAAGAAAGGAAAGGGTGCAAGTAAGAGGTAAGTGGTGGAGGTTCATGTGCTGCTCCATCTACCACTCTAGCTAGAGCTGCTAGTGCCCTTGTTGCCTTGGCCTTTCTCTCCTTCTATCACTTGGTCACATGGACTGTAGTGTCACATGCATTGACACAATGTGCAAAGCTAGAGAGAGAGAGACCAGTGCAACAACAAGCATTGCAATTGGCGCATGCGGCACTTTAGCACAAACAAACCCTAGCCCCATCAACAAGGGCCAAGGTCTCCAAGCATCATCATGTCATGGCAATGCAATGTTGCACTCACTCACATTCCCTCTCTCTCTCTGTATCTTCTCTCTCCTTTTGCTGTTTGTGCGTGATGGTACAGGGAGAGAAGGGACAAGAAGAGATAAGAGAGAGAGAGAGAGAGAGAGAGAGAGAGAGAGAGGCACACAATTCAACATTGCCATATATCCTCCTGATCACTGGATCATGTACATACATGATCAAGAAAATCTCTCTGTGTGTGTCAGTGTGTGTGTTTTGTTTGTGCTGTATAGATCGATTTGTGTTGTTTTGTGTAGCGCTTTATTTCGGTTGGCATCTTGGCACGATCGATCATCGCATGTATGGATGGTCGGTTGGCTCCATGCAATATATGCTAGCTGCTAACCTTTTTTTGCTCTCTTTATTCGATCGGTAGCTTTCACAGATCTATCTCTATACATCGATCGATCCCAATTATGCTTCCAGGCACAGGCCTTCCGCCACTACTATTTGTTTCAGCAATTGATATCGACCAGCATGCCTGCTCAAGATAAGAGCTAACTATACTATTTCTATTTCAGAAAAGCTTTTGGCTACAAAATCTGAACATGTATTATTTTGATACGGAGGTAGTAGCTAGTTAATTTTCATGAGACAGTCGATAGAGTGTGTGTACTACTAGCTAGTTCATTTGATACTCACATTTTGTAACGTTGATATTTGTATAGCTTCTCAAGGGCTAGAAAAAACCTCAAATTGGTTGTACATGAAAAATTTACCATCATTAATTATCTTATTTGTCGAGGCAAACTAACCCTCGACCGATGAATAGCACCAACAAATTTAGATATTTTCTTTTTGAGCCAAATTACAATTATAATTTACTGGCTGAAATTAAACTTTGCAGATAAAAAATAATCCTTTTGGCTTTCTTGGATTAATTAATTCCATGGACAAGACGTGCCCATCATTTAGAGGAACTTTAGCGATCGAACAGAAAACTAGACAAGCTAGCTAGAGAGAGAGAACCGGGTTTTGGGGGTCTTCTATCTTGTCAATCACAAAGACTTTAATTGCTCGAACCTCTAGCTATTTCATGCATGCATGCATTCCATATATCAGGTCAATAACAATTTAACAATGCATGATGTGGCTTGACGCGTGGTACATGAATTACACTAGTCATATATCACAGATTATTAGGAGAAGGATTTTATACTTATATAAGATCAGTGACCGGATGGTTCGGATATTGACTCCAACAACTCGTATTAGAATTTGACTGATTCTCACTCTTCTTTTTCGGTTGACTAAGGCTGTGTTTGAAAAAAATTTCGAGAAGATACGTAAAATGAGGTAAGTTATTATTACGTAATTAATTAAATATTAATTATTTTAAACTTAAAAATGAATTAATATAATTTTTTAAAGTAACTTTTCTACAGAAAGTTTTTTCAAAAAACGTACCGTTTAGCAGTTTGGGAAACATGTGCGTAAAAAATGATATTGTTTTTTCTCTCTGTGCAGCCTCTCAAACACAGCCTAATGCTATACAACAAAATATAAAAGAATATAAAATAATAGTTTTATATTGTTTAGTTTTTTTATCTAGTTTTATAGGTCGGTAAATTTTGAAAGGGTTGTGGGGCGGTTTGGTTTTTAACAAAGATTTTTCACACTGCGTGCGATGGGGTGAGAAAGCCGTTCTCTTTAAGCCGTTCTCTTTAAGATAGTAAACACATGAGATTTTTCTTTCTCTCCTTCCTTTTCTTTTTGGCCGCGAGAGTTGACATGGGAATTTGAGCGTGTCTCAGCAAACAGTAAAACTGACCTTTTCCAATACATTGATTATATATACCACCCAAAAAACAGTCGCTACAAATTCAGCTTGTTAATCATAACATTTTGATTTGAACCAGTCAATTAGCAGCTCGATCACGCAGTATGGCTAGTATATTTGAGCATATATCAAATCGCCTTCCTCGTCGTTACTCGTTACCATTCCTTTTGCTTGGAGGTTGTGAAGGGCGGTGGTGTGTGACTTTTCCATAGGACTAGCGGCACCCGGTCACGCATACCGTCGGTCAGTTTGGTGTTAGTTTGTCTTTGAATGTTTCACTACTAAAAAAATATTTTTTTTGATGGCATCATCTTTTTATTTTTACTGACGGACTAATAAAACAAATGCTTGCAAAAATATATTGGAGGATTCTAGGTCATGAGCTGCCAATGAAAACCGATTTTCGTTGATAGACGCTTAGAAGGTTCCTCATAAAAAAAATAACTCAATTTTTTGAGGCGGACCTCTCAAGTGTCCGCTAGCAAAAATTGAGTTTTCGTTGGAGGTAGGTAAAGAGCACCACTGGCGAAACCGAATTCACAGTATTAAAATCGCGTAGCCCCACCGCCCACCACCCACCGCCAATGGCACCCACCAAATCCTCCCCCGTCTCCTTGGCTCTCCTCTCCCTTACTACTTCCTCAATCGTCTCTCCCTTCAGCTTCTCCATCTTCATCGCGCCACTCGACAATGACGGCGGCCGCCACGGCGACGGGAGGTGGGCGGTGGCGGATCCGGCAACGGGAGGGGACGAGGTAGTGGCGACCGCGACGGCAAGCTGCGGATCCGATGGCGATGGCAGATCTGACGGTAGATGCTTGGATGCCGTGGACCCGATGACAGAAGGAGAGAAGGTCGATGGCGACGGCGACGGCAAGCCGCGGATCTGGCGGCGACGGTGCCTGGACGTCACGGATTTGGCGACGAAAGGGGAGGAGGAGGTGGCGACGGTGACGACAGCTGCGGATCCATTGGAGGCGGTGACTGGAGGTAGTGGATCCGGTGGTGGCGATGACCTAACTCGCAGATCCGACGGAGGTGATAGATCCCATGGCATGGCCTTGTGCGGGCTTCGACATGGCTCCAACGACGGATCCTCGGCCATGGCACCGGTGAGGGGAGCTCGTCCATGGCAGCGACAGACAGAGTGCCGACGACGATCGCTCCTGCCTCTCGTCGGTGGTGGAGGAAGGAGAGGGAGGCGTGGCTCGGCTCAGCTTATTCGATGCGGTTCTGGATCTTGCTGAGCTAAGTCCTCCCTTTCCCACTCCACCTACGATGAACCAGCACAACGACCACCAACGACGCTACCACGATTACGACTAGCACGACGACGGTCATCGCCGATCCTATTTAGTTTGCATGTCGGCCCCCAATTTTATGACACAGGGAACCACATGTGTTCACAATAACAACTCCCTGGATTGGTAGGTTGGTATACACACATTACATATCTGATACATCACAGTCTGTATCGTTCGGGCCTTACAATACTTAATATTACAAGGGTGGCCCGAGTGGGACCCAAATAGACCAAGTCTAGTCGAATACATTAACCAAATAAGAAGGATAAGGTGAGGTAGTGGAAACGAAGCTGCGGCGATCCATCTATACTCCACAGGCATCGACTAGGGATCAAACACTAAGGTGCCTCCTCAGTTTCACCCTCCTCTGGGGCAGTCTCACGAGGAACCTCGACCTCTAGAAGAAAATAAATATGCAAGGGTAAGTACCGGCTGTACTCAGCAAGCCACTACTACAGAATGCATTTAGTGCACATAGGGGATTCAAGGATGGCTTGTTTATTTGCATAAAGCTAGATTTCACAAATCATTTCACAAATCCATGACTTAGCAATTTTAACTGAAAACCGTGTTAAGTTGAAGTTGTCGTTAATCACCGAGGGTTCATCTACCTTCCCCAAGCCTCGCTTGGTCCAGTTTACCCTCTGTCGGTGACATGGGACCGGAGGTATCATGACCAGAGGCTTGGGCGGCCGCAGTCATCCACGTGGCCCGTTCCCCCCGGGGGTGTCGGGCCCGAGGGTGACGTGGCGGCTCCCCCCTCGGTCTCCCCGCGGGGTCGGGCCGCCCCCGTTTCGGCCCCGAGGGCTGGGGCGCCCCGACCCCCTGTGATCTCGGCGCCACGTGTGTAGGTTAGGTGAGCACAGCAGAGCTCACCTAACCGCATTTATGGCGGTTCAGACGAGCGCACTACGCTGCAGTTAATGCGGTGCAGCGCATGCCTATCCGGTCCGTGACCGGTCGCGGTAAGTGGCTAGTCACAGACCGGTCAGATCGCGGGTTAGGTGGCGACAGGCGGCCTGCGGCACGCCTCGCCCCGTCCCGTCAGAATGATGAGAGCCCCCTGCCTCTTGTCCCTAGCCGGAGCCGGCGTTCCAACTCTTGGAGTTGGTATGTCAGTCCCGGTCAGATCCACTCCAGATTTCGGCACAGGCGTGACGAGAAAGTCGCCCGCCATTTAATGAAGGCTGAAACGAGCGTCCCCCGGATGAGCCAGCTGGCTGAGCAGAGGCGTGCTGCGGCGTCTGTCAGAGGTCGCTTCCGGCAGCAGGATAGCCCTAATTGTAAAAGAATGTTTTCTTTCTTAGGCAGCTAGTGGCCCATGTGGTAGCCCCTTGCCATATAAAAGGAGGCCCAGGCCTAGGGAAGAAGGGGATCGGACTCTGGCCAATTCGCTCTAGAGGCTGAACTCTCTCTCTCTGTATTCCTGGACACACACAGATCCTCCAGAACACAGGAGTAGGGTGTTACGCTTCTCAGCGGCCCGAACCTGTCTACATCGCCCGTGTCTACGCGTTTTCTCTCTCGCTGATATCCCTCAGATCAGGGGCTAAGAATCTCACCTAGCGCCCCCGGCCGAACCGGCAAAGGGGGGCCCGCACGGTCCCCCGGTGAGGAGTTCCACGCTCCGTCATCTGGCGCGCCAGGTAGGGGGCGCGCGTGTTTTTCTAAGCCCTCATCCTCTTTCGTGTGCGCCAAGCTTCGCCAGGTCAGCCCTATGGCCGAAGAGGCAGTGGCGCATAGCCCCTCTCCGAGCGCTAGCGGTGATGACGGGGAGTAGAACCCACGCCGCCGGGCTCGCACCCCGCCGTCCCCCTCTCGCCGAAGTCTTGGGCGGGGGAAGGCGCTCGAGGAGGTCGAGGGATCCGCGACCTCGCCGCTCGCGGGCGATGGAGAAGGACGGCGAGGCGGGGCGCGTCGTCGCCTTATCTACGGCGATGGCGGCACGCCCCAGGGCGCGCTCCAGGCTGCGGGCGCGCTCTTGCGTCACCCGCCCGTTGTCCCCGATCCAGAGACTCCAGCCCGGCGTTGGCTGGATGATGTGGCCAACTTGGTCATGACGGCGCAGCAGCGCCTAGGCACCGGCGGGCGGTCCTCCGCGGCCGGGACCTCTGGCGCTGCCGCCACCGGCTCCATGTCGTCGAGGCGGAGGGCACGGCGGACGACGACCGATACACGCCGTTCGTCCACGGTTCCCTCGTCAACGCCTCCGACCCAAGAAGATGTGTGTGGGGGGCCGGATGCCCGGCTCGATATCGAGCGCCGGCGCGACGCTCGTCGCGCCGCCCACGCAACGGAGGGCGCCTCCTCTTCTGGAGCGCCGCTCCGATCTGGTCACGGGGGCCGGCTCCCCGTGTCCCCGGTTGGTGGTGCCGGCTGTCGAGCCTTTGTGGCGAGCCTTCGGAATGTCCGTTGGCCCCCAAGGTTCTGGCCCACCATCACCGAAAAATATGACGGAAGCGTCAACACCGCTGAGTTTCTCTAGATCTACACGACTGGGATAAAAGCTGCGGGGGGTGACGACAGGGTCATGGCGAATTTCTTTCCCATGGCCCTGAAGGGCCAGGCGCAGGGTTGGTTGATGAACCTGCCACCGGCGTCGGTTCACTCCTGAGAGAATTTGTGCCAGCAGTTCACTACGAACTTCCAAGGCACATATCCGCGCCCAGGCGAAGAAGCGGACTTGCACGCATTACAGCGGAGGGACGATGAGTCTCTCCGCTCGTACATTTAGCGGTTCTGTCAAGTCCGCAACACCATACCATGCATCCCTGCACATGCGGTGATCTACGCATTCAGGGGGGCGTGCGGCACAACCGCATGCTCGAGAAGATTGCCTCCAAGGAGCCCTAGACCACCGCGCAGCTTTTTGAGCTCGCGGACCGTGTGGCTCGCAAGGAGGAGGCCTGGACCTGGAACTCCTCCGGCTCTGGTGTGGCAGCTCCGGCCGCCCCCGGGTCCGCCGCTCGTTCTGGGCGGCGGGATAGGAGGAGGAAGAAGAGGTCGGCCCTTTCCGACGATGAGGGTCACGTCCTCGCCGTTGAGGGTGCCTCGCGGGCCCCCCGAAAGGGGAGGCCGGCGAGCGACAAAAAGAAGGAGGCCGGCGCTCCCGGCAAGGAGCGCCCGGCCGACAAATGGTGCACCGTGCACAACACCTCCCTCCACGACCTCACGGATTGTCGCGCGGTCAAAAGTTTGGTCGAGCGGACGAGGAAGTGGGAGGAGGAGAGGAGGCAGGAGCGCCATGAGGGCAAGGCCCCAGCGACTCCCACCGGCAACCGGTGAGGTGAGGCCAGGCAGAAGGCCCCCGCCGAGGACACCGGCGATGGCGACGATGATCTGGGTTTTCAGGAGCCCAAGGCCACCGTCGCCACCGTCGATGGGGGAGCGTGCGCTCACGCTTCTCGCCGGAGCCTCAAGGCCATGAAGCGAGAGCTTCTGGCCGCGGCCTCTACCCATGAGGCGACGCGACAGGCGCGTTGGTCGGAGGTTGCCCTCACCTTCAACCAGGCCAACCACCCGCCATGCGTTGCCCGAGGAGGACAGATCGCGATGGTGGTTTCCCCCACCGTCTGTAATGTGAAGTTGGGGCGCGTCCTCGTAGACAGGGGTGCAGCCCTTAACATCCTTTCCCCCGCAGCCTTTGATGCCATCAAGGCCCCGGGGATGGTGCTCCGACCGTCCCAGCCAATCGTCGGCGTGACACCGGGGCACACCTGGCCACTGGGTCACATCGACCTACCGGTCACCTTCGGTGGTCCCGCCAACTTCCGCACCAAGCGGGTGGACTTCGATGTGGCGGACCTCAGTCTGCCCTACAATGCGGTCTTGGGAAGGCCCACGTTGGTGAAGTTCATGGCGGCCGTCCACTACTCCTATCTCCAGATGAAGATGCCGGCCCCGGTGGCCCCATCTCCGTCCATGGCGACCTCAAAGTCGCGCTTGCTTATATGGAGCAGCGCGCGGACCACCTCGCCGCGGTGTCCATGCCCGTGGGTGGCGACGAGAGGCTCAGCACCTCCATCTCACCCACCCCGAGGCAACGGATGATAGCGGGCGACGAGGTCCCGGTCAAAGAGGTTACCCTGGGCGACGGCCTGTCCAAGACCACACGAGTCGGTGGTCTTTTGGACGACAAATAGGAAGACACGCTCGTCTCCTTCCTGCGGACAAACGCCGACGTCTTCGCCTGGAGACCGGCGGACATGCCCGGGGTCCCCAGGGAGGTGATTGAGCACCGTCTCGCCGTGCGGCCGGGCGCAAGGCCGGTCCGGCAGAAAGTGCGGCGGCAGGCCCCGGAACGCCAAGCTTTCATCCGCGAGGAGGTGGCGCGGCTTCTAGAGGCCGGATTCATCCGTGAGGTCATCCATCCGGAGTGGCTCGCGAACCCGGTCGTCGTCCCCAAGGCGAACGGCAAGCTTCGGATGTGCATCGACTACACCGACCTCAACAAGGCATGTCCTAAGGACCCTTATCCCCTGCCACGCATAGATCAGATTGTCGACTCCACTGCGGTGTGCGACCTTTTGTGTTTTCTAGATGCATACTCTGGTTATAATCAGATTTGCATGGCTAGGGAGGATGAGGAGAAAACTGAGTTCATTACCCCCGTAGGAACTTATTGTTATACAACTATGCCCTTCGGGTTAAAGAATGCAGGTCCTACTTTTCAGCGTACTACTCGTATTTCTTTGGGTAGTCAGATAGGACGCAACGTTGAGGCCTATGTCGATGACTTGGTTGTGAAGACACGCAACCAAGAGACCTTACTCTCAGATTTAGCGGAAACTTTCGAAAGTCTCCGCTCCGCCCGCATAAAGCTGAACCCCGATAAGTGCGTGTTCGGCGTGCCTGCGGGCAAGCTTCTCAGGTTCTTGATCTCTGCCCGAGGCATTGAGGACAACCCCGAGAAGATACGAGCTATAGAGCGGATGCGCCCCCCCAGCAAGCTTAGGGATGTGCAATGCGTCACTGGATGCATGGCCGCCTTAAGCCGATTCATATCGAGGCTGGGAGAGAAGGCGCTACCCCTATTTAAGCTCCTCAAACGCTCCGGGCCATTTAACTGGACGGAGGAGGCTGAGCGGGCCCTGACTCAGTTGAAGGCGTACCTCAGTTCTCCCCCGATCCTGGTCGCCCCGGAGCCAGATGAGCCGTTGCTACTCTACCTGGCGGCAACCCCGCAGGTAGTCAGCGCGGCTTTGGTCGTGGAGCGCGACGAGGACAGCCCTCGGTCCGCGCGCCCCCACCCTGTGTCGACTCGGCCCGGGAGAGAGCGGGGAGGAGAGGCCCCCGAGCTGGACGGTGGCCTAAGGCCCCCGACGGCCGGAGGTGGCCCTCCGCCTGCTTGTCCGACGGCGCCGGACGCCCCCGACCCCCAGGATGGCCTCGGGGCCACTGCGGGAAGGCCGCGCCTGTCGCCCTCCGACCCCGAGGTCGTCGGCACAGAAGCCGAGTGCGCCCCGCATGGCCCCTCGGACGAAGAGCGCCCTGGAGACGACGCCCCCAGCGAAGAGGACAGGCCCCGCCGAAAGGTGCAGCGGCCCGTCTACTTCGTTAGCGAGGCACTCCGAGACGCCAAGACCCGATACCCTCAGGCCCAGAAGATGCTTTACGCAATTCTGATGGCCTCGAGGAAGTTGCGCCATTATTTACAGGCGCATCGGGTCACGGTGGTCACGTCTTACCCCCTCGGCCAAATCTTGCGCAACCGAGAGGGTACTGGACGGGTGCTGAAATGGGCAATCGAACTCTCTGAATTCGATTTGGGTTTTGAGCCACGCCACGCGATCAAGAGCTAGGCCCTCGCCGACTTTGTGGCAGAGTGGACCCCGGCTCCCGAGCCTGTCTCCGCCCCCGAGGCCAATGCGGGCCCCTCACAGCTGCCTCACGCCGCCTACTGGGTGATGCAGTTCGACGGCTCCCTGTCCCTTCAGGGCACCGGCGCGGGGGTCACTTTGACCTCGCCGAGCAGAGACGTCCTCAGATATCTGGTTCGCCTAGATTTTCGGGTGACCAACAATATGGCGGAGTACGAGGGACTCCTTGCGGGACTCAGAGTGGCGGCCGGAATGGGGATCCGCCGCCTCCTGGTTTTAGGCGACTCCCAGTTGGTCGTTAACTAGGTCTGTAAGAAGTACCGGTGCTCTGACCCGCAAATGGACGCCTACGTCCGCGAGGTGCGGCGTGTGGAGCGCCATTTCGACGGGATAGAGCTTCGGCACGTGCCCAGTCGGGATAACGCGGTCGTCGAGGAGCTCTCAAGGCTCGCTTCTTCGCGAGCCCAGACCCCACCGGGCGCCTTTGAAGAAAGGCTTGCCCAGCCGTCGGCGCGGCCCGACCCCCTAGGGAAGACGGACGCGCCTGAACGGCCCCCGAGGCCCGTCGGAGTCCAGGCCTCGGGACCCGAGGGGAGCGCTCCCAGCTCCCCTAGATTGATTGCTTTGATGGTTGAGATCCAGGCGTACCTCACAGATAAGACTCTACCCGAGGACCGCGAAGGGAGTGAACGCGTCCATCGCATCTCCAAGTGCTACGTGCTGGTGGAAGGGACCCTCTACTGGCGCGGGGCTAACGGAGTCCTCCTGAAGTGTATCCCTCGGGAGCAAGGCGTCGAGCTTCTCGCCGATGTCCATGAAGACGAGTGCGGAGCCCACTCCGCCTCACGTACCTTGGTTGGCAAGGCCTTTCGCCAGGGTTTCTATTGGCCGATGGCTCTCCACGATGCGGTTGACCTGGTCCGACGATGCAGGGCGTGCCAGTTTCACGCCAAACAAACGCATCAGCCGGCCCAGGCCCTGCAAACCATACCTCTTTCATGGCCGTTTGCTGTCTGGGGGCTGGACATCCTGGGTCCCTTCAGGAGGGCCCCGGGCGGGTTCGAGTATCTGTATGTCGCAGTCGACAAGTTCACTAAGTGGCCCGAGGCTTATCCGGTCATCAAGATCGATAAGCACTCGGCGCTAAAATTTATCAGGGGCATCACTGCTCGGTTCGGGGTGCCTAACCGTATCATTACGGATAACGGCACCCAGTTCACTAGTGAGCTCTTCGGCGACTACTGCGAAGACATGGGCATCAAGCTCTGCTTCGCCTCACCCGCCCACCCCAGAAGCAACGGCCAGGTGGAGCGCGCCAATGCGAAAATCCTCAAGGGCCTCAAAACCAAGACCTTCAACATCCTCAAGAAGCACGGCGATTCGTGGATCGAGGAGCTGTCAGCGGTGCTCTGGGCGAACCGAACCACGCCCAGCCGAGCAACCGGGGAAACGCCTTTCTTCCTCGTCTACGGCGCGGAGGCGGTCCTCCCATCTGAGCTCACCCTGAGGTCCCCTCGGGCCACCTTGTATTGCGAGGCTGGTCAAGATCAGCTTCACCGAGACGACCTCGACTACCTAGAAGAGCGAAGGCGGCGCGCGGCCCTCCGAGCCGCGCGCTACCAGCAGAGCCTGCGGCGCTACCATCAGCGCCACATCCGGGCCCGATCACTCTGCGTCGACGACCTCGTCCTACGCCGCGTCCAAACGCGTGCTGGGAGGGTCCGTATCACCAATGTGGGAGGGTCCGTATCGAGTGATCGGCGTCCCCCGGCCGGGCTCGGTTCGATTGGCCACAGGCAACGGCACAGAGCTGCCTAACCCGTGGAACATCGAGCATCTTCGCCGTTTCTACCCATAAAGGGGGTCGGGTGTCACGTCTCGGGCTCGGGCCAACCTCGCACCCCCCTCGGGCGTGCCGGGTTGGCCGGGGGCTACCACATGCATATACTTGTTTATTTCCTTTCTAGCATTTCAATAAAAAGCTTTTTCGATTTCCTAAGGACTGTGTCTGTGTTGTCGCTTCCTTTTGAAAAGTCTTGGCATGAATCGGTCCGTTCGTGCTCGGCCTCGCCCTTGGTGACCCGGGTCGTCTAAAATCGCCAAACGGGGCCCAGAACCGAGCCGCGCCACGGGGCGCGGTGAACTCTGGGGGGAATCGGCAAAGGCCCACAATCGGGTCCCCCTAACTCTCGGTCACCGCGCTCCCGGCCTGGCCAGTCTCGACATGTGGATCTCCCCAGGCACTAGCTCCGACCCGCGCCGCTTGAGGCTGGGGCCCGGGCATGAGCCCTCGTTCAAGCCAAGATGCAGAAGGATCGCGGCGCAGACCATCCTTATCTCATACACATAGCAAATGTAATTGACATGGAAATTAAAATTTTTATTTGATTGCAGATGAAACCAGTCTGTACAAGCAGGGGCTCGAAGGCCTCAGAAGAAGAAGGAAAAATTATTAAGATTGGCGGGGGCCCGAGGGCTCACTCCGACGCGCCCGGGTCGCCGGCCTTGCCATCGCTGTCGCCCGCACCGTCGTCGCCGTCCTCCTCCTCGTCGGAGTTGAGGGCGAAAACGAGCTGAGGGGCCGTCCCCTCGAAGCTATGGACGATGTGGTCGGCGGCGTCCCGGACTTGTGCGCGTGTGCCGTCCACAGTCCCGGGAGGGAACTCTTCCAGCGCTGCCCACGGGGAGAAGTCGGGGTCCCTGGCCTGGTAGCTCGCCAGTACGAGCTCCACCGCTCCCTAGGCGAGGTCCCTTGAGGATGACTTGATCGTCTCCTCGAGCCCCTCGGGGAGCCTTTCAAGGGCCCCGGCCATCTCAGAGAGGCGCTGAGCGAGGCCCCCCTGGTTGGCGGCGTACTTCGCGTGCCGCCCGCCCCAGATGCCTGCCTGCCGCCCAGCGCGGTCGAGGCGGGAAACAGCGTCCCGAAGCATGCCGGGCCCTATCTCGCTCGCCAGCCGGAGGGCCTCAACCTCCCCGGCGGACGAGTCTAGGGCGCCCTGCAATTCGGCAACGGTGTGCTCGGCGGCTGCGAGGCGGGCGGCTAGATCGCCGCGGCCCGCGGCCGCCCCGCCGCTGTGCGCTCTCGCGTCCAGCTCCTTCGCCCGCGCCTCGTGCTCAGTGGCCCGCTGATCCAGCGCGTTCCTCTCAGCGCGGGCGCTCTCCAGATTACTGCGCCCCTGCTCCTCCCGCGCCGCCTCGCGAAGGAACAGACTGTCCGCCAGCCGCCGCGCCGCGGCCTCTGCCTCCTCGAGAGCTCGCCCCCGCTCGGTGAGCGCGTCTTCGCGGAGGCGGAGTGCGTACTCCTCTTCGACGGAGGCGGCCTCGTGCGCCGCCAGCGTTGCCTCCCGAATGGCGACGGCGGCCTCGCGGTCCGCCAGAGCGGCCTCCTTCGCGTTCAGGGTGCGGGCGCGCTCCTCCAGCGCCTCCAGCTCTCGGGCGCGAACGTCGAGGGCTTTGGCCCACTGGCACACGGCGGCCTCCTGCGCGAACAAGCGCGAGGCCCGCCCCCCGAATGCGGTGAGCCGCTCCTCCAGCGCCATGGCGCGGGCCTCAAGGGCCTCCTCGCGCTGGCGGGTCGCCGCCTCGCTCTCCGTCGCCCGCCGTTCCCGGGCAGCGGCGGCGTCAAGAACTCCCCGGGCGGCGTCGAGCTTCTCCTCTAGCTCCGCCACCCGGCTCCCGTATTGGAGGCGGAGGTCGTCCCGCGCCTCGTCGAGCACGGCAGTGGTGATAAGGGCGGTCTCCCGCTCCTCCTCCACCTCCTTGGCGATCTCCGCCAGGCTCTTGCGACGGGCCTCGAGCTGTGAGGCGTGCCGGCGGTGCGCCTTACGACCCGCCTCCACCATGGCCTCCACCGAGCGCCGCCCCTCCTCGACGCGCGCCCACGCCGAGTCGATCTCCGCCCACTCCGCCTGCAGGGCCTCCATCTGGGTGCTTAGCCCGTCCAGCACCGTGCTGTTCGCCGTGGCCAGGGCCTGCAGGAGGGGTTCCGCGCTCAGCGGGGCGGCGGAAGGCAGAGAGGAGGGCCACCTCTGTGTTGGTGCCGCGCGGCTCGGCCCGCCGATCGACGCGCTTGTCTCGGGGGCGACCCCCGAAGCCGCCTCGTCCGGAGCGCCACTCGGGGCGTCGGGCCTGGGGTGCGCCCCTTCGGCCTCATCGTGGGCGGCCTCGGGGGTCGTTATCGCCTCAGGCGGAGTCGGGTCGGGGACCTGGGCGGCGGCCTCGAGCGCGCGCGCCGCCTCTACCTCCCGGGCGGTCTCCCCGGCCCGGCGAACCCTGGCCTCCTCCCGAGCGGCCTCCTCGGCTTGACGAACCCGGGCGGCCTCCTGGGCAGCCTCTTCGGCTTCCCGGAGGTGGCCCGCAGCTTCCTGCCGATCAGCCTCCCGCCTCAGGGCCTCTGCGGTCGCCGTCTCCTCGGCCTCGGACCGGCCGGTCTTGGAATGGAGCGTGGGGCGCGACGGGATCTCGCTGAGGCAGAAGAAAAACCAGAGACAGAAAAAAGGTGAGTAAAAACTTGCCTTGGGAGATGGGAGTAAGAATACGGCCGCAGTGGGTGCGGGGTCGAACCTGCGGGGCGGTCGACTGAACGTCCACTTCGGGGGCGCGATAAGGCTCCGCCGACACGGCTCAGTCTCCCCTATTTTGCGGAGCCATTTCTTCTTCTGCTCCCCCTCGGGCTGCGGCGTCGGTGCGGCGCCCTCCGGGCGCCTGCTGCTGACACGCACCGCCCTGCCCCTTCGGGGAGGGGATGGAGGAGGGGTACCCTCCTGCTTCCTCTTCCCCTTGGTGTCGGCAGGGCGGCTGCCCCCCGGGCCCCCGCCGCAGGACCCACAAGCATGGCCCTCTCCGGGGGTAGATTGATTCCCCTGCGGCTGCCGCCCGCGCCATCGTGGCCCCGGGGGGCCCGCTCCCTCGATGCCCCGACCACCTGCATGATAGCCAGGATGTTGGCGCGCTCCGGGTCACAGCAGAGGGGGAGGATCCCTTGAGGGATGAGGGATGCCTCCACGGAGCTAAGATTTAGCACCCGTTGGACCACCATCCTGAAGTCCTCGGGGTCCCAGTCCTACTTGCGCACCTGGTGGGTCCTCAGGTGGTCCTCGGGCCCGGTGTACTCCCAGGCGCCCCGGGCGCGCCGCTGGAGCGGCGCAATCCGGCGGCGAAGGTAGTCGCCGATCACCATGGCCCCCGTGAGCCCCTGAGTTCGCAGACCCGCCAGGCGGTCCAGAACGGCGTCATAGCTGTCCCCCAGATCCACCGTCGCCCGCCAGCTGGACGCCTACGCCGGGGGCTGGCTCGGAAGTCGGAGGCGCGCTTCGCTGGCGAGGGGAGTGTAGAACCAATCGCTCTTCCAGTCGTCCCACTTCTTGCAAAGGACGCAGGGAATGTAGCGGTTCTGCACCTGCCCCCGTGGCTGAAAGTAGCAGCTGCCGACCACCGTCGGCGGCGATACCGGCTGCACGGTGAAGAACCACCGAAACAGCCGAAGAGATGGGCGCACCCTGATAAACATCTCGCACAAGTGCGCGAAGATGGCCAACGTCATTATCGCGTTGGGGGTGAGGTGCGCCATCTGAAGATCGTAGAACTCCAAAATATCCATGAAAAATGTGGAGAATGGCGGGACCAGGCCCGCCATTGCGAAAGAAAGGAAGAAAACGGACCGCCCTGGGTAGTATGGCGCCGGGCGTCCCTCGCCCAGCGCGACCACCTCCCGGCCGGTGGTAGATTCCGGCATGAACCAGCGCGGTAGCCCGGCCTGCCTCTCGCTCGTGATGCGGGAAGACGGCAGCACGCTACCGTCGAGCGGTGCGGACCTCCGTGCCATGGCGCCGGCGGAGGGGGAGCTTGAGAGCGAGCGCGTGCGGCAAGGGTAGGGCAAGAGAAACGAAGAGTTAGGGCACAAGTGGCGGAGGCAAGGGAAGAGTGGCGAGAGGAAGGAAGCGAATCCCTTCCTCGGCGCCTTTATACCCTTGCCAACGCCATGTCCGGTTCCTCGTTTCCCGCGCCCACTACCTTGCCCCCTCGTTTCTCGCGCCCACGCCTCCACTAACCCCATTCGCCCGTTTGCGGCGCACGCGGCTGCCGTGCAGCCGTGGCGGTCAAGAAGGGGCAGATCGTGTGCGCATTAATTACGCTCGCCTACCGCGAAAAACGCCGTCGTCACATCCCCAGGCGAAACGGACCGACGCGTCCCGATTCGCGCGCCGTCTCGAGTAATGAAGCGGTTACGAAGGGACCGCTCATTATTATCTGTCGGTTTTCCCTTGCCGATGCGCGCGGTTCGCGGCCGTTGGAGTCCGGCCCGCCTGTGGGGACCGGTCCCACCTATCACCGGGCCTAGGGAGTGGCGTCATGCCCGGGCGCTCTCCCCGAGGGGGGCGGTCGCCCTGGCGTAACGTCGGGGGCTACTGTCAGTGACATGGGACCGGAGGTATCATGACTAGAGGCTTGGGCGGCCGCAGTCATCCACGTGGCCCGTTCCCCCCGGGGGGGTCGGGCCCGAGGGTGACGTGGCGGCTCCCCCCTCAGTCTCCCCGCGGGGTCGGGCCGCCCCCGTTTCGGTCCCGAGGGCTGGGGCGCCCCGACCCCCTGTGATCTCGGCGCGACGTGTGCGGGTTAGGTGAGCACACCAGAGCTCACCTAACCGTATTTATGGCGGTTCAGACGAGCGCACTACGCTGCAGTTAATGCGGTGCAGCGCATGCCTATCCGGTCCGTGACCGGTCGCGGTAAGTGGCCGGTCACAGACCGGTCAGATCGCGGGTTAGGTGGCGACAAGCGGCCTGTGGCACGCCTCGCCCGTCCCGTCAGAATAATGAGAGCCCCCTGCCTCTCGTCCCTAGCCGGAGCCGGCGTGCCAACTCCTGGAGTTGGTATGTCAGTCCCGGTCAGATCCACTCTAGATTTCGGCACAGGCGTGGCGAGAAAGTCGCCCGCCATTTAATGAAGGCTGAAACGAGCGTCCCCCGGATGAGCCAGCTGGCTGAGTAGAGGCGTGCTGCGGTGTCTGTCAGAGGTCGCTTCCGGCAGCAAGATAGCCCTAATTGTAAAAGAATGTTTTCTTTCTTAGGCAGCTAGTGGCCCATGTGGTAGCCCCTTGCCATATAAAAGGAGGCCCAGGCCTAGGGAAGAAGGGGATCGGACTCTGGCCAATTCACTCTAGAGACTGAACTCTCTCTCTCTGTATTCCTGGACACACACAGATCCTCCAGAACACAGGAGTAGGGTGTTACGCTTCTCAGCGGCCCGAACCTGTCTACATCGCCCGTGTCTACGCGTTTTCTCTCTCGCTGATATCCCTCAGATCAGGGGCTAAGAATCTCACCTAGCGCCCCCGGCCGAACCGGCAAAGGGGGGCCCGCACGGTCCCCCGGTGAGGAGTTCCACACTCCGTCACCCTCGCATCCAGTTTTTTACATTCTTCACCATTCTGACCTTCCCGCACATCAACAAGGTCTCCCATTCCCTTCTAATCCTATTCTAAGCAAGATTAAAACTTATGAGGCTAGTCAAGAGTAGTACACGTCCCGACGCTCAATTAACCACGAGCACGGCTATTCGAATAGATTTGTTTTACTCACACTGCAATGAATGTACGCTTTTAATCCTACACTCCGTAACGTACCCAACACATGAGCCTACTTGTAACACCCTGGCCCAAGGCATAATAGGATTAATAGGATACTCACGCCAACAAGTTGCAACTTCTTTTCCGGAAGCCCATCTCCAAAGAACTCTAAAGTTAAGCGTGCTTGGCTTGGAGAAATTTAGGGATGGGTGACCAACCGGGGAGTCTTCCCGGGTGCGCACGAGTGAGCACAAAGTGCGCAGAAAAGACTGGTGTTGGTTTGTGAGGGCAGTATATGTCCTATTTAAGCTGCTAGATGTAAGAGGCTGGTGTTGGTTTGTGAGGGCAGTCTATGTCCTATTTAAGCTACTAGATGTAAGCGGGCCCGGCCTCGTGGAGGCGGGACGTTACATTATGGTATCAGAGCCGACTCATGTGTCGCAGTTGCGCAGGCATGGTGTTTCACGAGCGCGTGTGTCGCAGTTGCGCAGGCATGGTGCGCATGGCTGGTGTGGACCCGGTATGGTCACACAGCATGGCACATGCGCTGGCACTGGACACACGGACGTGTGTCGCAGTTGCGTAGGCATGGTGTGCATGGCTGGTGTGGACCCGGTATGGTCACACAGCATGGCACATGCGCTGGCACTGGACACACGGACGTGGCCAGGAGAGGGAGTTCCTGGCTTGGGGTTGATCGACGAGGACGTCGATCTCTTAAGGGGGTGAGGATGTAACACCCTGGCCCAAGACATAATAGGATTGATAGGATACTCATGCCAACAAGTTGCAACTTCTTTTCCGGAAGCCCATCTCCAAAGAACTCTAAAGTTAAGCGTGCTTGGCTTGGAGAAATCTAGGGATGGGTGACCGACCGGGAAGTCTTCCCGGGTTCGCACGAGTGAGGACAAAGTGCGCAGAAAAGACTGGTGTTGGTTTGTGAGGGCAGTCTATGTCCTATTTAAGCTGCTAGATGTAAGCGGGCCCGGCCTCGTGGAGGCGGGACGTTACACTACTCCCAACACATGAGACTTGTCATGACCCGGTTTTTCGGTCACCCTCGCATTGCAGCACCCGCTCCAAGGACTACGGATCCCCATTGCACCCTGACGCTCAACCCTACATTGAGTCGGTGGTGAGAGGAGTCCTAGCACTCCCGAGGTACTAGGAGGGGTTATACAATATATAATAATATATTTAGGTGTATTATAAGTTTTTGACATGTCATCCCACTCGGGTTACCTAGTCCACCGGGTCTATACCCATTTGAGAAATACGGTCGTACTCGATTCGTTTCCTGCATAGCTTCTTGACTCGGTCCTTAATTGACCATGATCGATGGCTTGTCATTTCGTAGACCCACCCATAGTCTATCCGTGTTGAAATTATTTTGTTTTATTAAGTTTTTGGTTTTCACAAAGGTTTTTTTGAGTTGCAGATGGCGCTCATGTCTCCAACCGTCTTTCGATAATAACTCACACTGAGTGATCAACAATCACATCCATATAATAAGCATGGAGTATGCATTCGTTTATACCAGCAATGCTATGCAGTGTCAATAATTAACCACGCGTAAATAATAAACTCAAGCAATAAGAAATATGGATAACAGATTCAAGGGTGGCTGACGATCAAGTTTAGGTACACATTTTATAATTAGCATGCAATTTTATTTGTAATTAACATATTTATAAAAGTAGAATCAACATGCTCAAGGAGGAGAGCGTAGTGATTTGCCTTGCTCAGTCAGGGGTTCTTCCTCGACTATTTCGGTCTCCTCCTCACAAATATAACCTGTTTGATTTATCGCAATATTAATATAACCTACTCAATCTAACGGAGAGGGCAAAATCCTAAAAAAATAGCAACAATGCCAAACCCGTGCCATTTTGAAGATCTTAAATTTAGATAAATTTTGGTGAAAATTTCATCGAAATCTGATTTAAGATGAGGGAGTTATGGCCTGCCAAAGTTTCAAATTTGAATTAAATCAACTTAACTCGAAAATCTTACTATTCGACCATTTTCCTAATTTTGGGAATTATTTTGTTTAAGGAAAACACCTCCTCTCCTTGACGACCCACTCCTTTTTCTAAAGCACACAATTATTTTTATATGGAAACAGGATTAGTCGATGACATGTGGGGCTAGGGTCCACCTTGACCCGGTCAAAAAGACCATTAGGATGGCTTTGGGCCCACATGTCAGTCTCACAGTTTTTAAACATGGTTATAAATAGATTTTATTAGTGGCTGGGACCCACAAGAAAGTCTAATCTTTTAACTAAACGATTAACTTCACTACTTTCATTAGTTTATAAACAAAATAGACACAGGTGGGGCCCACTGTCATTCGCTCCCTTCCTCCTCTCTTTCTTTTCCACTCCCTTTCTGTTTCTCTCTCCCTCGCGCGCATGGACACAAGCCACCGGCGCTATGGTTGGCCTGCGCGGCGGCGCGCGGGGTCCAAACCGGGTGCGGCCGGAGAGGGGAGGGTCGTCGGAAGCCCGGCCACCCGAGGGAGGCGGCGCAGGGGCTGTGAGGCCGTGTGGAGGCGAAAAAGGTTGGGTGCGGCGATGGCTCGAACACGGGCAGCATGGGCGCCAATGAAGCGATGGCCGTGGCGGAGCGGGAATGGAAAAAGAGTTCTAGGGCTTCGTGAGGGTCATCCGAAGCGCATGCAATCGCAGACCTTGGCTGGGACGGGTGGGGGACGGCCATGGAAGCCGTGGAGCGAGCTTGGTCTCCGGTGTAATACGCCGGGGCCGAGGTCTACTCCAGCGGGCAGGGGTCTTGGGGAGCATCGTTGAGGCAAGGGGAGACGATTACCCCGCCTAGCGTGATCGGGACTGGCGTGGAGCGACAAAAGCTACGGCGGCCCAACTCCGGCGCGGCGGCACGAACAGAGCGCCGGTGCCGGGCTGTCATCGGCGGGCCGTGCGGTGAGGACGAGCTCGTTGTAGCCATGGGTATAAACCGGCAACCGGTTGGCGTGAGATAACGAAGGAGAGCAAACACAGGGTTCGTGTGGCTTGGTGCCGTGCGGAGCAGAGCACGGGCACACGCGCGCGCAGGCGCATGGCGGTGCCAGGCGTGGCGATACGCTAAGTATTACGGTATCGGCTTTGGTAGATAGGGGGGTGTCCGTGGTGCACGCAAATGCTACTACTACCGGTTGCGACAAGAGGGCGCGATGACACGCCCAATCGGGACGGCGTCGTGTCACGGTAGCTGCGGCATCCAGGGAAGTAGCGCGCAAGAGCGAAGGAGGGAAGCGGGGTGGAGCTCACCGAGCGGCAGCCGAGGAGAGGCACACCGAGCGTGGTCACGAGCTTAGAACGATGGGCGTAGAGGAACAGGCTCGCTGTTCGTCGTCGCTCGCCAAGTGTTCGTCCGTGTTCTGTCGGTGTTCGTTCGTGTTTTTGCTTCGATTTTGGCGTTGCCCAGGGCAGGCCATGTGAAGCGAAGCTGGCGACGATGTGTGTACGGTTGGATGAGGCGAGGAAGGATGCAGAGGGCGCGGCGGATTTTATACCTTCGTCGTCGCGCATCCATCCACGCTGGGTAGGGTAGGGGTGTCCTGCGGCCATTAATGGTGCCATAAAGGAGGCGTCCTTGCCTCCCCCAGGCTCTGCGCGCTGAGGACAAGTTGATGACTTCCGGCTTGGGTGGCAATGGAGTGGTTGGATGCAGAACGGCCGGAATCATCGGAGGGCGAGGCGGTTCCCGTCGCCATGGAGCGCGTGGTGGCGGCGGAGTGGTGGGAGCGAGGTCTACACCCATTTAATGCATCGTAGAATGGCGCTGTGCGTCTGACGCACGGAGTAGTTGGGCGGCTTGGGATTTTTCCAAAACGGAAAGGAAAAAGGATGGTGTGGAGCGGCGCCTTCTTTGTCCCCGAGCGGTGCGGCAAGTGTTCGTCTGCGCGTTGCACGGGCGGCGCACCACGAGCCGTTGGAGCGGGGCGGCTAGGGTTTCTTGTGGAGGGCTCGGTCGCTTGCTGTGGCTTCGGGCCACGGTGGCGGTGCGGAAGACGGCGCCAAGTCCGTTAAAGGGAGCGGCAGTGCGGACTTCGACAGATTGGGCCGCGACGCGAGAGGAGCGGCGATCTGCGCCACCGGAGAGAAGGGGGAACGAGCCGAGGGCGTGGTCGGCTCGGCTTGGCTACAGCCCTTGTGCTAGGCTGGCTTAGCCAAGCTGGGTTGGGAAGGAGAAGGCGGCTGGGTTGCAAAGGGACAGAAAATAGACTTTTCTGAAAAAAGGGCCCAAACTGAGGATTGATTTAAGGGGCTCAAATAAACTTTTGGTTAACACCCCTTTCCAAAACATTTTTGGAATAATCTCTCTATTCAAGATAGTTTTAGAAAATATTTTAAATGCATACTTAATTGAATAAAATATTTAGAGTTTAACTAATAGTATCTTTGGCATCAAGGTAAAAGAGGATGAAATCCAGAAGAGCCAGCATGATGCAAGTTTTCGTGGACATTTTTTCAAGGGAGGTTTTTTTTTGGTTTCCAAAGTTTTATTTTTACGAAATTTTCAGGGTGTTGCATTGCATGTGTTATTGTTTGCATGTTGACAATGGAGTGAAAAATCGATGTAGTGCTCTCTGGATATGGATTTGAATATGGATCTGATGATGATTTGAATTTGGATCTCTAGATGTGAATTTGAAAATAAGCAGCTTATGTGGATATTGATTTTTTTTGGAGAAAACCTTTTTGCCGGTGGTTCTCTTAATAGTGTTGCCTGCGAAAATCGATTTTCGTAGTCAGTCCTCTTAAGTGTCTGTCTGCGACAAGCGGATTGCAACCATTAGCAAAAATCATCGATTTTCACTGGCGAGCGAAGACGTATTTTGGCCGTCTGTGAAATTTTTTTAGTAGTGTGTGTTCAGGAGTTGGTAGTATGTTTTGGAGTGTTTTGTTTTTTTCTTTTCGTGACTATAGTCTTTTAGGTCGTAATTTTGTAAATCTCTATCTCTATTTTTACTATTATGAAAATTGAAGATGTTTTTCGTCGAAATGCTGGTACGTCATCCGTGTTTGATTTAGTTTTTGAGTTGATTGTATGTCACCCTTATCCAATTCGACGTGAGTCTAGAATAACTATTAGACACTCCTATCTTATCTCAACCTCTCAAACTATTATACACTCCTATCTTATCCCAACCTCTCACTCTCTCAGTCCAACTCAACCGGCCCACATAATCATGCCGCCCTATCCCGTGCGTCTCCACTCGGCGTCGCACGCGTTCCTTCCCCGATCGATAATCATGATCCTCTTTCTCTCCTTCTAATATCCTCTCTTTTCTTCTCCTTTTCTCTTTTTTTCTCCTTTTTTCTTTTCCAAACTTCTCTCCTCATAAATATTTTTCTTTTGAATTTATCATTATTTAATGTGTGTATGAAGTAAGTTTGTTATTTTGTAAATGTTTTCCTCACAAAATTTTTACTAATTAAATAATCAAAATTTTAATCTATGGTTGATGAAGTATAGCAAAATGCACATGCTTCAACTTATGGAATAGCCACCCGATCAATTTGTGAGGCTATGAAAAGTTGTATATAAGATATTCTTCGTGTGATGACACATGAAACACGTACAACTCGGTTCAACGCTATATATGATTTCTGACTGTGTATTACTATTATTTTGTTTGTCGGTTTCGGCTTGTCATTTAAATGGACAGAGTTTTTATTAATCGTGGTAATTATTTTTACCTGTTGTAACGTACAAGACATTTTTGCTGCTAGTTAATATGAAACTTCACACCGTCTGATGTGTCTTTTTTCAAAAGAAAATTCGTTCAAAAAATTTCCAGCTCCAAGAACTTTTCCTCATATATATTTCAACACTTGGATGAGATTCAACGAGGCAGCGTTATTTACGTACGTAAGCAGTGATCACATTGCATCCATGCACATCGCCGACTGTTTTTCTTCAGAATTAAATCGACTAGTCCAACCTTGAATCGCCTATATATAATACCAATAAACCTCATCTCACTCCCGTTCTAACTATACATCCAAAAAAAACTTTTATTTTTGTATTATTAACAGCAGATAGCTAGCGATTAATTACTAATTAATCACCAAACCATCGAGCTAATTAATTACTATAGATCAGGAGAGGAGTCGGGCATGGCGAGTGAGGAGGAGGTGGTGACGTGGTGTGCGTGGACTTCTGGTGCAACGAGTTCGGGATGCGGGTTCGGATCACGCGCGAGGTGCGGGTTGGTTTCGGGTTCGTCGAGGGGACCTCCGGATCCGTGAGAGGAGTGAGCTGGTGCG
Organism: Oryza officinalis; assembly: GCA_008326285.1. Taxonomy (NCBI): domain Eukaryota; kingdom Viridiplantae; phylum Streptophyta; class Magnoliopsida; order Poales; family Poaceae; genus Oryza; species Oryza officinalis. The sequence goes on from BDMV01000007.1 coordinate 5,169,025, forward strand.
GCGGATGACCGATTAGCTGCTGCACCATGTGCATTGTACCTAAGGACGTTCTAAAATTCCTCAATCAAATTGCAATAGAAAATTATCTCCAAAGATTTTGGTAAAAGATGAAATATGTCAAACACAAATACTTCTGAAGCCAATCGATATAACACATGGCATGGATACATTTTCCTGAGTGAAAAAGATATCACGAGCACGATCTTTTTTAATAAAATCATTGCTCAATAAATCAACAAAAACTGAAGTCATTTTGTGTTCCTCTTCTAACGTACCTACTATTGTACTAGCGTGGATATGATCTCCTCCAAATATATGCAATGCTTTAACTAATACACAGAAATACATACCATGTTTTTTCTATCTATTAATAACTGCATGCATTGCGCGGTGAATGTGAAGAAGTAGGCCGTTGTCGCAACAATCTTGTCCACCGCTTGATCCCGATCCTGATCCACCACGGTCATCCGATCTGTGGCTCCTTCAACATTGTCGAGTATGTCGATGAGATGTGAGGTCAGATGGATGGTACCCGGCTACTCCCTGCAGACCCGCTTGAGAGGGATAATGCTAGGTCCTGGGCCCACTTTATTGACCAAAAGGTAATAAAATAAGGACATTGAGTATTTTGCCCCTTGATTCTTTAACATGATAAGAAAAAAGTTCTACAAACCGTATGTGAGATAATTACTTTGTGTTAACTTAGCTATATGCGAGACAATGTAATAGGTGTATAGCGCTTAGGCAAGATTCTTTAACAACAAAGGTAACGAGAAGAAGGCGATGAAGACGGAACTGCTCAACCACCTTAGACGACTAGAGAGGGTTCTGGGAGCTGATATGGCCTTCTTTGGCGCTAATGAGTTTAGTTTCCTTGATGTTGTTCTCATACCGATCTCAATCATGTTCTATGGATACGAGTAATATGGTGTGATGGATATGAAAACGGAATGCCCCAAGCTGATGAAGTCGGTGAGGAGATGCGAGGAGAGGGAGAGGGCACCCCAGTGAACTGGACATGTACAACATCCATAAGGAACATGTTTGGCTGCTTGTAGCACTGCTGCCTAGCAGTCAGATGCTAGTTTTTCACTATAGCAACTAACCAACATTTGGCTATCAAGAATCGCTGTATGTTGCAGCCGAACAAGCCCAAGGAGTTTTATGGCATTGAGTGCCTAAGATCATTTAACTAGTGTGCATGTACGACTATGCAATGGTTGTGTACGGATTCTTAAAGTGGAAACAAATGTTTGCAACGGCTGAAATGAGCCCAGGACCGGTATCTTTTTTGCTGGGCCGAAGTAAGGCCCAATGTTGTCCGGCTCGCTCCCAAGTTGGGCCCACTCTATCGGCCCAGTATGAGCCTTGCGGTGAGAGACGGTCCACTTGAATATCCTGTGACAACGTGCCTCTCGCACGCGTGTCCTAGCGAACACCGGCCGGAGCTCCTCCACGGCGTGCGGCGGCGCATGTTGCGACACTGCACGGACCATCTAATCTACCAGTGCGACTACTCTCCGGCAAAGGATCAGAACACTGTCGTCTTCCCTCGCGCCGGCGACGTCATGCGCGCAGCCGGCCGCCGGCGGCGTACTTTGTCGCGACGTAATTACGAGCTCGGTCTTAATTTGTGTGTCAGCATCCACGTACCGTACGTACGGCCACCGCCACAGCGCGCTCGTCGGAGCCTCGACGTCATACCTGACGCCACGCCAGCATCAACAGAACACTCAACAAGTGTAGCCGTCAGCCCTGACACCATGGACTACAGCTTATACCTTGCCTATGTATAAATCTCACATCTATTTGCACACCGAAGACGAAGCAACTGACCAACGGAGCCATCAAACCCGGCTGGTGTCATGCATCCGATGGCCGCTGCCGTCGGCCAGCACGACGACGAGCTAGCGACGTGCGTCGTCGTCGTCTTTTGGGCTAACGGGTTCGGCATGCGGGCGCGGATCGCGCTGCATGAGCTGTGGGTCGGATTTGGGTTCGTGGAGGAGGACCTCCGGATGCGCGAGAGGAGTGGTCTCGTGCTCAGAATGAACCCGGTCCACCGCTCCATCCCCATCCTGATCCATCGTGGCCGTCTGATCTGCGGCTCCATCAACATCCTCGAGTACATCGAAGAGGTCTGGGGCAAACGGGTCGACACCCGCTTGCTCCCGCCCAACCCACTTGAGAGGGCCAGTGCTCGCTTTTGGGCCGACTTCGTTGACCACAAGGTCGGCCAATTTATTCTTGATCATCTGTGTGTATAAATGAGTTTGGTTTTGTGCATAATTTTCAAGATGAATTGAGTTGGTGTTGAGACTAAATATTGTATACACTAAATTTTTTATTATATTTCTTTTTATCTATGACAAATTAGGTGTTCACACATAAACAAGATCTTAAAGAGCAAGGGCCAGGAGAAGGAGGTGGCCAAGGCAGAGCTCCTGGACCAACTGAAATGCCTCGAGGGAGTTCTTGGGGGATAGGAGCTTCTTCTCCAGTGACAAGTTCGGGTTTCTAGACATCGTGCTCATACCTTTCTCAAGCATGTTTCGCGGTTACGAGCAGCATGACGGGTTTGATCTAAAGGCAGAGTGTCCATTCCTAATGCAGCGGGTGAAGAGATGCAAAGAAAGGGAGAGCGTGAGACAAGTTCTCCCTGACGAAGGTGAGATGTATGAGTTGCACAAGAAATGGTATGGCATAGAGTGAGCCGGTCTTGCTTAGACATAAGTGTACGATATAGTTCGAAACATAGGTGTACGTGTGTGAGTAATGGGTCTATGTATGAGTAAGGGCTTGTTCACTTTGTTACCACTTTTAATCATACTAAAATTTAATATTATCAAATTTTGATAAGGCAACAAACTAAACGTATTTTTTTTCAATGCTGCCTTACCAAACTTTGATAGTTTTAGAAGTTTTCACTCTTAAAAAATTTTACCAAATTTCAATAAGGCATTAAACTAAACAGAACCAATGCCACCAAAATTTAGAAATGGCTGAAAGTGACTACAAACTGAAAAATTCCTAAATGTACATCAGCACGTCTCACTTGTACTTAAAAAAGGAAATAATGTAACATAATCAATTTTTTAAGGCCCAATATGGTGCAGTGGTACGTAGGTAGGGTGAGCTTCTGAGGTGGGTGTGTCTATTTCATCGTCTTAGTCTAGGCCCGTCTAATTTGGATATTCCAGTTACCACATATCTACGAAATCATGATTTCAGGTTATTTATTTTGTCGTCTAAATTAGCACTACTAAATCTTGGCTTTCTTAAAATTTAGCAAGGTAATAATTTAAATATTGCCACAAATTACCTTCACAACTAAATTTTGGTAATTCTAGAATCTTTTTCTCACATAAACTTAGCAAAGGTAACAACCAAACTTAACCTCCATATCTCAACCTTACCAATTTGACACTATCAAAATTTGGTAGGATTTGATTTAGACATCAAAGTGAATAACCCTTTCATATATAGGAATGAATGAGGTTGAGCTCTAATTACACCTCGCAATAATGGATCATATGTATTTCCTTTTTTAAAAAATATAGTAGAGACATAAACGCTCATATAACACACGCACATTCATCTCTATGACCACTTTTAAAGAGAAAAAAATAGGAAGAAGCTGGGTAATGCCCCTATGAATCTATACCTTCTATAAAGTTATAACACGCTAGAAACCTAAAGCTCAACATGTAAACATATTATTTATTAGTACTCCTAAAACCTAACATGCAAGCTTGCTACATCAACCCACTAAGCACCTAAAACTCATACAAGCATATAATTACATTTACAATTTATTACATTCTAAAACTCAATATACACATGCTAAATCATCCTCGCTTTATTTTCAAAATATTTCACTCCAAATCCATCCATCATTTATACAACATTTAACATATATATTCATATATAATATCCCGCAGCAAAGCACAGGATGTCATCCAGTACTTAATGATGAGGTCATGCGCACAAACACATTCATATATCCTACCCCTATGAATACTTTTAAAGCTTGGGCCAAAATAAACCGGCAAACAACTATGGTTCACAAGACACATATGAGAGCAAGTTTAATAGTAGAGCTAACTGCTAGTTGTAAGTCAATTTAAGAGTATAGTAGTATTAGAGCAAATAGGTACTCTCTCCATCCAAAAGTCTAAGACTTATTTCATTTTTTGGTTTTTACAAAAATCTACTCCCTTCATCCAAAAAAAGCTAACCTAGGTTATGTCCAGATTCGTTGTACTAAGTTATGTCCCATTCTTGTCTAGGTTGATTTTTTGGGATGGAGGAAGTAAGGTTAAATAGTCTCTATGTGCTAAACTAAATTATTGACTGGAACTCAAAAAGTCATCTTACTATACTTATTGGTTGCATGAATGTGTGTATAGTTTGTTGGTTTTGTCACATAGTGGATGAGTAATTACTCATGGTCTTGGTGACAAAAAGAAAAAATAAGTCTTAGACTTTTGGATGAAGAGAGTATAATAGGTTATCTCTTATTTTTTTATTTTTTTCTCTCACTTATATAATTAATACATTTACTTTGAAGCATGTGTAGAGCTAGCTCTTGCCGGAGAGCTAGCACTTCTCATATAAGATTATAGTGTGTTTATAGCATACACTATTAAACTTTGCTCTGATAACCCGAGCAAAGGGATTGTTCAGAAATTGGGGAATACTTAAGCTATCTTTGATTAACTAATAAATTCATTGGTTTCTAACTACTTTCCTTCGTTTCATATTATAAGTTATTTATAGGTTTGATTAAGTTTATAAAAAAATATTAACATCTATAACATTAAATTAACTTCATTAAATTCATCATTAAATATATTTTTATGGTATATTTATTTTAAGTTAAACCATTGTTATATTTTTTTTCTAAACTCGATCACACTTGAATATATTTAACTCAATAACTTATAATCATGTTTGACTTAGTGACTTATAATATAAAAACCGTGGGAAGTAGCTAGCTAGTAGCTAGATGGATAGATTAATCATTGTTAATCGGCTCCAGGTTACGATTATTATACGTTATCATCTGGAAGGTTGCATCTCCGAGGTTTCAGCTGACCAGAAAAGCAGCATCATCACACATAATTAATTAAGAACTTGTTTGAGGCGCACTTGGATGCAGCGTTTTACCTTAATTTAAGCAGCGTCGCATAATTATAAGTATGCGTGTAGTGCACACGCGTTGATTTGATGAACAAATGCAGACTTGCTGAGGATCCATGACCCTTTTTTAAAAATTTTGGAGGAAGTTATTTATTTGCCACCTAAAATTGACAGAGTTCCTTTGTATGCCATCTAAATTTTCCTCTTATTAAAAAAACTCTTTCATTATTTAAAAAATGTTCTTCCATTATTAAAAAGAAAATACTAAGCCATCTATGTGGTTTAATCATATGCGCATGCAACTCTTTCATGAATATTAATTTTGCTTGCTTAGGTAGCCGCCCCGATATAATCTTTATTTTTTTTTCTTTTTCATTTCCTTTTTTCCTTTTTTTCTCTTTCCCCCGGCAATGACCTTCGGCTGTTGAGTTATAAATTGATTTTCTGCTTTTTCTAATATATTGACATGTAATTCTTTTGCATGTTTATGAAAAAAAATAATCTTTATATTCTATTACATATTTGTCCGTACTACACATGCATGCAACCTAATCTCCCAATTATACTCAGGCTTAGAAGCCAGCAAAAGTAGCTACTTCCTCCGTCCCAGATTGCTTGACGTTTTACCTCCTAACATTTGTCCCTGAATACTTGACGTTTTGGCAGTGAAGTATTGCTTGTATATGTGGCACTACTTAATTATATGCTTAAAATATTGCTAGTATGTGGCTTGCGTAGCTGGTGCCATTTGTGCTAATTCCCTGATTGAAATGATCACCTGCAACTAGTACTAGTAATAATTCAGGGCAACTTAGCAATTTTCATCTCCAACTAATGTAGCTCACCAATCCTAGAACGATCAGCATATTGTGACAGAGAGAGTACTACGCTAGCAATGCCGATCAGCTAGCATGCATGCTCCTATATATAAGGATATCAAGAGCTCGTTCCCATGAACAAACTCAATTGAAAATCCATCTCACCATCACACTAACTAGAGAGATCTAGAGAGAGGAAGCAATTGAAGCACATGATGAGATATCAAATGGCTGGCGAGAACGTACAAGAGCTCGAGCGAGGTGACATGTGTGAACTTCTGGGCCAATGGCTATGGGATGTGGGTGCGGATCGCACTGCGGGAGATGGGGGTCGAGTTCGACTTCCGCAACCCGGGGACGAGAGCCAGCTCGTGCTCAACATGAACCCCAGTATACCGCTTCACGCCCTTCCTAGTGCATCATGGCTGTCCAATTTGTCTCTCCAAGAACATATTCGAGTGCATCGATGTCCAACCCACTTGAGAGAGCACAAGCCAGGTTCTGGGGTGAATACGTCGATCAAAAGGTAATTTTGTGTTTGGTTAGTTAACAACCAATGATTGAATGGTAGATGCTAAGGTTTTTCTTTGCAGATATATATTTGACACGCAGACAAGGTTTCTAAAGAGCAAGGACGAGGATAAGGTGGCCACTAGGTCAGAGCTTATCGATCACTTCAAGCGCCTTGAAGGGGTGCTGGGGGACAAGATGTTTTCGGCGGCCATGAGTTCGGTTTTATGGATGTTTGTCATCCCTTACGCAAGTATGTTTCGCGGCTATCAGCAACATGGTGGGTTCGAATTTGAAGTAGAATGTCCCAAACTTATGCGTTGGGCTGAGAGGAGCAAAAGAGGGAAAGTGTGAAGAGTGTACGCCCAGATGAAAAGGAGATGTATGACTTACATAAGAAGTGGTATGGCATAGGTCCTGTTCGAATGTACTACAAGGATAAAGATTAAATGTGCACGCAAAACAAAACAAATCATTAACATATGATTAATTGAATTTTAATTAGTAAAAACTTAAAAAATAAATTTATTTGATTTTTTATAAAGTTTTTACACGAAACACACCATTTATTAATTTGAAAAACGTGCTAACGAAAACCGAAAAATAATTTGAATCTTGTTGGAGTTTAGAACGGGGCCACAGAGTGAGTGAAAGAACAGATTAAATAATCTTATAATAATAGTGATTTGTGAATAGGGAATGGATCCATTTGATGTCTCGCTGCCCTTATATATACTTTGTGTTTGGAGGTTTGCACGAGCTCGTCGGAGCTAGAGAAGGAGCCTAATGAGGACAAGTCAATGAGAGCGTGAAGTAGATCAGACACGGACAGCCAATAATTTGTAGTTATTTCTAGATTTTCTATCGAATGATTTTTAGCAAATCTGTTTTTGAATACTCCGAATTGAATGAATTTTATTGATGATACAAAGTACTTAAGCTGGCGTGTTTTCCTTCATTTATTACATCACACACGATTAACCTGCAAGTCTGCAACAACATCTCTGAACGATCAGATTGAAAGAGAACGATCAATCTATCGATCGATCGATCACTCCCGTGCAACGACGACGAGCTGCCTGCCGACGTTGCGGCCACGGAAGACTCCGACGAGCGCCGCCGGCGCGCTCTCCAGCCCTTCCGCCGCGTCCTCCACGTACACCACCCTGCCGTCGCGGAGGTGTCCGGCCATCTCCTCCTCGAAGCCGCGGTAGTATGCGCCGTCGCCGAGGTAGTCGACGACGTTGAACCCCTCCATGCGGACGCGCTTCGCCACGAGGCATGCCAGGTTGCGCATGCGCGCGCCGCCGCCGCCCTCCGCCTCCTCCGGCCGCAGGTTGTACTGCGACACCATCCCGCACACGGCGACGCGGTCGCGCACTCGCATGCACGCCAGCGCCGCGTCCAGCGTCGCGCCGCCGACGTTGTCGAAGTAGGCGTCGATGCCATCCGGGAAGCGCTGCCTCGATGTCCGGCTCCGCCCTGTAGTTGATGGCGTCGTCGAACCCGAACCTGGTCTTGAGCAGCGCGGCCTTCTCGTCGGAGCCGACGCTGCCGACCACGTAGCAGCCGGCGAGCTTCGCCAGCTGGCCGACCACCTGCCCTACGGCGCCGGACGCCGCCGAGACGAAGACACGGTCGCCTTTCTCCGGCTTGCACACCTCGAAGAGCCCCGCGTACGCTGTCAGCCCCGACATGCCTGCATGCGTCGACTTCGACGTCACGCCAGCCATTAACAACACGAATAACTAGTCGAACACCCAGCTGACATGATCGGAGGCCGGAGCACGGCGAGGTGATCGAGCTCACCGAGGACGCCGGTGTAGTACGAGAGCGGCAGGTCGGCGTGGTTGATCTTGACGAGCGCCGCCGCCGGGTCGTCGGCGACGAGGGTGTATTCCTCCCAGCCGCTCATCCCCCAGACGAGGTAGCCGGCGAGGAAACCCGGGTGCGTCGAGTCGACCACCTTGGCGACGCCGAAGTTGGTCAAGGCCTCGCCGAGGACGAAGTCGTTGGCGACGCTGAGGACGCCGCCGGTTGCATGCAGCTGCGCATCCACGCGTCGCAGGAGAGGTAGCGGTTCTTGACCAGCACGGCCAGTGCCGCCATGCCCGGCGGCACGGCGAGCCGTGCCGTGCCGGCGACGACCTCGAAGTCGTCCTCGGTTGGGTACCTCGTCACGTACCTCCTCAGCACCACCTTCCGGTTGCTCACCTCCGCCATTAATGGCTACTAAAATGCTAATGGGATCGACGACTCAAGATCGATCGATGCAACTAATGTCACGATAGATTGAGAGATCAATGCGCGTGTTTAGCATTTGATTCCGATTCGTATATGAAGGGAAGCATGCCAACCTAACAAAGTTAATTAGGATGCTAATCTAATAAACATCAGGGAATAATCAAAGAACATGTCTCACTGAGCTTAATTATTGGTCGGTGATGTTTAACTAGTAGGGAGAATGTGACGATGCACACCTTCTTTGGCTGAGTTCGAGAGCGGGTTAGTAGAATGTTTCGTGGCACTTAAAACGAGAAAGTTCTTAAAATTTTGGTTTATTTAATATTTTAAATAAACTTATATATAAAAAGTTTTTTTAAAAAATATACCATTTAGAATTTTAGGATACAATAAATGAGAGAATTATAAAAGTCAAACTCACATTAAGAACGCACCGTACTTCATTTCAGTTCACATTTTGATTGCCTGATCCACACTCATGATGGGGGCTATTTAGTGTCAATAACACATGAGCCTGTAATTAAGGCAAGTACTAAGAGCAAATTTTATAGTAGAGATAGATTATACCTCTAATTTTATATATACCATACGCTAATATATTAAGATGTAACATGTATTATAAATTGTCTCTAACACATAATACTCAATAAACTTTAACACTCTTATATATATTTTTATTGGAGTTTGTGTATGGGTTGTTCCTTGCATGAGAGACGACTTTTTTTTCTCTCTCCACTTTTGTTTCCTTCACCTCAATATTTATTTTTAGAGAGCCACTCTAAACACACGTGAAAAAGATAAAAAAAGATACAAGAGAAGTGAGCTATAAATTTATATAGTCAGTTATAGCACATACTCCAAGATGTTATGTGTATGAAAGATGAGATCAGATATTAATGATGAAGTATACGTAACTATTATATGAATTAACTATTAAATTAACTATAGATGATTTAAAACTAATAGTTAATAGTTTGCTATACTATTAAACTTATTCTTATAATTCCTCTATCCACTTTTGATTTTTGATTGTCATATTTGCTTTGAGCAGCGAGACCGAGGAGAAACCATGCGTGTGCCTAACTTCATTAACTATGCATCGGTTCAGTTGCAAGGTCGCTTCGGTAATCCACACCCACATTCAATCCCTACATCCACTCCCGCAGCTCTCCATTGCATGTGTGAGAAAGTCCCGTTGCATGCAGCCATGCATGCAAGAAAACAAAGATATGTTTGCATGCAAACCAGATAGGAGTACTAATGAGGTGCTTGAGAGAAATATGCTGATCAATTTTGAATACTTTTCTGGCCTAAATATGTTCATAAAAAATAAATGAAGCGAGTATATGCTATCTTAAAAGTTTAAAAGTTTATGTTTAGATATCCGTACTAACACGGCAACGAATTAGATTCAACAACTAACTGTTGACGCCGAATCCGTACCGCCGATGAGGATCCGGCGTGCGGACACACGAAGGCCTGGGAGATCTGCTTAGCTCCAGTGCAGGTCCTAAAATTGATGAAGCGCGGGCGTGCCAGTCAGTTTGATCCTGTCACTGACAAGATATACGAATGCCACTAACAAGATATACGAAATAACAGAATAAAAGAGCCATCGGCCGATAGGCCGATGGCCAAAGATATCAGCCGATAAGCCGATAGGGCAAAAACAACCGATCGGCCGGTAGGCCGATGGTGCAGTTGCAGCCGATGTCGATGCCAGCCGATGTAGTTAGGGTTTTAATCCATCGGCTGTGTACTGAGCAAACATCTATATAGAAACGATTGGCCGACGATAACATGATAATATAGCAATATAATATAGCATAAACCAATCATATGACAAAATAAATATTGATCTGAAGATTGAAGCACACATCGGCCGGGGGTCCGATGACACAACATCCAAAAGATATGTAATAAATACTCTGTTGTCATCGGCCAGGACCAATCTCCATGTATAAAACTCGTGGGCCGACGCAACGTTAAGATAACTCATCGGCTGAAACCCCGATGAAACCCTTATTGGCAGCCAACAAACAGGCTAGAGATTACGGTTCTAATCACGACTTAGTAGATCAAACTGAACTGATGCAACACTAAGTATGAAAAGAAACGCAAGACTTAGACAATCAAGCCCTTAACTGATTTTCAGGGTGGTGGATACCTTAGCCAATCTAATCTAGCGAGGTGATTTGGTCGATACCGGCGTAAACCCTAAAACGAATCTCGACCGATACGATGAAATCGAGAAGCTAAATCAGATTGACTAAGATAAATGATAGTAGGTGCTTACGTTGCCGAGATCAGAACATCGAAACCCTAGCCCCGACAGCGCAGATAGCCATAACGAGACTTACCCCTCGTAGGAAGGGCATGAACTCGCCGAAGAAGACAAAAGTAAAAATGTGGCAATGCGCCGAAGTTGTATTGATCGTGTGATAAAAATTACATGAACCTCGGGCTTACATATTTATACCCATAGGCTAACAAAGATCTTAACAGAATATGACTCAAACTTTGCTAAAGATAAAAGGAAACAGATAACGTCCTTATTGGACACTAAACACACTTTCCTAAAGATAAAAAGGAAACTAACAAATTCTTTGTAACGCCCGTTTTGTCGCGGCGTTAGCGGGAAAACTAATTCACTAAAAACCCTAATTGAGAAAATTTGCTCTTCGGTTGAGTCTTGTTGTGTGCCAAGGTCTCGTGTCTCCCCTCTCACTTCAATCCCGGAGAAAACCGCGAAATCAGATTTCAAATCCGAGCCCTAATCCTCCCAAAATCAAATCCTCAGAAAAAGTCCATTTTACCTCCCTCGACCCGGGCTGTTCCCCTTTCCCGGCCTGCTTCCCTCTTCCTCGGGCCGCCCCCGGCCCATTCTTCCCTGGGCCCTTTCCCCCTCGGCCTGCCTCCACCCGCGCCCCTTCCTTCCCTGGGCCGTCGCCCGGCCCAGCTCCCCCCCCCGTGCCGCCTCGGCCCAGCCGCCTGCCCGGCCGCCCTTTCCCCTGCTGGGCCGCGCCAGGCCGCTCGGCCCAGTCCGCGCCCGAGCCGGTCCGCCAGCTCCCTCCCTCTCTCTCTCTTTCCCGTTTCTTCTCTCTCCCGAAGCTTCCTCCCACCGGCGCCGTTCCGTCCCGCCTCCGCCGTTGGTCCCCTCGGCCCCGCCGCTGCGCTGCGCGCGCGTGCCGCCAAAGCGCCGAGCGCGCGCCTCCCTCTCTCTTTCCCCCCCCCCCGCCGCGCGCGCCCTTACCCGAATCGGCTAGAGCCGAGCCCCTCTTTTCCCCTCCCCCTTTTTCTTTTTCCCCGGCGACCGACCGCCGCCGACGTCACCCGGCCGCTTTGGCCGCTTGCGCCGGTCCCCCGCTCCGCCTCTCGGCCGCACCGCCTCTCCCCGGCCCCAAAATCGACTTTCCCCCCCTCCCGAAACCGACCTAACCCCCTCTAAAAACCCCCCTCGCCCCCGGCCGCCATTGCCGCCCCCGGAGCTCGCCCCCCCTTCCAACCGTCGCGCCGCCGCTCCTGCCGTCCGCCGCGCGAGAAGAGGAGCCGGCGCCCTCGTCCTCTTCCCCGGCCCGGGTTCGTGCCGCCTCGCCCGCGCCCGCGCCCGCGCCGTCGGCCTCCGGCTTGCCGCCCCGCCGCGGTAACTCCCCTCTCCTCTCCGCCTCTCCCCTTTCCCCTCGCTTTTAGGCCGCTAGGTAGGCCGTAGAGCCCCCTCCCGGGCGCCGCCGAGGCCGTCGCCCTCTTCTCCGCCCTCTCCCCGCGCCGCTGCTACCGCCACCAGGCCGCGCCACCAGGCCGCGCGCCGCTCGGCCTCCGGCCCATCGGCCGCTAGGCCCATCGGCCAACCCTCGCGCACCGATCGGCCGTGGGCCAATTCTTTTGGGCCATCGGCCGGTCCATCGGTCCCCTTGGCCCAACGGCCTCCCTTGCTCGGCCTAGGCCGATCCCTTCGGGCCGCCGGCCCAATTAATTCGGCCGCGCCCGTTCATTCTTTTGGGCTGCCCTTAGCCGCCCAAAATAAAGTCCAATTTCAGTCCCTCCTTCTTTTCTTTTTCCAGGGAATTAATAATTCCTTTTCTTATTCCAGAAAATCCTTTAATCTTCGGAAATTCATATCTTTTCAACCGTTCGTCCGATTGACTCCGTTCCACCTCCTGTAAATCCGTAAAATCGAGATCTACCTAATGGCACGCTTAGTGGTCTTTAATAGGGCTTCTTTTTATCGTTTTGTTGAGTCGTCTCGTTTCGCGTGTAGTCTCGGAGCCCGAAGACCCGCAGTGCGCGGATTTCGAGGAAGAAGCTCAAGATCTCGAGCAAGGCAAGTCACCTTTGATCGATTGAACCTATAATTTAAATTAAGTATTTTAATTTCGCAAAACTATGCATTAATTAGGTTACACTTGACACTTGGCCTCGGTTTGCGATATAACCGTCAGACCCTACCCAATTGCTGCATTCACCCTCCTTGATATTTGAATACCCTAACACCCTTGTCACCCCTCAGGTGATGCCTCGGTATCCGTACCTCGCGTACAAATATCGAGACACCCCTCAAACTTTAAAATTGATCACCTAGGTAAAACTTGAGTTTACAAAATGCTTGGAAAACCCGACACTGGGTCGGTGTCTTGAAATTAAAGTGAGTCTCTAAAACTCGCGGTGCGGGAGACGTACTGGAGGTACGGTCTGCCCGTTCTCGCTCTAAGGACCGATTCCTTGGGAATTACATCCAAGCATATGGCAAGTACGACCACATGGGTGATATGGGACGCCCCTGGTTGAGTAATTAGCTAGGCCAGGGAAATCTTGATGCCAAGGGACAAGTGGATTCGCCGGGGTGGTGTCGGGGAGGACCCCTGGGCTTCCTGGCACAGTATGGTCTGGGACCTAACCTGGTGTTGGTCCGTGGGACCCCTCCCGTTGGCATAAGATAACCCTGAGTCGGCTTTCGAAATGCCTTGTCGTGAAAGCCTCAAGGTCGCCAGACGTGACCGAGGGTCGCGGGCTGGGTGATTCAGGGTTAGTAACGTCGTGTGGGTACTGCAGAGGTTAATAATTGTTCGAACAGCCGTGCCCACGGTTATGGGCGGATGTGAGGTGATTCCTTAGCGTAGTTTTAATAAACACCTTGTGAACTGCTGTTGGTGTGAGTTTTCCCTTGTGTGCTTGGTTTAAGGCTGTTGAAGCAGCCGGAGTCGGTGACGATTGGCAGGGAGCCTCTCGTACCGAGGTGTTGACTGGTGGCTGTTGAAGCAGCCGGAGTTGGTGACGTTTGGCAGGGAACCTCTCGTACCGTTATGTTGGCTTGTGGCTGTTGGAGCAGCCGGGGTCGGTGAACGATTGGCAGGGAGCCTCTCGTGTCGACAAGAAACAATTGATACAATTTCACTGCTCCGGCCGGATGAGACGCACCTTCTCGTCCGTGCCGTCGAGAAGCACTCACTTAGATGTTTCCGAAAGTCTTGAACTAAAATCAACTGTGAAAAATAACTGGCTTTCCCTTGAAACTTGCATTAAACACTTATTTCCCCTGACTTGCGGAGTACTTTTGTACTCACCCTTGCTCTATATAATTAAACCCCCCCAGTTCTCGAAGATGAAGAGGTGGACCCTGCTGATGAAGAGTTCTTCCAGGAGCAAGCAGACTTCGAGTAGTAGTAGGGTTTCGGCCTTTCCCCAAGGCTTTGCTTGTGGCTTAGGGCTAGTCTCCGCTTTCCGTTTCCGCCTTTTTGTAATGTTGTTGCGAACTCGGGTTCTGTCCGCAGTTCCAACCTTGGTTGTAATCCTACTCTTAAATAAAGAGACCGCTGCTGTTGTGGTATTCTGTCTTCCTGTTGTACCAGCGCTATTTCCTGGGACTGGTACAGGCATGCAGGTCAATCTGGACCGCCTTATCCTGGCCTCCGTTCGGGGCTAGTTTGGGGCGTGACATTCTTCCTAATTAATAGATACAAGCCGCATCCTCCTCAAACTCGGTCTTCTCCGAATAAGATCTTCTCAAATCTAACAAGAATCCGACTGCTGTTAGTGATTGGTTTAAGAAAACCCCCATCGGCCGATGTAGAATTTTAGGTCGATACTAGTTTCAAGCCGACATGAACCTTAGGCCGATGAGGACTTCGGGGCTTACCAAATTCTGGTGTTAATACTAACCAAACCAAGTCGGTCTCGAGCTACTACATTAAGGTTGTGTTCGGGAGCATGTGTTTCCGGCACGCACAGTACACACGAAAAACAGAACAGTCCATTAGCGCGTGATTAATTAAGTATTAGCTAAATTTTTTTTAAAAAATGGATTAATTTAATTTTTTTAAGCAACTTTTGTATAGAAACTTTTTTAAAAAAATACACCGTTTAATATTTTAAAAAGCGTGCGCGTGGAAAAAAAAGCAACGGGCGCGGGTGGGAACACAGGCAAAATGAGTCCAACTCAATCTGCCGACGGTACGGGCCCCACGTGTAGGCGAGGAGATAACGCAAGCCTACCTCTAGGTGGGCCCCAGCTGGCAGTGACCCCCCCTTCCCTTCCCGCCACGTGACCGGCACGACGACGGCCGAATTAACCAGCCGAGAAAACGTATCATCTCCTTCCTCCTCCCCTTCCTCCGGTGGGGAGACGAGACGCGCCTCGGTTTTATCCGCGTCGATTCGAGAGAAGGGGGGCGCGCGCGTTTGACCTGTGACCACGGCGGCGGAGGCGGCGGCGAGGAGGGCGCCATGGCAGGTTCGTTCGCTCGCGCAGCGCGCCCTTTCCCCTCCCCCTCCCCCTCCCGAACCCTAGATCCCCTCGATACCTCGGTTGCTCCGCCCACCGATTCGGCTTGATTCTGTTTCCATACTTGATTTGGCCTCGACTTTGCCCTTGGGAGTCAGGGATTCCCCCCGAAGAAGGGTTAGGTGGCGGGGAATTCGAGGTTGGGGAATCGCGGTGGGTTGGTGTGGTCGCTTGAGCTGCTTCGTCATGGACGGACGGGGGAAGCCCCGGTGTTAGATGTCCCGCTCATGCGGTTGGGGGAATTTGGGGGAATTTCGTGCTAGGGACTGGAGAGATGTAGCTGGTTTTTTGGTTGAATTATTATTACTTGGCATGAACGCTGGGGGGATGAACTGGCCGCGCTAGGCGTGGATGCGGGCCACTCATTATTTCATTGTCTTTGAGGTGCCCTGATGCTCTCCGTGTTGGCGCGGGTGATAATTTTTGTAGGTGGCTCGACATCGGCGACTTCTGAGCTCCGTGGCCATGTCAGCTAGCTCTTGACCCTGATTTGATTCGTGGCTCAAGTAGTAGCTATACTTGTGTTGTTGTTATTCCTGAACTGTGGACGCTTCTCGATCCACACTTGCTTCTAAGCTACATGCGTGCGATCTGCAGCTTGACCTTTGGATTTTGCACTAGTTGCTTATCGTATTGCATACATGACCAATTTTTTCTTCCTTCTTGTCAAGATGATAAATGTTTGGTCTTAGCATATTTGTTCACGCTTTGTTTTGCTGCTAACTCAGTGGCTGCAACTGTAAGCATTCTTTGCATTCTAAAGATGGGGACACTGATGCTATGCCCTTAATCTGGTTATTTAACCTGTGCCTAGTAATCTAGTATATTGATTGCTCTTAAAATGGATGGGCTGAATGCTGAAGGCAACATGTGAATGTGATTTGCAGGTTCACCACCAAAGCCATGGGAACGTGCTGGGGCTGAGGGAACTTCTGGCCCAGCACCTTTTAAGCCTCCATCTGGTGGCACTACTAGCGATGTAGTTGAAGCTTCCGGTACAGCTAAACCCGGAGAAACCGTCACCACGACGGAGAGGAACCTTTCTGCCAATGTAAATAACCCTGTCTCGAGGCCTATGCCACAACGTCCATGGCAGCAGACAACAGGCTATGGAAACACTTATGGAGGTAATCAACTTCCTTGAAATCATTGTTTTGTTTGGGATTTCTTCGGTAAACCTCAGACCGTGACTCTTCCTTTTTGTCACAGGTTATGGGTCCAATATGTATAGTTCGTATGGTGGATTTGGCAATACCTACGGTAGTGGTGGACTCTATGGAAATAGCATGTATTCTAGTTATGGTGGAGGTTATGGTGGTAGCCTTTACGGAGGTTCTGGGATGTATGGTGGAGGCATGTATAACAGTGGGTTGGGAGGCTCTTATGGTGGTTACGGCATGGGTGGCATGGGTGGCATGGGTGGCATGGGTGGTATGGGCATGGGCCCTTACGGTAACCAGGATCCGAATTCATTTGGCCCTCCTGCACCACCACCAAGTGTCTGGGTTTCCTTCCTACGAGTGGTAAAATTCTTTTCTTACCATCCTAGTAGTATTCGTCATTCTGTTTTTTGTTTTACTTTGTCCAGTGCACATTAAAGTGTGAAGTTTCTGAAAATGATCAGCATTATCCATTACAATCATCTTCAGACTAAAAGAACTCAATCTTTCTTTACAGCTGTTTTTTTTTGTTTTCAACCCACAAATACTTCGTTTTTGGTTAACTTATGTCAAACTCTGTTCTTCAAATATGTTTGATTTGTTTAGTTTGATGCTGTAACCTTTGTGCTTTATCATGCTGTAACTATTACATTACATTTGATCAGTAACATTAGTTTCTTTTTGGACAAAGATTAACATCATCATGTCTCTGAAGTAGCATCTCATTTTAACAGCATATCCATTCAAGAATCATTATTTTCCTTATTCCTTGACCTGTGCCTAATCTAGTAATTATGCTCTGAGCTTGCTGCAGATGCATGGTGTTGTCAATTTCTTCGGGCGAGTTGCATTCCTTGTTGAACAGAACACACAAGCATTCTATTTGTTTATCACAGCTATGTTGCAGGTATTTTGATCTTACGTTTCTCCTTGTTTTTGGTTATAAACTTGCTAATATTTGCACTAACTGAATTCTTGTATCGTGGTCGCCAAAGCTCTTTGATCGGTCTGGGATGCTTTATGGTGAACTTGCAAGATTTGTCTTGCGTCTGTTAGGAATCCGAACAAAGTCAAAGAAGGGCAAGGTTCAGGGCCAAGATGCCCCAGCTTTCGAGGGACCTGCCCAGCAGTTCATTGAGGCACCAAAAGGGAACAACTCATGGGACAACGTTTGGGGAAACTGAGACGCCTTCTATATAATGCAAAATTTAAGTAGAACATACAGTTTACAAAGGAATTATCATGGCATGGGAGGTTGCATGTCAGCAGTGAATCAGAACGAAGAGTACTGTTGTTAAGTTGAATTACCTGCTGGAATCGGGGTTGACAGATAGATACTCTACTTTCTGAATTTCACTGCTGATCTGTGATATATCCGAGTCCTAGTGGACAGGTCCAAGTTGTTGTGGGCAGGTACAGTTTGCCCATATGATGCAATAGTATTTAAAGTAAGTATGTTGTATCTTGTGGGTAATCGATACTGTACCTGGAAGAGTTGGGCAAAATGTATTAATGTATTGTTTTCCTTGTTTTTCATGATAACATATGGAGTTGATTTTGACTGAAGTTTGCCTCGGACGTGCTGGTGGAATGGTGGTACTTCATCAGGACTCATGCAAATGCTTGGCTTGTTCTCTGTACATTCCTGGTCACTGGTCACTGAGAATTGCAGCAACATATAAACTCAAATCTCCAATTGTTTCCGCTACAAATTGAACCAAACAATTCTGTGCTGAATCATCTGCACCACCTGATAGTCTGTCGATTGTTCCACATCGGAGCAGGTTAAAAAGCAATCGAATGAACAGGTAGTGCAAGAAAACAAGTACTACGACAAATTGTCATCACTAATAAAGTACCCAGAAAAAGTCGCAAAACTGCCAAAACTGCTACGTCCGTAGCACGCTAAAACCTCTGATGAATTCCGAGACAAAAGCTGCCGCAGTTATCTCCAACGAAAATACCAAAACATTCGGCAGAAAAATGAAGAAATCCTGAAACTGAAAAGCCATTTTTTGTGATAAAGTGAGGAGATAAAACCAGTGCAAACAAATTCCAGACAAAAGCGAATTTTCTTTTCTGGGGCTGGAAGAGCAGGAATGTGAGGTGCAGGGGAGGATGAGGAAGCAGTGTAGGAGAGGCATCCTCTCTGCACACCTCCAATAGCTCATCCAAACAACACCTATCTCACTCTCCCTCCATGTCTCTACTCTCTAGCAATTCAACAATTATTTTCCTTTGTTTGTCTTCATCTACAAATGCTTGGTCATCACCCTCATCTCTTATATTACTCTCACCTCCACCACACCCTCCATTTCTTGCTTCCATTTGTCTTGCTTGGTTCTTTCACGCCTGTTCCTGCAGGGGTCAGGCACAGCCTTGCTACAAGGTAAAAACTCACTGGAGATTAAGAAGAATTAAATTTATTTTGTTCTTGATTCATTACATGGTCCAATTCTTGCATCCTACAGTATACACTGCCTCTACTCTTATACTTGCAAGATGATGAAGCATGGCTGCTCTTTGCAGCTATTCTTATACTTTCTTTGCAGTGGAGAGAATTTCATACTCTTGGATTAATCAAGCAACTGTTTCTTTCTTGTTTGGTGCAGAGTGGTGTAGGTGATTGAACAGCTTCACGCGAAGATGGGGGAGATCACCAATGTCACGGAGTACCAGGCCATCGCGAAGCAGAAGCTTCCGAAGATGATTTACGACTACTATGCATCTGGCGCCGAGGACGAGTGGACTCTCCAGGAGAACAGGGAGGCCTTCGCCAGGATCCTGTAAGCATTTCAGATTTTATTTTGTTCTGTTACAGCTCCTGCCACTGCTATGTTTTTGTGCATGGTTTCTGCTTGTAGAAATGTGAGCAAGAAGTATAAACTAGGGCGCTTTTACGGTACCTCTCACTGCTGGTGGTAGTAGTGTAGTAGAAGTTTCATCTAACCGTTGATTACGATGGGTATTTTAGACATTTAATCTAATGCATTTTTAATATTAAATTTGATTAATTCGTGTAGAACATATCACTCGTCCTCTCTAGTCTATGAAGTCGTTGCATTGATCCCCTCACCGCCGCTGATTTCCATCCTGACCATGCATGCAAACCAATAATCTCACTTAGATAGGTTATTACAGTGTGTGCATGGAATTAATAATTAAAACATGCTATTTTTTCCAACTAAGCCGCACATAATCAAGCGATTAGCCAAGAATTTTGGATCTGTACGTGTGCATGAATTACGGAGTGATTAATTAGGACTTGGCCCACCTACCGCCTGAGAAGTCCATGAAACGGCAGATAAAATAGGAGATTAGGAATTAAAACAAAATACTTCTTTTTCAAATTTGCCCCTACACAACTTCTACTGCCAAAATTACCGGATGTAGTAGAACTGAATATGATCCATTGGATCAAACCAGATGAATGGCTCATATTCATTGGAGGGTACTACAAAAAAATCCATAAACTAGCTGGGCTAAAGTTTTCTTTGTTAACCAGCCTTTAATACACTCTCTTGATAAAATTGTACTACCCTTATCCTTCTGGGGTATATTTTAAGAGGTTATTTATGAGTAACAAGTTTGTAACTGCACTTCTATTTCTATGCTTGGCACAAAAAAACTGTTCTCTTATTTCACTGGATGTTCTATTGTATCTGATTCACCGAAATAAAAGGTTACTGTTCATCATTCTTCCAGGCAGTTTTCCTTTATCGTAGTCAATCTTTATGCTAACTTGTATTTGTTCATAGTCGTCCTTAAAATCCATTCTCATACCATATCCAAATGTTTCATGTTTCCAAAAAGTGAAGAACATATACAAATTTCCTCTTTATGTAAATTTGTTGCTCAAGTAATCTCTCAATACATATTTTTACAGCTTCATTAGCTCATTATCTATCTTCTCATATCTGCTGTTTTGGCCAGGTTTCGCCCACGCATACTGATCGACGTGTCCAAGATTGACATGGCCACAACTGTTCTGGGATTCAAGATTTCAATGCCCATTATGATTGCTCCCTCTGCCATGCAGAAGATGGCTCACCCAGATGGTATGCTTTTGTGGGATTTCATTTGGTTTTGCTTAATTTCAGCTACATGTCAGACACAAAAGGATATCATATGTTAGAGTAATCCATAAATAACTGAATCTGCTGGACTTTCCAAAACAACTTGTAAATTCTTTCTGCTTTGCCTACCATGTATATAGAGCTAATATTGGTCCAATCTTCATATTGATTCAGGAGAGTACGCAACTGCACGTGCAGCATCAGCAGCGGGCACTATAATGGTTGGTCGATGTTCCAATGGATCACAATAGAATTCTACTTATGAAATTGGTCAATCCAGTTAATGACACTGAAGTATTGAACACAACCTTGTGCCTCTTTTTATCATCTTCAGACATTGTCATCATGGGCTACTTCAAGCGTTGAGGAGGTTGCCTCAACTGGGCCAGGGATCCGTTTCTTCCAGCTTTATGTAAACACACTGCACAACTTCTGCTAATACTGTTAAGTTCTTCGTTTTAGTGTCCTTATCAATGATAAAACATACCTTTGGATCTCTGTAGGTTTACAAAGACAGGAAAGTGGTGGAGCAGCTTGTTAGGAGGGCTGAAAGGGCTGGATTCAAGGCGATTGCGCTTACCGTGGATACTCCGCGACTTGGCCGTAGGGAGGCTGACATCAAGAACAGGTGCCCTCAATCTTTTCCATGGACTGAACACACCAGTTATCTTCTGCATTACAAAAATAGATATGAACAGAACATGGGAAGCATACAGTGAAATGAGCAAAAATAAGATCCACATGTATCAGGAATTGAAACAAACAGCCTGTTTCTGGGTGTTGTTGCAGGTTTGTTCTGCCACCATTTTTGACACTGAAGAACTTTGAAGGTCTGGAGCTGGGGAAAATGGACCAGGTGAAATTCATCTTTCAGCACACATCGTGGACACCGTGTCCCTCTAACCTCTCATGGAATCTCTCCTTGTGATGATCAGGCTAGCGATTCAGGATTGGCTTCTTACGTCGCCGGGCAAATCGATCGCACCCTGAGCTGGAAGGTAGCATCAAACCGCTAGCTAGTCTTGTTTAGCCGCTTCTCTGAATTTACCGACGTGAAGATGATAATAGCTCGATTACTTGTTCATCACTGTGACCAACTGATGAGTCATATATCAATGTTATATCATGAACGTGTTTGTCACAATCCCAGGAAATGATCTGAATTAAACATGAAATGTGAACAATATTTGCACAGGATGTGAAGTGGCTGCAGACCATCACCACGCTGCCGATCCTGGTGAAGGGAGTGATCACTGCAGAAGACAGTAAGCCATTGCCTTGATCCCTACATGTTCGATCACCGAGAAATTTGTTCCTTTTTTCCCGACGTGTGTGTGAACTATTGCAGCGAGGCTCGCCGTGGAGAACGGCGCGGCCGGCATCATCGTGTCCAACCACGGCGCCCGTCAGCTGGACTACGTCCCCGCCACCATCAGCGCCCTCGAGGAGGTACTCATCTCAAGCTCGCATCCATCGTCTTCCATCTCAGATGGATGGTTTCAGATTCAGTACAGTGATCTCTTGGTTTTCCGTGTGCAGGTTGTGAAGGCGGCTCGCGGGCAGCTCCCCGTCTTCCTCGACGGCGGCGTCCGCCGCGGCACCGACGTCTTCAAGGCGCTCGCTCTAGGCGCCGCCGGCGTCTTCGTGAGTACACCGGCGAACTAACAATTCATCAAGAATCGTTTTGCTGCCGGTTGAAAATCTGATGATTGCTTTGTTGCAGATCGGGAGGCCGGTGGTGTTCTCGCTGGCGGCGGCGGGGGAGGCCGGAGTTCGGAACGTGCTGCAGATGCTCCGCGACGAGTTCGAGCTCACCATGGCGCTCAGCGGCTGCACCTCCCTCGCCGACATCACCCGCAACCACGTCATCACCGAGGCCGACAAGCTCGGCGTCATGCCATCTCGCTTGTAAACACCTAGTCTGGTGGCCGTCCTCCGCGACACGCTGGCCGGCCGACGGATGATCGGCCGGGAATGAAGAAGAAGGTAGTGGCCGCGAAGAAAGGTTCGATTTTGGATGGATTGGAAGATACAAGTTCTGTAATTTTGGATGATGCGTTCATGTACTGTTGTTAATTATCGAATGATCGATCATTGTACCTAATTAAATGGTTTCTTGGATTATTGGCGGTTTATACTAAACGAACAAATTAATACCATACGGCCTCTTACTAATTGCAAATATTTTGCATGTGAATTACTTCCTCCGTTTCAAAATATTCTCTTGAAATTTGTAGTACCAGAAGAAGTCTAATCGTAATAATAAATTGTTATATTTTAGGATAAATTGTTATATTTTAAGATAGATGAAGTATGTGATTTAATTTCCCTAATTTAGTGTAAATTCCAAAGCCACAAAATCCAAATTTAGTTTATGGAAACAAAATCTAAAGTACAGCAAATAGGAGAGTGGATTTTAAACTCTCAAAGAAAACGTTCCCTCGTTGATTACATGTCACTCAAATAGTTATGAAATTTTTTTAAAAAAATTGAAAATATGTATTAACATGTGATATATCACTTTACAAACATGCAACTTAAATTCAACTTATACATATAGCAACGAAAAAAATAAATTTGACTGTAAATATACGTTAACTAGTTGTAGTTTAAGTTATTTTTTTCGTTGCGACATGTAGAAGTTGAATTTTAAGTTGCATGTTTGTAGAGTGATATATTACATATTAATATATCTTTTCAAATTTTTTCATAACTATTTAAGTGACATGCAAACAATGATGGGACATCCCTTCGAGAGTTTAGAATAATTGTGGATTTTAAACTCTCGAGGAGAGCGTTCTCTTATTAATTGTATGTCACTCAAATAGTTATGAATTTTTTTTGAAAAAGTTCATATGGATGAATATACGTGCATGTATATATATGAACGTCTGTATTTGTATTGTGTTAAAAAAAACTCAACCAGTCAAGTTCAAAATTTGGTTGAGTTAAAAACAATTAAAGAACCTTATGAAACATGCTTATCAATTAAACAACTCTACTAGGTAGTCATATATTGTCATGTATGGATCATAACAAAGACAAAAGAGAAGGGAAAAAAGTGTCGTCTCATCGGCGAGCGGCTGGCCTATCGCCGGGCGTAAAGCGGCGCGGCGGCGGCGGCGGCCCTCGTCTTCCTCTTCTCAAGAAACCGCTGCAGCGACCGCTTCATGGACAGCCCGCTCGCCGCCGGTTGGTTCATCATCGGCGCCGCCACCGCCGCTGCCGCCGCTTGAAAGCCCGCACGAGGAGAAGTCGGCGGCGGCCGGGGCGGCGTCGCGCTGCCGCTGTGGCTGCTGCTGCTGCCGGCGACGCAGTGCTGTGCCGCCGCCGTGGAAACGCCGCCGCCGCCGCTGCTGCTGCTGTCACCCTGGTGGTAGTGGTGGCCGTCCCTAACCTGTCTTTGCTGCTGCTTGCCGAAATTTCCTTGGCTCGCCATGGATATGATCGTCCTCGCCTGCATGTGATAAATCAATCAAAAAAAATTCAAACCCAATAATTTAATTATTATTTAAGGAAACTACAAAATCTACAACAAAACACCACTCTCTCCGGTTTCATAATTTTTAACGTTTTGAATAAGTTTCAAACTTTTATAATTTTGACTATTTATAACTTTAAAATATTTAATTTAACGTCACTAGAAATATATATATATATATATATATATATATATATATTACAAAATACTATAGTAAAAATATATTTATTTTTTAAATATTATAATAGAAAAATTATGTCAAGATATATTTTGGAAACCATATTATTGTCTAAAACGTCAATAATTATGAAACCAAAGAGAATAATTAATTATTATTAATACTCCATTTGTTCTCGTGAAAATATCTCATATCGACCGGAGTAGAATCGACGATATCGACGCATGCATGAAAGTCAAAAGCATCGGTGAGCAAAGTGGTCGCTTTTGTTAGTTAATTAATTGATATTAGTTTGTGCTTGCGACACCGATGGATTAAGACCAAAACTAACATTAATTGCTATTACTTGGTCAAGTCGAAATTAATTGAGGTGTTCTCACTGGCTGTTTGGTTTGCTGGGGAGAGCCCAGCAAATTAAAACAACGTGCTTGTATATGATAGGTATGCATAATTAATTACGCGTTAACTATTGTTTGGTCAATGACGCAGCCACCAGCTAAAGCCTAAAGCAGGTAGACTAGTGTTCATGCACATTAGTCTTACTTTGTTCTGTCCCCTTGATTTGGTACAACACGTGTAGAAATTGTTTGGTAGTATGAATATTTCAAGTTTCAACCATGCTGTTGGACCTACCCCTGTTAATTATCTAAGCCAGATGGAGACCACATTTTGGTGTGTTAATTAATTAGTTAATTAAAAATTTAACAGTATGTATATAGTTTGTGAACATATTGTTTTGGATATCTACACAGCCTAAATATAAGAAATGATAATGGAGATATCATGCATCAAAATTGAAAGGCTATACTGCTGTGAACTTGAAAACTGACAGATTTGAAGTGAGCTAAACTTCAAGTTTAGATATTAGTACTAGGCATGCAGTATGTAGGTCTAGACTTTGCAAAACGGAATAAGGAAGTAAATTAAGGGAGATATTAGCAATCCTCTTGCTTCTTTCCCAAGTGTTATTTGAACTATATACGCATTTCGTTATTAAAAACAAAAATCATATATGTGGATATGCTTGAGCTAATTAAAGTTTCATTTGCTTGGGGGAAGGAAGCTAGATAGCTAGGATGAGGAACAAATAACATATCCCATCCCATTATCGTGCTGCCAGCTGGTAGCTAGCTAGAATGATATCAACAATGAGGTTAACTAAGTTCAGAGATCTCCCAAAAAAAGGTTAATTTGTTAGTAGTGATCGATAGATCGATCAAGGCTGGTAATTAGATGATCATCGTACGAACACGAAGGCCAGAGAGAACAGATGTTGATCGAAATGAATCAGGAAGCCAAATTAATTAATTACCTGCAGCTCGGTGACGTTGACGGCGCACATCCGGCCGTTGTAGAATATGGTCAAGTTCCTCCTCGCCGCCGCCGCCGCCTGCTCCTCGGCCGTCGCCGCCCCCGCGGCAGCACTAGTACTGTCGTCCCCAGTCCTCAGCCGGAGGCTCAGCTCCACCTCCACGGCGTCGTCTCTCCGCTCCTCTGCCATCGATCGATCGATCAATCCGACTATATATGGCTTATTCTTCTTCTTCCTCTTCGATCGATCGATCAATCAGCTAGCTATAGCTTCTTAATTTCTTCTTCTTCTTCGTCGTCGTCTACACCTCCGGCGATTCGTCGTCGTCTTCGTCTTCGTCTTATTATCATATGCGGGGACAGGATGGAGGGAAAGGTTGCGCGCGCGCGGTGGTGGTTTTGGCGCGAGAGTAGCTGGATGGCTTGGCTGGCACGCCTTAATTGCTCATCGGTTCATATAATCCAATCAAGTACACGCGCGCACGTGGAGAATGCGCGGGAAAGAACGAACGAAAGAAAAGCTGTTTAAGCGGTGGCTGGCCGAGCTCACGTTGCGGCGCCGGAGCTACCAATCTAGCTGGGATTTCATCTCTTTTTTTTTCCCCGCATGAGACACTTGAGAATATTTGTGACCGATCATCGCGATCGATCGCCTTCGATCGACATCTCATTTTGTTAATCGTTGTTGTTGACGTTTTAAATGGAGCATGTGGAGCTCAACGGCCCACATGTCATCAGCTGTCAATGGCTGATTATTCCTTGGTGTATATGTGTTAACATATTGGAAACGTGCCTTTCTTTTTTTTTTTTTTGTTCTTGCATGTTTCTATTTTTCGATCTGGGGGTCAAAAACTGACGTCCGACGGTTCTACATCCTCCCTCTGTTTTTCATCCCTTTAAAGTTTTGATAATTTTTTAGATGCATGTTGCAACAGTTTTTTTTTCCCTTTTTTCTATTTTTGCGATTACAACCTATGACAAATTCCTAGCCCACCTCACTAAAATCATGTTAAAAAACCTACTCGCACACGATACATGCGTGTAATATTTATAGGCAAATTAGGCACCACACAGGTGTTTCCCTGTCTATTCCTCCACTTTCTTTCTTTAGTTTCCATTGTTTTATTCACACTGGCACGGCTGCTGCATTTTTTATACTGCTCATCATGATTCACAGAATCCTTTATACCATTTGCAAATTAATGATCAATATTGTAAATATTTTTGTATTTGTTGTTAAAAGTAGTGATTTCTTTGTTTTTATTAGTCAGCCGTTTGTTTTTTTAATTTATCGGTCAACTAAAATATCAAAATGAATGTATGTAATATATAACCTAAACTTGCATAGCTACAACTGAAATATATAACAATTTACAGCAACTTTAAGTATTGTTTTTGATGGATTAACCTAGATACAATTTTATATTACCTAGTTTTCTTTTCATATTGGCAAGAATCTACACCAAATTAAAGTATTATTTACCTTTAAGCTATAACATATATTCTATGTATCACCCCCAAGAATTTTTTTTTAACATATATGCACATGATTGGATGTAGATATAGCAGCTAATTAAAAAAGGTATAAATTGACATAAAAGGGGAAAAATCAATCACTTGACGCTAGAGTACTCGTTGGAGCTCCATAATCTCCTGTTTTTCCGCACAACGTACGTCAATTAATTTAGTGGTGACTTCGTGAAGAAAAAGGAAAAAAAGGACATGAAAGAAAATGTTCCATAGTCTGGTAATGCATAATGCTTGTGAATATATATGCAACTGGGTCACGTCTATTTTGTATATCTAAGTCTGCATTTCAGATGCAGTAGTATGTGTACGCCATAGTGTACATATGTATACATATGCATATTAAAAGTCTCTCCAAGAGTTGGAATCAATGAACGTGCAGGAGAGCGAAAGTAATTAAGCACGCTATATTAATTAAACGAAGTGACACATTTCCAAGTACTAGCCTACTAGGAGAAAGATTTGTCATATGTTGCATCCATTTCTTCTTAATTTTTAAGGCTAGCTACCTAGCTTTAATGTGTCAAGTCGCATATCCTATATATGTACCTATTACATCATTTATCTAATATCTCAGCGGATATATATTGCAAAGTGGTCAACCACATATTCAGACGTGAACGCAAAGCATACCGATTATGAAGTTATATATATGCGTTGTTAATCATGCCGTGAATTCAAATTAAAATTTAGGCGGTGTTTAATTAGCTGATCAAATTAAAATTTAATGTATATAAGTATATTTTTCCCAATATATGGTTGTCCTACTACACAATTCCTCCTTTTATACGTACCTTTTGGAATTTTAATATTATAGTTAATCAAGGATCTTTGTTCTTTAGCTCGGGGTACGTAACTACCTGGAGCAAGATAGTTATCGCTGCCTGATGGTTAATTACCACTAGCGGCTCTTTGGAACAAAGGAGCTTTAAAGAAATTTTGGAGGGTTGGATTACTATAAAAAAAATTCCTATATGATTATTTGGAATAAAGGAATAGCTTCCTCAAATTCTTTTGAAATTCCTTAGGATCGTCTTAAATCATAAGAATTTTGAAGGATTCTCGACAAAATCCCTTGGTGTCCATCTCTCTTCTTATTCCTGTGTTTCTTTTGTGTTTTTTTTGTGCTCCATCCAAACTATTAATAATTCCTGCAGTTTTCCTTTGTTTTTCATGCATCCATACGATTTGAGATGACAAAGCACTCAAATTCTATGTATTTTCTATCTCTGTGTTTTGAATATCCCGCGTTCCATGAGTGTGGTGTCTACATGTATGCATTTCAACTTATACTTGAAAAAATAATAATTTTAAACTTGTCGAAGCTCGTTTGATAGGTCCTTCGGTAGAACCTGTCCAGTACCTAGATTTGAGTCTTAAAGATTGGATAAATATGTGGTGAGAACTTGAGTTAGGTGAAAAACCGTGCAAACCCTGACCAAAAAGTCATCTAAAATTCATTAAAAAAATCACATATGTAGATAAGATGATGTTACACAACCATGTAAAAATGTTGTTAAAACTCGATTTCGTTTGTGAGATATTAAAATAAAAAAATTCAACAATTATCATTATGATTTGTTCAAAATTTATTATTTTTATATCTCTCAAACGAAGTTGAGTTTTGGACCAGATCTTTTTACATAGTTGTGTAGCACCATTTTTTATCTATATGTGTTTTTTCTTAATTCAAACAATATTTTAATCAAGGTTTATACGAGTTTTCACTTTAAGTTGGGAATTCCACTGTATATTCGCCCCCTTAAAAACCTGGTGTAGGGGACCAGAGGTCAACACATATGTTCAACTTTTTTGAAATTAAATACCGTAAAGTAGTAAATGCATAGTTGGATATATATAAGTCAATCATTGCCCTCTCTATGAAGTATCACTACTGCAGAAACCATCATTATAGGTGTATGTTGGGAACCGGTTATAGGAGCCGGTTTCTTAGTCAACACCAATTGATCGGCACCTATGCCCAACTGTATAGGTGTCGGTTTTAGACCGGCACCTATAGAGATTATAGGTGCTTACCCCCAACCAACACCTTTGATGTTTCATGGATTAAAAAAAGGCTTGATGCATTGGCTCGATCAGCTTCCTACGACATCGATCTAACACTCCAATAACACTCCAATTGACACATCAATCTAAGACTCTAATTAACAAAATAGCATCATACTCCAATCAAATCAGAAGAAGAAATTAAACACACATCACATAATTCACAAACAACCAAGAAAAGGGGAAAAGGGGGAGGGAAGGGTGGCAGAGGAGGAGGCGAGAAGGAGTGGAGACCGAGGCAGACGACGCGAGTGGATAAGAGGGAGGAGGTAGACGATGCACGCGAGTGAGTAAGGCCAGCTCGGCTTGCCCGGTTCAACTTGATTTGGTATGGGTGCCGACTTTTTAATTAACTGACACCTATAATATATTATAGATGTCGGTTTTTTAATTAACCGGCATCTATAATATATTATAGGTATCGGTTCTTTTAAAAAACCGGTACCTATAGTATTGGTACTAATTTTTCCTAAGGAACCGGCACCTATATTTCCTTAAAGGTACCGGTTCTATATTTTTTCATCATGTGAAGGTGGGAAAAGGCTCATAGGTGCCGGTTTTAAAAAAAATGATACCTATGAGCCGATACCTATGAGGGGTTTTGTAGTAGTGGTGGTTATAGTCTTCTAATTTATTTATATGCTCTACTACAAAATACATTTTTTCTAATGGCTAAAACATATTTTTCCAGGCGATAGTCATTCCGCAAGCAATTAAAGGTTAGTGAAAATCAACGATCTTCGTTGGCGGCATTCGATCGCTAGTGAAAATTGATTTTTGCTGGCAGGCGACATAACACGGTCGCCAGTGAAAATCGATTTCCAGATTTTTATTTTGATTTTTTAGGTGCGAAAATAAAATCAAAAAAATATTTTGATTTTCACCTAGTTTTTATTTTGATTCTTTTAAGTGCGACCACCAGTGAAAATCGTTTTTTGCTGGCAAGCAACATAACGCAGCCGCCAATGAAAATCGATTTCCATATTTTTATTTTGATCTTTTTAGGTGCGAAAAGAAAATCAAAAAAATATTTTGATTTTTACCAGGTTTTGTTTTTGGATTTTTTAGGTGAAAAAATCAAATCAATTTTTGCTGACAGGCAACATAATGCAGCCGCCAGTGAAAATTGATTTTCATATTTTTATTTTGATGTTTTTGGTGTGAAAATAAAATCAAAAAACTATTTTGAATTTTACCAGGTTTTTATTTTGATTGTTTTAGGTGTGAAAATAAAATAAAAAATATTTTGATTTTTACTGGGCATCTATAACACAACTATGCACCCTAATTGATAATTTAGATAGTTTTTGGGATTAAATTCACAAATAGGTGATTTGTAGGATTCGAACATAAGACATCTCTCTATATTATTATCATCTCAATATGAAGCACTTGTTGTCAATATTCAAAATGCTATTGTTTTGATTTACATTATTCGACACTTAAAATACTTATTTATCTCTCTAAATGATTTCAAATAAAAAAGTCATGAACTACAAAGATCTACATCTTGCAGAGTTATACAACTTTGACATAGATCGTGTGTCCATTGAATGTTATTTCAATCATATATTTGAAATTTTATAAAATAGATCTTGAATCTTATAACAGATATTTTGAACCCTAAATAATCTCAAATGGAAAAGTTTTCAACTAAAAAATTGTAGAACTCATTGAGATTTACAAGTTTGGTATAAATTTTATTTCATCTGACTTTTTATAAAAAAAGTTAGATACAAATACATATTTTTATAAAATTAATTTTCACTGGCAAATGTCTTAAGCGCCTGCAAGTGAAAATCGATTTTCGCTGACGGATGCTTGTGTCATCCACAAGTAAAGATAACGTGCTTTTCACTAACGGACGTCTCAGCGTCTGCCAATAAAAATCGATTTTCACTTACAGATGTTTATGTCACCCTGATTAAAATAAACGTGATTTTTACTGACGGTATTATTTTTAGTCCGCCTAAAAAAATAAGAAGAAAGTGTCGTGAAAAATCTTTTAAGTAGCGACGTGTGCTAGAATTAATGCATGCATCCACATGAATATGACCTCAGTATAGTTTTAGCGCATGTGTTCAATACATACTAGGAGTCCAGGATATGTGCAAATTGTCATAACCGGTGTGATGGTGAATTAATCATGAACGGAACCTAAGCTATAATAATTAAACACGTGCAGTTTTTCCTCTAAAAATAGTGAATTGATGAGAGTTATATTTAAATAATTAATATAGTTAATGCCGCACACCTAAACAGGGAAAAAAATAGTACAAGGATCGTACATTAACTACACATTTACAAACTTTATAAATGTTGAAGACGATATAGTTAATTTCGTTCTTCAAGTCTTTTCCAAAGGGCACACTCAAGTACTTGTACTACAATGAACTTTTATATAATGAACGTTCACTAAAAGATTCAACTTAGCTTGAACGTAAGTTTTAAAAAAAGTTATAATAATCAATTAGTTCGAGATTTGAAAATTTTGTTGGCCTCACAAGAAACATATATGCTCTTGACGTAAACAGTGGTCGATATCGTCGTCGTACCTAATTTTAGGCATGTGCAAATTAATCTCCACGTATCTTTGCCGATACTGTGACTTCGTTGTCAAAGCTGACAATCATTTTCTGTCCATGGTTATCCTAGAGAGAAAGGAGATTAATTTTGGTCTTGTAAATTTGGCAGGACGTTGGAGATTAATCAGATCAAGACTGATGGAAACAATACAAAACATGAGTATTTTTAATTAGATTCTACATAACTTAAACTATAAGTTTTGTTTTCTATCTCAACTAAAAGTTTTGTTTTCTTCTAGTATATACCGGCCAGCTAGCGTAAACACAATTATGTACTACTCCAAACTTTTTAAATTTTGACTAAATTTATATAAAGAACGTATTAACATTTCTAACCCAAATCAAACATATTAACAAAATATATTCAATGTTAGATTTAATTAAACTAATTTGATGATGTAGATGTAGCTAAATATTTTTATAAATTTAATCAAAATTAAAAAATGACTAGATAAAAAGTCAAAACGACTTATAATAAAAATAAAAATATGCTTTTGACATTGGCACAACCCCAAATATAAATGTTTTGTCATTACTTGCTCGAATTATATATTTATGAAAATATAAAAAATAACTACAAGGAAAACTTTTTTGTGACAAATCTATTAATAATATTTTTTTTCATATTTTAACTTCTGATATTTTTGTGTTATTAATGATTTAATGATTCTTTCTAGAAGATCTTTTGTAGCGTAACCTGATTAATTACTTACCCTGTCCATTGTTTCTCTAACCGGTGGGGAATGGAAACAGGTCCTCTACAGTAACTACAGATAACACTATTTGTATAGTGATCTGACTTTTATGCTACATTGGTCTACATTAGCACAGTAGATCAGCACGGTAACAACATTGTTCTAATAGTAATTAATCGGTCTTACTGGCGAACACTATTTTACTGTAGCACGCTAATTTGTACCGTGCGATGAAGATCCAACGTATCAAAATATGAGCTAATGCAGAGGTACTGTAGCACCTCTGCATTTTGTTCTTCCATGCAGAGGATCCCAATCCATGGGCAATTGAAAAACAGTGTTGCTTTTGACCTGACACACGTGCTGCGGTTAACTAATTTTATACGTTAATGGCGCACTAAGTTGCCTTATTAATCGTGATCTCGAACCCTCTTAGACAAACACACACTTCTTTCTCTTTCCATTTTTTTTTTATCATTCGCACGTGCAAAATACACCAGATAGACAAAGGCAAGCAGAGCACGTATGAACACGTGTTGGACGTGCAGCCGCTCAATCTTCACCGTCGGATACATATCGGACGTCAGAGAGAGAGAGAGAGAGAGAGAGAGAGAGAGAGAAGTTGCTTCTCAGCACAAAAACGTTGACCCACATGAACTGGCTGCTAAAACAAGAATCGAGCACTTTCATCTTAGCAGCAAGTGCACATGCCTATTGAAATTAAGCACAGCCTAATCATAGCACCATTGCGTCAACAGGACATTACACACTCGAGTTTAGAACATTAGTATCCGATCGGGTCAAAAACTAGTCACACACTGAAGAACATGTTTCTTTAGGAAACAAAAACATGTGATTAATTAGAAAACATTCAGCTTTATCAATGTTACAGATGAAAGAAATAAACTAAAGTTAGTTGACACTAAGAACTTGCAACAACTTGCAGTGTAGTACTGAATCCACATCGATCGAATGGTTGGTGAAGTTCTATTCATTCATGGAAGGAATAATTAAACAACAGTGTAATACTGAATCCACATGGTATCTCCTCCAGTTCTTTCCCTTTCTTTTCTGAAAGAAAACTTGTGCTCTTTGAGTCATGACCATGGCCATTGTGCATCTCTCCACACGCACCACCTCTTCATAACGCTCTCTTCACCATTGTGATCATGATGATCTGTGATTTCAGCAGTTTCATCGGCGCGACCGAATCTTTGGTCGTTCAACTTCTGTTTCTGAAGAAAGCTGCATGATGATCGGATCTCGAGATCGCGCTTCTGTGCTTCATCTCTGTAATTCAAGTTCAGGTATCTTGGATGGTCCAGGAATTTGACATTCTTCAGCCAAAGTCTGACGGCCTAGAGAAGGAGCAGCAGAGTGTACCGGTTATTAAGATCAGGATGAAAATGAAACTGTTTGAGAGGAAAATGCCAGTTTAGGTGTGAATCGAGCTGTGTCCTAGTACTTTATATTCACTAGAATTATCTGAATTTATTATATGCTCTTCGCAACCGTCATTCCGACAGAAATCAGCATGCCATGAATTGCTTAGTTGCTTAGAATAGTTTGATGAGTTGATGTAGACGAATTACAAGTTGCAAGTGTCCTATTACAAGTTTTGAAGATAAGCTCCAGATCATAGTTGTTTGCTAGCTCAGAATACCCTTTCTCAACGAAAATGAAGACGCTAAACATAGTAGAAGATTCATTTTGTTGGCTTTGATAAAGTAGCAGAAATGAGATGCTTTCCAATGTCTTGAATAGTAGGAAGACATGCTACCTCAAGATGTGAATTTATGACGTGCCCTGAAGAAGTAACAAGCTCATGACTGAAAAGATGATAAGCATAGAAGCATCTAATTGAACAGAACAACCAAAGTTAGGTATCAATAAAGGGTATGGACATTAGTATACATTTATTTTTCGCTGAAGTGGCTGCAGTTTTTGAACTTGCATTTGCATCAAACATTCTCTCGTCAGACTAAGAGCTTATGTGAAGTGGGACTCTGATGGATTGCAGTAAGATGAGCGGAAATAAGGATATGATTGAATAGTTAATGAAGCCTTACCAAAAGTGTCAGTCCATGGTAGCCTGTATCTCGATAATAAGGGTTATCACAACAAGAGACTAAGGTACAAGATGAGCTTGACACTGCCAACAAAAATATGGTGCCTTTGCTGACTAACATATGAAAACTGCATTTTAACAAGATAGTTTCATGGAATGAAGCTGGACAATGTGGGAAGATGTGTCTAGCAATGAAAGGGACATTTGGTGAATATTTATTGAGATATGCACTGATGGTGATTGTTGAGGTTAAGTCAGATCCTGACATCTCTGTCTAACAAGCAGATTATTATCTTTTGTGCTTGTCCAAGTTAGGCTATTCTGAATATTTGTACCAATCTAATTGTACCATGTCAACTTCCTCGAGTATGTCGGATGTTATCGTGATTATTGTGTCGATTTCATTTTTCAACTGTTTAATGTGTTCTGTTAGGTTTGTAAGAATGATGTCATGGAATCTGTTATTGTGGTTTCCAATGTACCCTTATTGGTTTTATTAAAAAGAAATCAGGGATAAAAGGAACAAACGTTGATCTGATTCCTAGAGAAAATTTTACTGATATAAGAGTTTTAAACAGAATTCAAACAAAAGCCAATCATGGAGACCATGAAATAAGCCTTGTTTAGTAAAATGTAAACTCTTAATAATCATAATTTGCTCATATGTTAATTCAGTTTGTACTATCAATTCAATTTATTCAAAAACCAAATTAACAAGAACGAAAAGGAAAAAGTAACCATCGAGTTATTCTAGTTTGTAGTCCTCTTCTCACACACTAACTGATAAAGTTTCAACATACCTTCTACATAAAAGTTAAATTATTTTGAAAGCATGGTATTGGAATGGCAAGAACATGTACAGGACACTTACCTCCCAGTATATCCCTGCAGCAACTTTATGGGGCATCAGCCAGAAGAATGTTGCTAGCCTAAGAGAACTACTCGTCTTCTCAACTAACTTGGCGTGTAATGCTGCGGTGAAATAGTTGCCGAGTGTTGGATGCTGAACTGAAATAACCACATAGAGACTATCCCCAGGGGATTCAGCACGAATACTCCAATTGCCAAGCATATCCTACAGCTCAAGAAGACCAAAAAAAATCTACTAAGAAGATATGATCGAAGCGGTTAAAGTGATCTAGATTTTCAGAACTACATAATAACATAGTCTAGATAAAGACACAAAGTGGAATCAGAAATATCCATAACATGACTGAATGTAAGAAAGATTTTGTGATCGGCTCCATATGAAACTGAACTGAGAATCATAATATTTTTGGTTTGATCAGTGATCACATCATCACAGCACACTTTCCATCTAAATAGTAGTACCATAGTGTATTAATCCACATATTGATTTGTAACTATGGTCTTACCATGAAGGGGCTGACATGTAATGGTTTCGCGACGAGATCAGAGCCTGGTTGGAAGGTGAACATTACCCTCTCCCCCCATGGAGTGTTTGTGACCTGAATCCAATAACAACAAATTAGAAACAGCACAATGAACTAACTAGGAACCAATCAAAACAAACTGAATACACAGCGTACTCACCTCAGCAATGCACATCTTGAGCTTCTCATCCTGTCCTTGCTCTGCTGAATCATAGCAGTAGTAAATGCTAAGCGGGTTCTGCTCATACCCCACGCTCTTGGGTATCGTCAGTAGATACCTTCATCAAACACGAGATTTTTCATGTCAGCACCCCTAGTGATTTCATTTCCTCTAAAAAAAAGAAGAGATTTTCACAAAACATAAAAGAATCGAATTTTACACGAAAAATGTTCTGCCTTTTGCTCTTCTACAACACAAAAGTCATCATTTTGAATTGCAGAACATAAAAAACACGCGATTTTGTTACAAGAAATGCTCAGAAATTTCCTGAAGGAAAAAAAATGTCACAGAATCGCCGCGGGGGCGGGTTACACGGGGCCGGAGGTGGCGGCGACGCGGCGCGCGTCGGCGGGCGAGAGGTGACCGGGGAGCGGGAGGCGGTCGAGGTCGACGAGGGCGTAGCGCACGGGGTACTCGAAGGCGTGCGCCGCCGGCCGCCGCCGCGAGTGCCGGACGCGGCCCTCGTACAGCCGCACGGCGGCGGCGGTGNGGTGGAGACGCCACCGCCGTCTCCACCGCCGGCGAGAGGGCAGCGCGTGAACCGGAGGAGGAGGAGGCGGAGGAGGAGGAGCAGCGAGAGGAAGGTGGAGGTGAGGAGTGTCGTGGCCAAGGACGCCAGCAAGTAGAGCGCTTCCATTGCTGCTGCTGCTGCGGCTTCAGATTTCTCAACTAAATTAGTTTCAGATTTCTGAATAAAAACTAAATCAGTTTCAGATTTCTGGGCCAAATTAGTTACCAAGATAGTATCATATTTTCAGGAGAGTAATCTTTGTGATGAAGACAAAAAGATTTAGTTTTTTTTCTTGCGGAATTATTGGGATTTTGAAGTAGCCAATTGTTTCATCATCTAGGAAAAAAGAAAGTAGTACTAGCCAATTGTGTATTGATGAATGGTTGCATTGGAGCTACATGTGTGTTTTAGTTGACTTGATGCCTTGGATGGATGATGGCCACAAGAGAGCAAATGGATTGGATTTTTTGTTCTACTCTTGACATTGGATTTGTGGTAGGTAATGCATACACATCTGTGTAGACTAGCTGTGGTGTTGGTCACTTCTCCCTTGGCTGTAGGCCTGTGGGAGCACTGCATGAGTGGATAAGAATCTTTGCTTCCATTTTACTGTAAAAGAAAGCACTTTACAAGAAAAAAAATGTTGTGATATCGAAGTATTGATCTTGTTCTAGAAAGTAGTGATATTTGTGGGTTTTTTTTAAAAAAGAAGCAAATTTGTCTGCATGGATTGAGTATGGATGCACAACTTGGGACTTGTTTAGGAGTTGTGTATTAAAATGTGAAAACAGTGTAAACAACCAAAAATGCTGTGCTTATAGGCTTCTGCACTCTTGTGGATTGTTACTACCTAAAAGAATTACGAAATCAGAATATTCTTAAATCACTGGCAATCAAAAGAAAATTAAAGTCTAGGAGAGCAAGATGCCACAACATTGATCTCCAGAATCATCTTCAAGGTTCTGCAGATGATCTGAAGAACTAAAGGCATCAGTAGCAAGAGGAATATACTCTAACAACATATTGCTCTGAATTTCAGTAACAGAACAACCATATTTAAGGTATTGTAAAATGGCTCAGCTATGCAATCATCTACAAAGAAAAAGAAGATCCTTTCATCTGCTAGAAATGAAGACTTAATACAAATCTATCAGTATCACAAGTTCATCTCAATATTCAGAGTCTGGCAGTGCACTGAACAAAGTCAAATCAGTTTAAAGAGCAAATACAACAAATTGTCTCAAGTACCGGCAAACTTCTACTTACAACAATCTCTTGAATTTATTTATTTACTGACGTAACACTTACAGGCTGTAAAATTAACTGGGAAAGAGACTAACATACAGAGGAGAACAATTTTACAGCTCAGAATAGGGCTTTACCCAGTTGGCCAAATAAAATGAAAGCACAATGGCCTCTCTGCAGATCCGGCATTAGCAGCAGTTAAGCATGCAAAATCTGACTGTTTGAAGGTGTCAGATCACCAAATTCCCTAGGAACATCCACATCTTGCCACTGAATTAAGTAACTTGAGCTCCTACTATCAGGATGGCTGCCAGGTTGCTTCTTGACATGGCCAATAGCTACATGGAGGCCTCGGCCAACAACAACTATCTTATTCTCCAAACAACTCACCGAAAAAGGCTTCATAATTCGTTCAGGCATAGGAGGGCCTTTTACAGAGTCCCATGAGTCCGTATCCGGGTTGTAGACTTTAACCTTCATCCTCTCATATTCTGAAATGACGAACAAATGTTCATCGATGACAACACTTAAACCCGTCCACCCTTCACGCATTCCAACTGGCATAGCCTCCCAGCGGTCAATCTTTGGATCGTAAACCTGACCTCTCGGCGAGGAGAAGAAAGGCCATGCACATCCTTCAGTGACATAAAGCCTACCACCGATTACAGCAGAATCCGAGGATGCCATGTTCATGCCCATACTAGCAACTGGTTGCCACACACCCTTAACCGGATCAAGAACCTCTGCTGAATTGAGCTCAAATTGATCAGTACTGTAACCTCCAGCAACATAAACCCGCCCGTCAATGACACCACCAGCAAAGAAAGACCGAGCAGCAAGCATCCGAGTCATCACAGTCCAGCGGTTCTTATAAACATCATACTTGAGGACCAAGTGCAATGGGCAATCCATGTCCGAGACCAACCCGCCGCAAACAAGGAGGGTGCCATCACTGGGGATAGCAACACAACCGAAACCTCGGGGGCAAGCCCGGTCCCGACACGGCATGGCAGGAATTGTATGCCAGGTCAAGTAGTTCAGGTCCAGCACCTTCCACTGTATCTTACCAGTGCAACGGTGGAATGCCAGAGTGAACAGCAACGGCGAACGGAAGCCCATCACCTTCCTCTGCATGAAGAATCGCGCCTTGTCGGCTAGGAGGTGATGCCACCGGCGACACACAAGCCTGCATGCCTCATGGGTCTCAACAGGTAGCCGGAGGAGACAATTGAGAGCAGCATCATCAGGAAGGCCAGGTATAAGGGGTGTCTCCCATGAGGTTTGCTCCAAA
Organism: Oryza officinalis; assembly: GCA_008326285.1. Classification (NCBI taxonomy): domain Eukaryota; kingdom Viridiplantae; phylum Streptophyta; class Magnoliopsida; order Poales; family Poaceae; genus Oryza; species Oryza officinalis. Next base: position 5,208,326 of record BDMV01000007.1, read on the forward strand.
TCGGAGGTCGGGATCGACGACAACGGCAATGCGGAGGTTGTGGCAAGCCGGAATTTGGGTGTCAATTTCATCTGTGAATCACCAAGCTTGTGGACTGGAGACTGGTGGGATGAGACCCGGACGCGGCGCATACTCGTCACGGATTTAGCAGAACTGAAGAGGACACCAGCAATGCCCTGAACATTGAACAACACCAAAAAAAGAAAAAGAAAAAAATCAGTACCAATTCAGGTCTTCTTACAGAACACTGGAGAATCAAGCTGAGGTGCTAGTATTTCAGTGAGGAGAATGGTGGCGCCATGGTGAACTGAACTCCTGTTCCTAAGTATGTATAAAAATCCCCAATTTCTTGGCATTAGAGATCCCAATCTTACATCCATGAACATTCCAAGAACCAATCCACCTACCTGAGAAATAACAAGAAACTAACCTGAGAGAGCAAGAATGGAGTTGGGAGAATTCTCTAATTCCCCCCGAAACAAAAACAAATCGAACTGCCCCTACAAAGATTGGAAACTAAATCAACCCTAGCTTCTACTAGCTTATTAAACCTAGCACTATTCAATTCGCACTCAAACCTCAACTAAAACGCAATAGTGCTTACTCGCGTCCTAGCAAGAAGCTGTTTTTACCAAAGATTCTGGGGAAGAAAGGGGATTCTTGCAGAACTTGTCAACTATGATGATACTTCAGAGAGAGAAAGAAAAGAAAAGGAAAGAAATTGACCTGAATTCCTGCACAAGAAAGGATCTTTCCTCCAAAGATCTACAGGAAGCCTTTGATTTCCTGGACCCTTTTCAGCTTGCTGCTGTTCTCCAACAGAAGATAGTATGGAGGAGAGGAAAAGTTCCTCCCCCTGACATTTGCAAGAGTGGTCTGTGTTCCTTTTAACTACCAACCAAAGGTAGGATTAGGAAGGGTCAAACCAACCAACAAACATGGTCAGCTAAGCTCAACCTCTTGATAACCAAAACAAACCCTCCTGCCTGCACCGGCAATTTCAACACCTTTGTTTGGTGGGTGGGACCCACCTTCTTGTTCGACCTACTCCTCTTCTTGTTATTATTATCTTTGTTGATCCTCCATTTTTGTTTCTGTTTTAATTCATGAAAAAAATAGCACAGCAGAGTACATGAGTTTAGTTTTTGCCAAAAGAGATCAGAAGATTAGGTTGTCATTTAGAGATATATATATATATATATATATATATATATATATATATATACCAAGTACATCAACTTTCAACATTAAAATATTATCAATTGCAAATCCTATTGCAGGTTTGGTGACACTTTTTTTTTGGGGTTCCTACTCCATTTTGTACAGAAGCTTAATTGTACAATGAGTATGAAATATTAATGGCTGATGTGTACCTGTTAATCAGTAGCCATCATCATCAGCAATTCCAAGAGAGGGCAAATTAAAATAAAATAAACTATCAGGTAATAATAGATTCCAGCTCAGTGTTAGGTAAGGAGGTTGGTGAACCATAACCACAAAAATTAGTGAGTAACCCATTCACTAACCTGTTTCTGATTAGAGGTATCACAATGACGCATATTGACTCGATCCATGACATCATCTTAATTTCAAAGAGCAAGTTTAATAATAGAGCTCACCGGCAGCTATTAGTTCATTTTAGAGCCAACATATATAATAGATTAGTTATAAGGTTGTCTTAAATTTTTCTTCACATCTCTCTTTCTCGCACTTATATATTCAATGTATTTATTTTGAAACACGTGTAGAGTTAGCCTTTGCATGAGAGCCAAAACCCTTTGTTTTTCTTCTCCACGTAAGCTTATAGTTGGCTTATATAGCCCATTATTATCCAAGAACTCTCGAAGATACCTCTGCTCCATCATGTGGTTGGACTCGAGACAGTTAAGAATGTTTTTTTCATATACTCCCTCCATCCCAAAATGTATAACGCTGTAGACTTTTTTATAATGTTGATCATTCGTTTATTAAAAAATTATATAAATATTGTTTATCATGAAAGAAATTATAATCTTGACTTATACTTTAACATATTTATATTAAATTTTTAAATAAAACGAATGGTCAAAAGTTATGAAAAAGTCAACGACATAGAATATTTTAAAACGGAGGTAGTATATATATACCCATTTCTACTTCATTAGCAATTTTGAGTGATATATTAGGGACAAAATTAGAGAAGAAGAAGCAAAGGAGAGGATGCAGTTTAAATTTGCGAGGGCAAATAAAATAAACGGTTAATTTTAAGGGGTAAATGAAGAATTTTCTTAAGATTATAATGAAGTGTCATTTGGACAGCAATTATATACGTTGCTGATAACGAAGTTATTATAAGCATGCGTTCGAGGTTGGTCTTGGAAAAGATTATAATTAAGAACTGGGAAATATCCAAGAACAGAAGGAAAAATTGGAATATATGATAATAACTGGGCCGAACAATGGGAGAGTAAAAGCAGAGGACTATCTATCTTAGCGCAGCAGCTAATTTGGGTTTCGGCCCAACTAAATTAAAAGAAAACGAAAATATATCATTTTAGATATATTTACAACCAAACTTCAAAAAATTTGAACAAATATCAATTGCTTTCTAAACATTCAGGTTAGATGACATTGTAACTTTATTGTTTTTTAAAAGAATCTCTTATTGTTTTTTTTTTGAAATCTCTTACTCCACTATAAAAAAGAGTTTTTGTTGATGGCCCAGAAGTATTTTTGCAGGCGACCAGGCGCCCCCAAATGAAAATCTTTACTTTTCACGAGCAGTCATCGGAGCCTTCGAAAATCAATTTTCGCGAACACATCTTAAAAGACCACTAGCGAAAATGTTCTCCCGTGAAAAAAAAAATCATATTTAAACTAATTCACATATGCCCTCACGATGCAAGTCCACAATCACAGATTCAGTCACAAATTCAAGCATCGATTCATATATGTTGGCCTCAGAATGCAATTCCACAATCAACAAATCAAACAAAAAATTTCCAACGATGCTGCCGATCCTGCAAAACAAAAATAATCCCCAAATCTGTTCCACTCCCAGCATGCTCACCGCGAGAAAAACGACAGGCTTCTATGTCCATCAGCCGCCGAACTCGACCGGCGTCTCACCATCGGCTCCCCGGCGACGGCTCACGCACGGAGGAAGGAGCTTCACAGCGACAGGCGACAGCTTAGTGCGGAAGAAGGAGATCCACGGTGGCAGCTCGACGAGGAGGAAGGAGCTCCAAGCCGGCGGCTCGGCGCGGAGGAAGAAGCTTCACCACGGCAACTCGGTGCGAAAGAAGGAGCTTCATGGCGGTGAATCGACGAGGAGGAAGGAGCTCCACGGCAGCGACTCGACGAGGAGGAACGAAGCCGAGGTCGGCCACTGCTGGATCTCGGGCGGAGGTTCGTCACCATTGGATCTGGTGGTCCCAAGCCGGCCCACCACTGTCGTTGGGGTCTACGCCGTTGTAGGGGTCTGCGCGTCGGAGTTCGCCATCGACGTCGAGGTCCGTCGCCAGTAGATCCGCCTTCCTGAGGCCCGACCTCATCGCTGCCGGCTCCTTTCTTCACTCCCATTTGTTGACGCCGCCGTGCGCCACCTTTCGACGGCTGGTCCTTGTCGCCGCACCCTCTTTCCTTCACCGTCGACGGCTGCATGCGGGAAGAGCAAGGAGAGGAGCGAGCTCATAGAGCTGCATGCGAGGAGGGAGAGAAGTCATGGGCCAACCAGCGTCGATGTATTTATTGTGTGTCGGCGTTTTCATCGGCGGGCTTTTTTAAGTCACACCTGCGAAAATTTATTTTTACAAGTAGAGTTTAAAGAGAATTGCCAACAAAAATAAGTGTTTTTTTTGCAGTTCACTTTTAGCCCCTGCTTATAAAAATTAATTTTTATAGACAAGACATCCATAGAACCTTTCGTTATTTTTACAAGTGGAATTCTTTAGATCCGCTTGAAAAAATAAAACCCATGTGTCATGAAAATTCTTTTTTTATAGTGCTCAGTCTATTTCAAAGTGTAGTAAGCTACTAGTACCGAATTAGATACATCATATCCTATATTATATCCTATGTATTATAGTATTATGAATCTTAGATTAATTGTTTTAACGTCAAAATTTGGTAGGATTCTTCAGTAGATTCGGTTAAAGAAAGAATACGATCAGCCAATAAAAAATTTATCCAGAAGAGACCGAGTTCAAGAAGAAATCGTAAAGACCACGACATAACAGCTTAATTTATTTATTAATTAAACAAGTTTTGTATTTATAAAAGTTTGTGTCATGTCCGATAAGGACTTTATGTTTTTACTTTTATCTTTAGGAAAGTTTGTGTCGTGTCCAATTAGGACTCTTATCAGCCTATGGGTATAAATATGTATACCCGGGGTCCTTGTAATTGATATCTCTCAAATCAATACAACTTTCGACGCATCGCCACCCTCTTTTCCGAGGTTTCTTTTACTATTGGAGGAACTTGGCACCTGACGCGAGGCTGCATCCGTTTCGATCTCCAGCGAAGGGGTAAATCCTAAGTTCCGGCGGCCCTGGCAATCGTATCAGCTATATTAGTGTTCAAGACTACATCGCTTCGATCTCTTGGATTGCTTTGGTTCAAGTCGGTATCTTTGCCTACTGGATATCTCGATGCCATCTTTAATTGCATTGTGTTTAGAGACACATCAGTTTAGTTGAAACTGTCTCGGTTAGGTCTAATCTTCTGGCTTAGTCAATATATCTCTACAATCACAATGTTGTTTTAGATAGATTCGTTATATCCATCACATTAGATAGATCTATCAGCGCATTGAGTATTAAATTATCATATACAATCTCATGTTGCATCGGTTAGGTCTGACTTACTAGATTATTGTTGGTAATCTAAATCTTGTTAAGCCGATAGGTTCATGCTAATGTTTTATCGGAATGTTAACCGATCTTATCTGATGTGTTAAATTTTCCTTTGATGATTTTATTATCTTAGTTAAATTTAATGCATGACCACTTTGATCGGTGCCATATCGGCTTGCTTAAATCTATCAGGCAATTATCAATCTTATGCTGTATTGATTGGGTTCGACCTATGGGGTTGTGGTTATAAGTTAGATTTATTTAAGTCAGTAGGCATTAATCATTATTTATTCGGGGTTTCAGCTGATGAGTTATCTAAATGTTGCATCGGCTTATAAGAATTATATACAAGTTGGTTTTAGCCGATTGTAGCAAAGGTTTCATTGATTACCTAATCATTTGGATTTAATAACATCAGAGCCGATGTATACTTTAATCATCGGATCATCTAATATTCTATGTCATATCAGTTGATTGGCTTGTTGGATATTTGCTTCGTTATATCTATATCGGCTGAATGGTTTATTGGATTTCTACTTTGTCATATTTATATCGACCGATTGGTTCATCATCTTATTACATTATCATCAGCCGATTGTCTTTATATCATTTTCTATCCAAGTGTCAGAATCTATATCAGACATATAGCCAATAATTTAAAACCCTATCGACATCGGCTAGTATCGCTACATCGGCTTGTTAGCCGATCGGCTATTTGATCGTCAATTTATATATCTTGTCAGTTGCATGATCAAACTGACTGGTATGCTCGCATCTTACCAATATTTTAGGACCTGTATTAGAGCTAAGCAGATCTTCAGACTTTTGTGTGCCACATGTAGGATCTACATCAACATATTTTTTGGCACATTCGATAGGACAGATTTTACGTTAACAAATTGATATTAATATTATACAGTACTAGGTATATATTTTTAGAATGGAGGGAGTACAAAAGAGATTACAGTGGTTATATATAGACGTTACACGTTAAGGACTGATAAGTATATATATTAATATGTGTGTAAGTGTGTTGTTAGTAATCAGTTAACATCGCAAAGCAGGCGGCCTGATGTGGTTGGACAAGCGTTGGACGTACGAACCCTAGCTTGATGATCAATATGATGCCCGCGCACACACATGTAGGTTACACTGCGTGCATAATACAGATGGTAATGTATCCGATATACATAAGCCTTACATCGTCACACAAACTAAATAATATCATTAAAAAATCTACAAACAAAATTATACATATACTTTGTTAGTATTGTGTAAAATTTTATATTTAAATTAATTATATGTAGGAGAAAAAAACTAATGACATATTTATACTCTCAAAATCAATAGAATTTTTATTTTTTTAAGTTAAAATATAATGAATTTGAGGTTAAGACTTTACATATAAGTGTGATACTATTCGAAATACTTGTACAAATTTTTATAAATTTTTTAATAAAATTTGTTAGTTTGTATGCACGACCCGTACACAAGAAATCTACATAGGATATGTTTCTAATACGAATATAATATCATATAAATATATTTGTCTTATACTTGCACTACTAAAAAAAGCTACATATACAAATTTTAATAATTAAAAAATAAATATTAATTTTTATGTCATATCTTGCATTACAAACTCATAAATATAATAGTCTCATGTAACAAATTTTTACCCTCCAACAATATCTATATCTATATGCCTATTTAAAATATATGTATTTTCCCGTTATGTAGCGTGCTTTGTGAGTCCCATGTAACTTTCGTGTCGTGTATTCGTGTACTCCGTTTCGGTCGGCCCTGCGGTGGGAAAACGCACGGTGCGGTGCTGGGCCTCCCGAGCGTCCTGACGGCCCAGACCAACAGGGAGCTTGTTCGTGTGAATTCATTGGAGGGCCTCAAAACATGGGCTGCTCGATTTGCCAGCAGCTGGGGGGCACGTCAACTACGACCATCATCTAGCCCACATATTGACATATATATAACTGCATGATGATTACGTAGAGGTGCAACTATGGAGGTTCCATCCATGTAATAACCACTTTACGCCGTACGTTGCTGGCATGGCCGTCCCGTCAAATTCGCAGGCCCTACAAAAAAAATTCTAACCAACTTGTCCATAGGCTATACTCGTAGAGTCTTATTTCTCGAATCGAATATAAAGTCGGCGAGATTGGAGATAGTTCTATATCCCTCTTGTCGGCCTTTCACTAGTACACAAACAGCTATAGGTGCCGGTTGAGAACCGGCAATAGATGCCGGTTTCCCAGCCGGCACCAATTAGTCGGGCACCAATGACACTAGGTCATTGGTGCCGGTCGTAGAACCGGCACCTATGTGCTCTCCCGGATTCAAAAAAAAAAAGAAGCCGGCTCCTAGCCGAGCCGATGCTTTCATAGATGCACTAACCGTCGCGAGGTCGTCGCCGAGGCTGTCGCCGGCTGTCGAGCCCCTCTTCGTGCCGAGGTCGTCGCCGGCCGCCGAGCCCCTCTCCGCGCCGAGGTCGCCGCCGGCCGCTGGGTCCCTCTTCGCGCCGAGGTCGCCGCTGGGGTCCCGAGCTCGTGGGGAGGCCGCTCGTCGCAGGCGACTCTGCTCGTCGGCTAGGAGAGGGGGCGCAGGGAGAGGAGGAGGGGAGGGCGAGGGGGAGGGGAGGCGCGGCGGACGAAGGAGGGGAGGCGGGCGCGGCGGACGGAGGCACGACGGACGAGGGGGAGGGAGGGGAGGGGAGGCGCGGCGGACGGAGGAGGGGAGGGCGAGGGGGAGGGGAGGCGGGCGCGGCGGACGGAGGCGCGGCGGACGAGAGGGAGGGAGGGGGAGGGGAGGCGCCACGGATGTGGATAAGGGACAAGCGAGGCGCGCGTGTGGTGGAGGTGGATCGCAGCCGGCCGGCTCGGCTCGGTTTTGTTATAGGTGCCAGTTTTTTAAAAGAATCGGTACCTATAATATATTATAGGTGCCGGTTTTTTTTAACCGACACTTATAATATATTATAGGTGTCGGTTCTTTTAAAAAACCGGTACCTATAGTATTGGTACTGATTTTAACTAATGAACCAGCACCTATATTCTTTAAAGGTGCCGGTTCTTTATTTTTTCATTGTGCGAAGGTGGGAAAAGGCCTATAGGTGCCGGTTTTAAATGAACCGGCACCTATAAGACCGGTCCCTATAAGGGTTTTTGTAGTAGTGTTTATAACTCATACATTGGGTTTGTCTAGGCTTGTCTTCGTTGCTCTCTCCCCTCTCCTTCTAGGAGGTCACTTGTATTTATACCCTCGGATGTCTCCTTGTCCAAGTAGAACTAGGGAGACAAGCATAGATACAATCCAAGTAGTCTTTATAATGTCCGAGTAGGACTCCGCTTCTTCTTCGTTATCCGGAATACCTTCTATTTCAGAAAGATAATTTCTTTTTTATTCGTCGTATTTCCTTAACCAAAGGATAGCTTCTCGTATACTATTAGGTATATGGTGTCGACGGGTTATATCCGTAGACCGTATTCTGAGGGTATTAGGGTACGTTGGAGCAAGAATCTACACAAAACGTATCAAGTATAAACAAGATCCCTGACGAGAACGTCTCGACGAGATCCAACCAACGAGTTGTCTTCAAAGTCTTCCAGATTGCTTCCACTATGGCGATGCCTTGTGCTATGATCTGATGATCCTGTATCCCTTGGGGGCCTTGTATTTATACCGCAAACTGCCTTGGTCTTCAAGTAGAACTCGGAGAGTATTTCCGGCATACGAGATCGTAGAGTTTGTATCTCCTTCAAATAGGACTCTAACACCTTCTATTCGGGATACAATTTTCCTGAGTATTAGCCGAATTCTATAATATAAAGGTAACCTTCCAGTATATTTAAGGGTATGCCGTATCCGTATACTTCATAACCCTAAGGATATGAGATATGTCTTATCCGTAACCCTGACATATGGTATTTTCGTATACCACGAACCCATGTATAGGAGGTATGCCTTATCCTTGACATTGACAGTAGCCCTCGACCTCAATGCAAAATTATCGAACTTGCGTTCTCGATCATGTAGCCCAAAGTTCCATCGTTGCCAGAATCACTTAGTCGTTCTTGAAATACCGATTAGGCATAAAATTGCTTATCTTTCCTGGCCATGACAGACAACGTGGCCATTTGAATTTGGATTGAGGTCAGAAAATACGTGATCATGCTATAGCGTTTTTGATCAAATATCTCGTATATAACCCTTGTTGAACTCATCCAACCGTTCTCGAACAGCCGAGTAGGTGCAGAGTATGCGACAATGTCCTCCTTTTCTCCTGGACCGAGAATTCAACTTAAACTTGAATTCACTAATCCAGCATCCATCTAGTCGAAAATAAATTTTGACTGTTGTGTGCCTTGGGACCAGTATATGTCTGTTAGTTGAGTACAAGAATTATCAGTTTGAGCTTTATTGAGTCAAGACAAGATGTCGACTACTATAAAGCCTCCAACTAATCTCTATTACTCAAGAAAGTCAATTGCTCTGATATTTGATTTTCCTGAAATCAATTCTCAGAACGACATGTTAGATAGAAGACCCCTAAGCGGACGCTTAGGAGTAATATGATATGAATTGAAAAATATTGAAAATGAATTATATGTACGTGTGCCAATAAATGAGTAATTTCACCAGAGCTGCCCTTAGCTGAACGGAATTATGTACACTTCCTAGCCTTAGCTGTTTTTAATAAACTAAGGTGAAGAAGCAAATTCTTAGCCCCAACCATGAAGTTGGGAAAACCAATTTCCGATTACACGGCTAGTTAATATGTTACAGTCGGTACTCTGCCATGACCAATTCTGATATGATGGTTTCACCCTTAGCATCCGAGTAACCCAATAGTACTAGGCGTCCTGGGCCAAGGATCTGAGACCCAGCGACTAGTCGGACTTAACGTAATAGGACGATAAGAAACGACTCCAACCAGTAGTGATATGAGAAAAGAGGATCAACGGACAAATATTGCATATTTGATTTGTATAAAAGCTTAAATAGATTAATGCATGGGAGTAGTAGGATCGCTCAAGCGAAGACCAAGTGTGTAGTCGTACTCGATCAGTTGCAGAGGTGGTGGGAGGATCGCTACAATGCTAGTTGAGGACCAGGTGTATAATCGTACTCGACCACTCGCAGAGATGGTGGGAGAATCCCTACAATGCTGGTCGAGGACCACATGTATAGTCGTACTCGACCACTCGCAGAGGTGATGGGAGAATCGCTACAATGCTGGGCGAGGATCAGGTGTAGTCATTCTCGACCACTCGTAGAAGTGGTGGGAGAATCGCTACATCCGCTGGCAGAGAATCAGGTGTAGTTGTTCTCGACCACTCGAAAAGGTGGTGGGAGAATCGCCACAACCACTAGCTGAGGATCAGGTGTGTAGTCGTACTCAACCACTAGCTTGAGTTGGTTATTATATGTGCATCTCATGTGGCCAGCATGATTTCACATACTCAACTTATAAGCATATCGGATGTCCATTCGCAATCATACCGGATGATCAAGCCGACAACGTTCACGAGTAGATTGTACATAGCAATCTTTTTACAAATATACCAAGTCATGACTGGTACTAGATGTAAGATAGGCCGTCAGTTTTTGTTGGTAGGTTTGGCCCGACAATTCCTTGTTTGTTCGAGAATGTTCTTGACAATGGGGTGTACTCAACCTCTACCCACTAGAGTGCTCGATCATTCCTGAAAAATATTTTCTAGAAGATAAGATATATAGCAGAAAATACCGAGCATGTACTCAAAAAATTGTATAAATCTTCTAGTATTGTCAAGATATAACGAGCATATTTGAATTGAATATTGGGTATCATGTATACCATAAACAAGCATGATTTATATAGAAGAAACAGAGCGAGCCCTCAGTATTAAATCGTAGTCGACCTAATATAGAAAACGCTTCAAAAATACATATTGTATACAAAATATGCTCTATGTAAACATAAAAAATTATAGATCAGAAATAGGTACGATAAATTGTATATATAAAATATTGCGTATTTTTGTAGATATATACCGGATATATCTACAAAATTAATAGATTAATTTAAAAAAATTAATCTCCAAATTACCTTGACTAACTCTGGGTAGGGCACGACACACGTGGATGAGTCTTGAGCGGCGTGCGGCGTCGTACTCTGCTCGTGCTCGGTTTGGAGTTTGAACATGGCCAGTTGATATCTGTAACGTATACACCTTATGTCGATACATTGTCGAACTTTTGGCGGCGGATGTCGATTCGGAGCCGGTCGATCCAGATCTAGGCCTTGTGAATGATGATAGTGAACTAATGTTTTATGTGACAAACATGTCTTTAAAATTTTGTTGATCCTAGTGTGTTGATAGAGATTAAGATGACGAGGGTTCTGTTCCGCAGGAGAATGTACTTCAAACGGGTCATATCTTTCAAAATCAAAGTTGCTAAAGAATTTTTCATTGGAAGATCTATTTCTTGAACCCATCTCGTCAAAACCTTAAAGCATCTAGTCCTCTACCTGATGCGTCTTGTCAATGGGCTATACCCGCAGACAGTATTTATACAATATGTGAATCGTTGGAACCAGGCCTATATGCGAGATTGAGGTAAAAAAGACAGGAAACAGAGATTTTTATACAGGTTTGAGCCCCTTATCTAACAGGTAATAGCCCTACTACTGTTAGCCGAAGTTGGTATTGCCTTTATATATCAGTATCATATGAGTACAATATATGGTATGATATAATCTAGTCGATGTTAGCTTGGCAGCATGGAGCTTTCACACATAGTCGATGGCCAGTATAGTCTTCTTTCTCGAATATGAACTCAACAAGATTGGTGGTAGTTCTAGATCCCTCTTGTCGGTCTTTATGGCTTATACATTGGGTTTGTCTAGGCTTGCCTTCCATCGGTCTCTCCCTTCTCCTTATAGGGGGTCTTGTATTTATATCATCGGATGTCCTCTTATCCAAGTAGAACTAAGGAGATAAGTATGAATACGATCTGAACAGTCTTTGTAGTGTCCGAGTAGGATTCCGCTTCTCCTTTGTTATCCAAAACATCTTCTATTTCAAGAAGATAATTTTCTTTTTTATTTGTCGTATTTTTTTAACCAAAGCACACCTTCTTGTATACTATTAGGTATATGATATTTTCGTATACTATGAACCTATATATAGGAGGTATGTCTTATCCTTGACTATGACACGACCCATAAGTGATAAAGTAAAATGTAACAATTTATAGAGTCCATGATACATTTCATAGCAACGTAGAATTAATAGAAGAAAATTTAGCGCCGTTCTCTTGCATCGATCAATATTTAACAATTTTGGCGAAGTGAGCATAGCTCATCTGTTTAGGTTTTTTTGATGAAACCAGTCCACATGAGTTCAAGTTCATGCGCTTGCATTTATAGTTAATTATTCTTTCGGTAGTAGGTGATGTACTCATTGACAGTGAGACGCGTTCATGATGATTTCGTCAATATCAACAAATGTTGTTTTAGTCTTTTGAAGATGCTCATTCATAAAGGTGAGTGTGTGTTATGAGCTCATGTGTTTATACAATGTTTCTTAAAAAAACAACAATTTTTTAAACACTATAGAACTAAAATAATTGGGAAACAAAATTACAAGAAAAAAAAAAGGCTTGGTAGGACTTGACGCCATATGAGGGCTAGCGTACAGTGCTCCGTGCTCTTTGCTCGCCGAGCAAGCAACACGAGTTGTGACAGCCAAAATTATTTTAGCTAGCTGGATGAATCATCTACTAATAAATCGATGTTACTCCGTATTATTTTTTGTCCAAGAATCAGGACGCTGGCGAGCTAGTTACATGTAGCTAGGCCCAGTTAATTTAGTCGCTGTCCGTACAATAATTGCGTTCATAGTAGTAACCCTGAATTATCTCGGAAAAGAAAGGGAAAGAACGTGAGATCGATCGAGTGATGGAAACCCGGCCAGAAATGAAACGTCAATAATGCCGAAAAAGGGGAGCACACATGATCATCTCCACCGCAAATGGCCGGAGATGATCTTCGACTTTATCCATGCCAAATTTGTTTTTTTTTTCCGTTGGTCCTCAATGGCGAACCATCTATCGTACTGAATGTCTCTTCTCTTTTTCTGGTTGACAACCTGCTGGCTCGCACATCACGTGTTCGACAAGCATAGTATTTACATCAATATTGTGCTAGAAAAAATACTTATTAATTGATTGATTTGGTTGGAGAGATCTCTGAGATCTTTGAGCTCAAAGAAATTAAATGGCATAATAATTTTTTTTGATTACACGGAATATGAACGTGCACACCCGCCACGCTACCAGCGGTAATACCCTAGGCCACTGCATTATATTCATGGGCATCATAATTTACATGCTGATGGATGAAGTACCGGTGCCTCCTTAGATGGCATAATTTTTTAACTTATGATAAGATCTTTAAAGAAAAAACAATTTTAGATAAGACTTAGTACATGGTTTCACATTGGCTGTCTAAAATCTAAGGTTGAAATAAGAAAAAGCCTTAAAAGTAATTTTGATATAAAAATAAAAATTGGCTGCGCGGCTCCACACAAACATGTGCTTAAATTAAATATGGGTAATGAAAATTAAACTGGTGATGCTATTTTTCATGAAACCACAAGAATTATGGTCGTCCGTATTTAGCACCCTAACACTCTTGCTAGCACTGTGCCTCTTTTGGGCAGACATGCATGTACACACGTGAAACCATAGGGCATCTTTTGAGTACATTGTTTCAATCCGGCATATATATATTACCTTCGTCTCAAAATATATGGTATATCTTAATACTATAAAATAAAAAAAATATTATTTAAGTTTATAGTATTAGAATGTATCATATTCACCCAAAATCTTTTATATTTTGGAAAAAAATATATACATATCATCGTGGTCTCTGAGAATGATTCTTCAATTCATTCCAACAATATACTCCATTAACTTGTCATATACTTTTTTTCGTCTCATAAAAAAATTAAATTTTAAAAATGAATCTAGACAATCAAAATTCATCTCTTTATAATTTAATTTTTCATGGGACGAATTTTTCATGGGATGGATGAGGTATATTTATATAGTTGCTACTAGCATCTCTGTCATGCATGCATGCTTACACGGAGACAAGTAGTACGACAGCGAGTCGACGATGCAAAATCCTACCACTGGCTATATATATATATTGCTCTTGCATGCGGATCGAGCTGAGATCTCACCGTACGTTTGCAGCAGCAGCAAATCTCGTCCATCTAGCTAGTGGCCTGGCCTTGCAATGTTGGACTGCAATACTTATGACAAGAGCAGAAGAAGCTATATATAGATAGAGCTTTTAGATGTCATCAGTAGCAAGCAACAAATCGATACCATCTCCAGTGCAGAATATAAACATTTTATCTATGTAACTACTTCTTTCGCCTTTATAAAAAAATTCTGTTTCTTTTAGGACAAAAATACTTGACAAAATGAAAAGAAGGGTGTAGTTTGAAACGAGAGATCCGGATATTCGTCAATTATTTTTAAATTATTTCATTCACAGCAGTGTTAGCGGTGATAAGTTGTAAATTCATTTTTAAAAGATTACTTGCATGCATGTATACTTATCTTCATAATCCCTAGTATTTAGGTTAGACTTTTGATTAGAATGAATCTATGTTTGAGCTACACCGCATGTGTTATGAGACAGTCTCACATATAAATTGAAAATACATATTGTTGTACTTAAATTGACCATTTCGATTTACTTCACATTCATGTCCAACTCCTAGTTTCTTTTATTCGTATTTCAAATTTCATAATTTTGATATTTGTATTTGCTTTCTTCTTATATACTATTTCTTTTTTTAATAGATATCGACGTTGATTTTTGATAATATGTTTGATCATTTATCTTATTAAGAAAAAAATGTAAATATCATTTGTTTTTTACTTGTTTTTAGCACGACTTCTACACTAACTTTTTAATAAGACGAATGGACAAATGTCATGTCAAAACTCAATGACCTCATATCTATTTAACAAGGGAGTATAATTTAGCAAAGTGAGCGTAGCTCATGTGGGTGCAACTTGCTCACTTGAGTTGAAGTCCTAAATTTGATACGGGTGCTTGTATTTATGGTTAATTATTCTTTTAATGATGGACGATGTACTTGTCCAGCACAATCTCTCAGAGGAGCTCAAAGGAGTAGGGCATGTGTATGCATTCATATAGATGAGTGTGTGCAAGCATTGAGTGCTAGTGTTTGTGTCGTGCTCTTAACAACTATTTAAACCATAATAATTTAGATGAACTCGTAGAGGTAGGGTGTGCGTGTGTCCATTCGGGTGAGTGTACGTGCGTGTGTATGAGCGCTTGTGTTTGCACCATTTTTATAAAAAAAACAGATTAAAGCCATGATAATTCAAATGAGCTCATAGGGTAGGTTATGCGTGTGTGCATTTGTAGTCGTGAGTGAGTATTTGCGTTTGTAATTTGTTTTTTTTAAAAATGATTTAAACCATATATAATAACTCAGTTGTGGGAAACATTTAATATGCAGTTGATATTAATTAGCATCCATGATGAACAGCTTGCAATTGGAGGCGCATATTACAGTATAAGACTAGTGCGGATCCGGATCATGGTGATCGTGGAGATGGATTGCTATTAGCTAGAAGATCTAGAGGCGGAGCTCGAGGACAAGCTCCTCGCCGGCGACGCCCATGGACGAAGAACCCTTGTTGGTTGAACGGAAACCTGCCACCACCGGCGGCCGCTCGCCTCCGGCGTCGTCGCTCCGCCACCTGTCGACGGCTGTGCTCCCCGCTGTGACGCCATGCGAGGCGATGGGTACGGCGGCGGCGACGTCGTAGACGTAGGGGTTCCAGCTGCCACCGCCGGCGACGCGCTCCTTCCGGTGCGCGTTCTGGTGGCCGCCGAGCGCCTGAGACTTGCGGAACGTCTTGTCGCAGAAGAGGCACGGGAACAGCCGGACTGCCTTGCCGTCGGCCACGCGCGCCGTCGGCGCCGCCTCGTCGCGGCGGTTGCTCGCCGCCGGCGCCGCCAGTGACAGGGACAGGTCCACCACCGCAGAAGACGACGCTCGACACGGCGGAGGAGCCGACGAAGCCGACAAGGGCTCCATGAATTGAAAATCAGAAGAGCTCTATATACGAAACTAATTAATTAATATAATATACGCCTATATTGGAAAAAGTAGCTAGCTTTTTCCGAATCCGAACTTTTTTGTGGATTGCTGATAAATCATGTGCTCCTCCGTTAGTTCCTTATATAGACTTTTCTAAGGTGACCAATTATATACGTACTATAAAACACAAGTGGGTGGCGACAACAACTGTCATGAGGCAATGATCAATCCTATGAACACCGTTTGATAGAGATTCTGACTGTTACGAGTATACTCCCCCTGTTTTTTTACAGGATTAATTTAATCTGTGTTATTTCAAATGTGTCTATTCAGATAAATGTCATTATAATTCGTTTATTCGTAACCGTGTCACACAAATTTTACAAAATTGAAATCATGCCATCGTCGTCACGTTTTACATCTTCTTTTCCATCTATACGTGGGACACATTCATCGGATTTATCTTTTTACTTTCGTCCTTCCTTAACTTCTTCCTTTTTCATCTCTCTATTGTGACGAGAAGCACGGGTAGGACGGGAGGAGCGGTGGCGCCCTTCTTGGCCCACAATGAGGAGGAGCCCGTGGGCTGGGAGGAGGAGGAGGCGACGGTGGCAGAGAAGAAGGAGGACCTGCCTTCATGGTGTCGAGCTTGCGGGAGTGGCGCTCGATGGTGGCGCGAACGGAGTTGTAGGTGGCGGTGCGGTAGAAGGAGCAGGAGATGGCCTCGCAGAGCACGGCCGTGGTGCCCGAGATGGCCACCACCAAGAGGCTGTCGCCGTAGCGCAGGGAGGACAACGCCAACAACGCCAACGCCATCGATCGATGTCTTCGCCGCTGTCGCAGCCGGACAGGAGTTGCCGGCTTGGAGGACGGGGAGAGATCTCAGTTGGCTGCTCTGCTTCTGCTTGCTATGCTTGTTGCCTTGCTAGTTGTTGGCTTGCTGTTGTCGTCGGCCCCGCCGTGTTGCCGCCTTGCTAGTTGCTGGTTTGCTACTGCCGCAGGCCCGCCGCGCCGCCTGCCTAGCACGCATGTTGCTTGTTGGCTAGCTACCGTGCCGCCGCTCCTCCCATCTGCTCGTGCTCCTCGCTGCGACGGAGAGATGAGGACGGAAGAAGATAAGAGAAAGTGAAAAGGAAGAATATGAATTTGACGGGTGGGTCCCACGTACAGAATGGGAAAAAAGATGAAAAATGTGATGGCGACGGCATGGTTTCAATTTTCTAAAATTTTAGTGGCATGGTTACGAATAGACGAATTGTAATGACATTTATCTGAATAGACATATTTGCAATGACACAGATCGAATTAACCTTTCTTTATATTTGTCACCAAGCACTACTTGTATCTAAATTTTAACTATCGTTTCTTTTCAAAGAGAAAAACACTAGTAGTTGATGTCATATTATCAAAGTATAATAAACTTTCGTTTATCATAATCTAATTGTTTAAAAATCAATAGCGGCCAAAGTTACAATGATAGCATATAAATATAAAGGAACAAAAGGAGTATAGTGGAACAGCAACGTTGGAAGCAGGGTTTGCACTTTCGATTTCAGCGAAAATTTCGGTAGGACCGAAACTTATGAAATATCATGATTTTTGATCAGACCGATTTTTTTTTGAAATTTTAACATATTTTAATTGAATTTGAATAAACTTTGACCAATTTCAACAAAAATTTAAGAAAATTTGAAAATTTCGGTCGATATATTGACTTGCCAGCGGGGTCTGAAATTTCCGAACCAAAATTGCAATCACTGGTTGGAAGCCTAGCTATGACTGAGCTCAGGGTTCAAAGTTAAATTCAAACTATATATACCAAGGGGAAATGTTTTTTTGGGGCACTCAAACTATACAAACTTTCAAACAAATTAAAGTTGAAATATTTTTGAATTTAATTGGAAAAGGATCGACAAATAAACTCTACCTATATATCTTGTACTTGTGTCTAGTAGTACACTAGCTTTCGCTACAATTCCCGCAAAAGAAAACTTCGCTGGGAAGACTTGCTCACATTACTATTACCCCCGCCCCGCTGCTTAAACTTTATTTAGTTAAATTAATTGTCTCCTGAGAAAACTATAAACTCAGTTCTGTCAGCCAACTTTCTGTACACGCACATTCGAAATGAATGATTATTGCTACTCAAAGACCTGCATAAATTCTTCGACATCAAAACCTACCCTAGATAAGTCTATTATGGACATCTTACTATGTAAGTGGTCCACCATATTTTCAAGAAATTGGAGAAGGGCTCATTTTGTTGGAAATACTTATTATTTTTTTGAAATGGTGGAAAGACATTTTCAAGTCAATAAAATCCCTTTCAACGGAATAGCACAAAGCACCATGCATGTTGGAGATGGCTTATCTTTAGTTATTTTGCACGGAGATATGGAATGGAAATAGTACATATACTAATTGTGTTTTAGGCATATGCAATGATCATTAATAAAGGGCTCTTTAATTAAAAATATTTGCTCACGGAAGAATAAAAAAGAGGAGAAACAAAACAATGCTGCTATGGTTAATATAGGCTGTGTTCGGCACAGCCCTTTCCATCACGCTACAGTAACACAGAGAACCGAACGGTTCATTAACACGCGATTAATTAAGTATTAGCTAATTTTTTTTTTCAAAAATGAATTAATTTGATTTTTTTAAGCAACTTTTGTATAAAAACTTTTTGCAAAAAAATACACTGTGTAATAGTTTGAAAAGCGTGTACGGGGTAAACACTGTAGCACGCCCGGGAAAATGCTGTGCCGAACACAGCCAGTGCTCTATAAAATAAAAATACGATTGCATGAGCATATATAAAAAAAAGTAAAGAATAGTAATAAAAAATTATTTTTTTAGTTGATGCTCATAACCTTTGTGGTTTCAACTACGATCTCTAAGTAATTTTTTTATTATCTAAGAGACCATATTTGATTTTATCATTAAACATGCCCTTAAGCTGCTCTCTTAAATTTGGTTGTTGGTTGTCCAACAGATTGCCTTGTTACGATATTCGTACTCTCAAACGCCTGAATGATTTGCTTAATTCGTCACTAAACTGTGTTTGGGAGGTGGGGTTGGGAACTCACCTTCCACACACGTAAAACGGAGCGACACATTTTTTATGATTAATTAAGTATTTGTTATTTTTTTTTAAAAATGAATTAATATGATTTTTTAAAGCAACTTTCGTATAGAAAATTTTTGTAAAAAATACATCGTTTAACAGTTTGAAAAGCGTGCGCGCGAAAAAAGAGAGGAATGAGTTGGAAAAGTAGATGGCCGAACACAGCCTAATTATCAGTTTAGGCCTACCAGTAATAAACTCAATTATCCAAACAATAGAGATCAAATAAAAAAATATTTCTTGGACAAACATATGGAATGCGGGTGTTCAAACAAAAAAGTTCATC
Organism: Oryza officinalis; assembly: GCA_008326285.1. Taxonomy (NCBI): domain Eukaryota; kingdom Viridiplantae; phylum Streptophyta; class Magnoliopsida; order Poales; family Poaceae; genus Oryza; species Oryza officinalis. The sequence goes on from BDMV01000007.1 coordinate 5,227,733, forward strand.
AACACACAAGTTATCTATGCTTTGCAAAAATAAAATGATCCTACACAATACTATTAATGTATTAATGTTGTATTGCTCTATACTATGCCATCACCTGTATAGTAGTACTATATATATATATATATATATATATATATATTGTAACATACCAAAAATTCGAATTTTAAATTTTGACCTCAGTTAAATAAATAAAATATGTGTTCGAGTAGATGACCAAAAATCCTTCAAATTATACAACCTAAGCAAGAATTAAACTAGCTAGTGGTTATGTATAGAGTTGCAAATGATCTAAAATCTCTTCCTTCCCAAATTAATTTGTTATGTAAAAAATTTTTGGGAACACAAATATGAATCCCTGTTAGATTATATTTATATAAATAATGAAAGCATTATGCTAATTACCACTACCTTGGTACTTAAGTTCAACTCAAATATAAATACACTAATACCTAGGGAACTTGTGAGTTTGAACATGGTGAATTGAAAGTAAAGCCTTACCCCATCATCTCTGGTCAATTACAAGTCAAAATATAATTTTACTACCATTTAAATAGGTATTTAAAATAAGAATACTATAAGGTAGATGTACTCATTGAATATTTAAAAATAATTGGTGCAATATAAAATCATGAGAAAATTCAGGTAGATACTATTCAACATATATATCTCACTGGAATTTTTGTGTAATTTAATAAGTACATTTGATACCCCAAATAATTGGGTCAAACCAATCAAACTACGAATTACCCCTAAACCCTAATCGGCCAAATCGACATACTTCTCAAATGTGTATTTTATCACATAAAAATATATATAGGATATAATTTATTCAAATACTAATCTATTTATCATGAATTAATATAATTTTTCCAGGATTTATTTTATAGGTTTTGACCTCCTAAAAATTCAAATCAATTTCAGCTAAACTAAATTTATCTATTTTACTGAGATTAAAATATAGATTATTTTTGTGTGAAACCAAAGAAAATGGAAACTAGGTATTTTTATCTACCTCCAGAAGAATCCACTTTATTTTATCATGCATGGAAATTAAGTTATAGAAGTATAAAGAAGGAAGGAAGAAAAGAAATAGGAAAACATTTGTAAAATTACTCTAATAGTTGTTTACTAGTAAATCTACCCACTTCCTTCACTCTGCCTCTGTTTGCATCAACCCTGGGCCCACATGGCAGTGACATGAGGTAGCTCTATCTCTGTGTATTTTGCTCCACCGCTCAAGTCAACACGGAGAGACAGAGAGCGAGTGGGAGGAAGCGGCGCCGGCGTGCTCGATGCGTGGCCAGGACGTGGCAGCCGCCGAGCTCGCCCGTTTTATCTCCCATCCGCATCGCACTGTCTCCTGTATCACTCCTGCGCCGATCCAGCCGAGGGAGAGAGCTCCTTTTGCTTCCACTCCTCTCCATTCCCATCGCCGGCCGTGGAGACGACGATCGTCACCGCTGCTATCAAGCCACGGTCGTCCTTCCTCATCTCGTGTTCTGAGATCCTCCATCAGTGTCGAACCCATCCCCTCTAACTCTATCTCGTGTCATGTAGTGGAGACGCCGGAACGCCGCCGTGTTCCTAGGAGCTTCAGAGCGCCGCCGCTCAGACATCATCGTCGTCCGGCCGACTCCGGACAAATCAGGCCAAGCCGCCGCGCCACCGTCTTCATCTCGGTCCCAGGAAGCCGCCGACCAAAGGAATCGAACTGGGATGCCGTGAAGTTGGAGATCGGCCATTTCTTTCCAAACTCCGGCCGCCGGGCTCCATCCTCCAGATCTTTTTCTCCGGTGAGCTCCACTTCGATTCCTCGTGCATGAAGCACCCTGGAGACCTCTATAACCACCCAGGCATCTTCCTTTAGCAGATCATCGGCCGGAGCAAGCTAACACCGTGAAGCTGCTAGCTACTCCCGCCGTCGGAGCTCCTTCTCCATCGCTGACGTCTTTCGAGCTTCGCCGACCTTTTCCAACAGTTCGGTAAGCCTACAGGAACCCTATAGTCACCCATGCATGCATCGATTCACACTAGACCGAGCCGTAGCTTGACATGCGCATGCATGCCGAGAACTGCCGCCGCCTGCGTCGTCGCCGCCATCGATTCCGGTCACTGCAGCTGCTGAGACGACCACCGATCGCTTCGCCTTGATGCCCTCTCCGTTTTCTCTTTTGGTTGCCCGCCAAGATCGGCCGCCGTTCGCCCAAGCCGCCGGCGAGAAGCTCGCCGTGGCGCTGCTGCCCTGCCCCTTGGCGCTGAGCCGCTGACCCATGGACCTCACTGTATTAAGCGCTAAGGACATGGCTTAGCAAGAGTTTAAAACTTGCAAGGTTTAAATTGTAAGAATCCTTAGGCTGACATATGGGACCAAGGACTAATTAGAAATAACTAAAAACCTTAGGGGCTCTTTATAGAAATGGCTAATGCACATGTTTTTGGGCTGCGGGTTGATACCTGGAAACCCTAGGGACTTTCCTGCATATTGACAGAGGCTGACATGTGGACCCAATGGATTATATTTTGGAAATATAATAGAAAAAGGTTAGATCAATATCTTTTCAATAGAAAAATTAATCAGAACTTGTGAAATTCATATAAAATCAAATATAGCTCATTTTGAGGTGAAACCAACTCCAGTAGGTTCAGAAAATTGTGAACTTTAATATGGAAGAATAAAATCCTATGCTCACAATATGATATTTATTTCTAAAATTACAAATAATAAATAGCTAACATAGAACTTGTACAATTTGTAGAAAATTCATTTGTACTCCAATTGGTGTGAACTAAATTTCTGTAGAATCACAAAAGTATGAACTTTAATTTAAAAATATAATATTTCATACTTTCTGTAACAGAGATAGTGCTAATAATTTATATTGTAGAATGACCATTAAAAATGCAAATTAATTTCCAAAATTTATAGGAAATTCATTCTATCTTTAGAAATTATGAAACCAATTGTATTAATCTTAGAAAAACCCTCTTCATTCCAGTAAGGTCAATTTGATCAAAATCATATATTAACAATGATTCACAACTATACATTAGTAACTACTACTATATGTCAATGCAAACTTAGGAAATTCATAACTCATAAATGAAAAGAGATAAAATAGGAATTCTTTCACCTAAATCCATCTTAGGTCAGGACCTAACCACTGTGCACCAATCATGTATTTTGGAGCATTTTGTATTTTTCGCATAATTTGGTATTTATATGCACATCGTATCATTTGTATAGATAATTTGCATCGACGGTGAAAGAGTGATTTAGGTGATATTCACTTTGTTCATGATCAAGGCAAGTTTATACCTCCCCTCTCCTTTGATCACATTGAAACCCATGATTTGGGAGATGAAAAGTGTTGTTTGCGAAACTTCATATGTATTTAACTAAGAACGATTTTTGAAACTTAATAAATGGTAGCTATGACCTTATTGCTGCATAATCTACCTTGATATATTGTTATCCTCTCATTTGTAACCATAGGGTGTATTTGACTACTTTATAAATGCTCGCTGAAGAGTATATATGCTTAGCCATGCCTAGAACTATGCAAATGAATAAATTTATAACTTAATGAATGGGATTTTGACTATTTGGTTAATACTGGATTTGAAATGTAAAATGATAAGTATTTGCGAACTAAAGTGTGAGTAAAATAATTTTTGACTTGGGCGACAAGTGGTGTGCATATGGTGGTAGTTATACACCGATAGGGGGAGTGTTCGCCTGAGTTGAATAAGGACTGAACTTCGTGTCACCGACTTGAGTATATCGTACATCCACATGTGCTATTATGGGGTAGCCTTAGCTAATTAAGTTGCTTAAGGTCTAACCTTGCATATTGGTAGGCCGGAGTAGAATGAATTAGTCTGAGCGATGATTCATAGGAACTACCTATTTACCCCGCTGATTATGGGGGTAGTTTAGGCGTGTAAGTCTGTCCAATTCAATGGTATAGTGCCTCGTGGGGGAACGGATGTGTTCGCTGCCACGGCGTTAGGTTTAAGGCGTGGGCCCACCACCTAACGGTTCTGGGTCATGCCCAGGATGGATTCACACTTGCCATCGCTGATGCAAGGTTAGGCGTTAAGTAATGTAAAGGCTACGTTATGACTTCTAGACCACATTCAACATGAAGAGTGTGGTAGTGCTTTGCAAACATGAAACAAACTAGAGTGTTCAAATCATGTGGGTAAAGCTGTACAAACTCTGCAGAGTTCTCTAAAACTAATCGATTAGCCGTGCTCACGGTCATGAGCGACTTAGTGAAGTGTCATGAGTATAGACTTTGATTTTGTTTTATGTTTTCAAATAAAGTTTCATGAACTATGGATTTGGAATGGTATTTTGGGTTGAATTATGATGATTTTGTTATATTGTTAATGAATGAGAGACTTGATGTCGGGTGGGCAGTCAAGTGTATTATTATGATGATATTATGACTTGTTGCCGGTATGGGTAACAAGATTATGGTTATGATGTTGAAATATCAAATGCTATGAACTATCTATGTTAATATTTTGGTTAATTGAATCATCAACTCTTTTGAAAAGAATTGTGAACCAAAACTTGCTTTATGCTAAAATGAGTTACATATATAGCTTTTCTTTGATTATATGCCTTGCATGTAGTATGTTAGGATTGTCTTGTGCTTGCCGGTACATTAACTCGTTTAATGTACTGACTCTTGTTATACTGGAATATCCATTTTGCAGGTTGAGTGCTTAGTCTTCTGAGTGATTCGGGAAATCGTTGTTTCTTCTAGGACCGGATCCAAAAGGGTTATCTCCTTATCGGCTGCTTGTGGTTTCGGGTAGCCAAGCTTCCGCGGATCAGTAATTATCTGGCCGTTTGGCCTATCTATTTAAACATAAATGTAGAGTAAAATTTTGTATGTTTACTACTTATTATTCTGAATTTCATCGCTTAGATGAAAGTGTGAAACTAGAACTTTTCCTGGGATCTAGTTCTACACCGGTAAGAGTTTTGAGCATTTAGGATGTCGTAAAGTTTTAGCGAATTTCGTCAAGTCTCCTGAGATGTGTAACACATCTGGTCGCCATCTTCGTGTGGTTTGACGGGCATGTCTCAGGCTGAAGTTGACTGGCATGCTAAAGTCCCAGCAATATCCCCTATGCTCTCTACTCGGCGCTTCAGGTTTTATACTATGTATGTTATTTGACTTGATAGGGAAGCGATGAGGTTGGATGGTTATTGTTTTACTCGATTATTACTGGACCCCATCCAACTAAATATTTCACGCTATCATGTCAAATAACTTACATAATATTTAACCGGGGGTGCCCGACATATGTGTGTGTGTGTGGTGTGTGTGTATGGGACATGCACGTACTATATACCACCAGCGGGATCCAGGCAGGTCAAGCGGCCATCCAAGCTTCGTCGTTGTCATCCTCACTATCGACGGCCGTCCATACCTAAAAAAATCAATCAATCAGAAAATGCAATCAATCGTTAGGTTCGATTGTTAGATGACTGTGTTAACGTTAAAATTTGATAAAATTTTCTAGTTAATTCGGTTAAGGGAAAAACACAATCAGCCAATGAAAAGTTTATCTAGAAAAGACCGAGTTCAAAAAGTAATCGTGAAGACCACAGCATGACAGCTTAATTTATCTATTAATTAGACAAGTTTTGTATTTAGGAAAGTTTGTGTCATGTCCGATAAGGACTTTATGTTTTTCCTTTTTTCTTTAGAAAAATTTGTGTTGTGACTAATTGGGACTCTTATTGGCCTATGTGTATAAATATGTACACCTAGGGTCTTTATAATTAGCTCTTGATCAAGACAACTACTTTCGACGCATCGTCACCCTCTTTTTCGAGGTTTTTACTACCGGCGGAACTTGGCACCTAACGCGGGGCTGCATCAGCTTCGATCTTCGGCGAAAGGGTCAGGCCTAAGTTCCGCCGGCCTTGGCAATTGCATCGGCTACATCGGTGTTATTCAAGGCTGCATCGCTTCGTTCTCTTGGATTGCTCTGGTTCAGTCAGTACTTTTGCCTACTTGATATCCCAATTCTATTTTTAATTGCATTGTGTTTAGAGACGCATCGGTTTAGTTGGGACTGTCTTGGTTAGGTCTGATCTTTTGTGTTAGTCAATATATCTCTGCAATCACAATACTGTTTTAAATAGATTCGTTATATCCATCATATTAGACAGATTTATCGGCTCATTGAGTATTAGATTATTATATACAATCTCGTGCTACATCTGGTTAGGTTCGACCTACTATATTGTTGTTGATAATCTAGATCTTGTTAAACCGATAGGTTCATGCTAGTGTTTCATCAGAATGTTAGCCGATCTTATCTGATGTGTTAAAGTTTTCTTTGATGGTTTCACTATCTTAGTTAAATTTAATGCATGACCATTTTAATCGGTGTTATATCGACCTGCTTAAATCTATCAGACAATTATCAATCTTATGTTGCATCGATTGGGTTTGACCAATAAGGTTGTGGTTGTAAGTTAGATTTATTTAAGTCAATAGGCATCAAACATTGTTTCATCGGGGTTTCAGCCGATGAGTTATGTAAATGTTGCATCGGCTTATAAGGATTCTAGACAAGTTGGTTTTAGCTGATTGCAGCAAAAGTTTTATTGATTACTTAATCATTTGGATTTAATAACATCAGACTTTGAACCGATGTATGTTTTTACTATCAAGCCTACATCTAATATTCTATATCAATATCAGCCGATTGGTCTGTTGGATATTTGCTTCATTATATCCATATCGGCTGACTGGTTCATTGGATTTCTACTTTGTCACATTTATATCGACCGATTGGTTCATTATCTTATTACATTATCATTAGTCGATTGCCTTTATATCATTATTTATTTAAGTGTCAGAATCTACATCGGATATATAGCCGATTGTTCAAAACCCTATCGACATCAGCTAATATCGCTACATCGGCTTATTGGCCGATCGACTCTACGACATCAGCTAATATCACTACATCGACTTATTGGCCGATCGGCTGTTTGATCGTCATTTTATATATCTTGTCAGTTACAGGATCAAACAGACTAGCACGTCTGGATCTCATCAAAGTTTAGGACCTGCACTGGAGTTAAGCAAACCTCCCAAGACTTCGTGTGCAACACGCAGGATCTACGTCAATATTTTATTTTTGGCACTCCTGACGGGACAAATTTTGCATCAACAGAGTGTTACGCAGATGCTATACAATTTTCCAATAAACAGCAAATTAACGCTCTTACCAAAAATAATGCGGCGTATCGATCACTTGCCCATGTCGTGACGTTGCGCTTGTGTAGCGACCTCGTGCATGCATGTCGATACGCACTTGTAAAGGAACATTTTTTTCATGCAACTAGATCCTTTTTTTCTATACGTTTGGGTCATCCGTTTGCTCGAAAAGGTATGCGAAAATAGTGATTTTTTCATGAGGGTGGCACATACAAGCAAAACACAGGAATGAGGTTGACGTCCATTTTATCGAGGCTGAAGAGGGCGTGTAGGTCCTTTAAATCGATGAGAAGCATCCCATTGAATCCACTGAAAAAAGCATCATCCGGGACCTTGACACTAGTGAAACCGATGTCCCTTCTAGCTGCTTTAATGTACCATTCATGCATTGCCCTCATCTGTCAGGGTAAATCTTTCATGACGTGCGATGGTAAGAATGGCTTGCCATATTCGCAATTTTCTGTCACATTTGCAGATAGTCAAGATTACAAGTCGTCCACGCAACCTTGTTCTGACTTCTGCAAATCTGACAGCTGTTGAAGTTCTTCTTTCTTAATCTCTGTCGGAACTCTCCACCCCAAGGCCAAAAACGCTAACCTCCGCTCATAAACTACTATTTCTTTGGGACTATACGTGAAAACTATCTTTGGTATGAGTCGATGAGGTTCAAGGGTAGGAGTGATTGGGACATATGTAGCTTTCTGGGGAGGTGGGATAGGTTGTGTGAGAGCTGATTGTGGTGTAGGAGAAAATTGATGAATGGAATCAAGTTTTTCAATGGGTGGCGGAGGGGGGACTTCAACAGGAGATGGAGGTGAGGATTGTGGACGCTATGGTGATAATACCGGATTTTGGGAATCTGGTGGCGAAGGTGGTCCTGGTGGGAAAGGCGGTGCAGGAGCGGCAACTGTAAATGGTGCTGATGGAGCTGGGGTTGATGGTGGTTGTCCGGCTAGGATGATGTCTCGATGATGCTATTATATAAACTGGTTAACTGCATCTCTGAGTAGTTCTATCCCCTCCGTTGCTAGGATGTCTAGCTCTAACTTGGTACGCTCGGCATGGACCTTTGCGACTTGCTCTCTTGCATAATCATCCGGAATTGGATTGTTGTGTAACTGTCTGCCTGGTATTACAAAGCCAGTTCCAACCTTCTTTGTCTTTCTAGCTCTGCCTATTGTAACGACAAGACTACACGGTGTCGGGCCGACGATAAGATCTACGGCTAGAGAGTTATTTTAACCGACCCAACACTACTCGACATCTAAACTGTTTGCTAGGGCACTTGAGTGGTTTGCTGGGATTCAAGAAATGTGTTAGGAAATGCAGTGGGATTCTGAGCCGCCAGAGAGTAGAAATGTCACTTCATTTGTGTGGCTATTTTTTCTTCCAACTGTTCTTTGTACCTGTCCTGTCTCTTGTAACTCTTGGTGTCCTGTGAAAATTCTTCCTTCCAACTAGTCCTTGACCCTACATCTCTGACCCTTTCGGAATGTTTTGGGTTGCCCAATGCCGCTGTGAGTTGATCGTTCTCCCTTTTAGCAACGAACTCCCCAATTTTCTCCGTCTCGACAATCTAATGGAAACTAGAGGTCACCTGCTCGATATTAGGACTTTTGAAAAGGATCTCACCCTCATTGTTGACTTGCCCCGTGTTTTGTGCCCACACCCAATTTTTGGTCCGTTCCTGTAGGGGGTCGACCAACAGTGGTTTGCCTTCAACTACAATCTTTTGTTGTGTTGCTCGCCATTTGTCTATGTGGCCATCGTATCTACTCGACCCTAATCGGTGCGGATATTTGTTTTTCTTTGCAAGATCTGACATCTTTTTCCTCCTCGCCAACGTTTCTGGTGATGTCATCTTCACGACAAACTGATCCCATTCGGCCTACGAGATATTGCCGTAATCCTTGAATGGAGACTTATTCTATTGAACGTAGTACATGTTGATATCAGACTTCCACTGTCTCCACCGATGACCTATTGTCTTCAATGCATACCGCCTTCCCCGAACCTCTAAACTAGGTGGATTGATAAGTTATTTTTGCAGCACATTCCACATAAGGTTCTTAACATTGGGTTCCACGTGCTCCCACGTCTCTACATTTAATGGCCCGTGAATTCTGGCCACAGTCCCGCATATGCTGCTAAAATTCGACATCGCCACCTTTGGCTCGATGGGTTTCCCATCTCTTTTGAGAGCGGTTATGTAATATGTTTCCTTTGGTAGTTGTTTTTTTACGTCTTTCATCGCGTCTTCTCTTTGCACATCCTCCAACACTTGCAGACGTGTTTGTAGGCTCTGGTGTGGACGTTTATGTGTTCATCTCGATTTTAGCTATAGCAGTAGGATGAGCCGCCTTTTGTTTTGAGCAGCGACGTGTAGCCATCTGCATGGACAGATCATTATGAACCATTAGAAGCCAATGATCTCGTTGTTCCCTAGTTACAAAATTGAACAACAATTCTCCGGACTTACTGCTTGCTCCATAGGTACGTAATCAAGGTCATCCTCGTGAGGGGTCACTTGCATAATCTCTATTGGAAAAGGATCGCTTGGGGTTTGCCACGTGCCTGCGCTAGACGCATCTTCTCTGCGTTCAGGTGCTACGGGTGCCTCGGAGGGAACTTTGTCGTTCGACATTTGTTGTATGGTCGGTCTTCACAATATAAAATTTCGCATCTCAAATTTAACACATCTCAAATTAGATAAATCATCATAATTAAAATACCCCATGGTTTAATATAACTCTAATTTTCACAACAAATAAATTTCCACATAACTCTAATTTTAGCATAATTTTCACATAACTCTAATTTTCAAACAACTCTAATTTTCACATAACTCTAATTTTAACATAATTTTTACGTAACTCTAATTTTCAAATAACTCTAATTTTCACATAACTCTAATTTTGACATAATTTTCACATAACTCTAATTTTCATCATAATTAAATCATCATAATTTTCATCACAATTAAATCTATAATTTTTACGTCCTCCATCAATCTTCACATCTCTAATTTTCACATCCTCCATAGTTTGCACATCACAATCAAACAAATCACAATGCTTACATATGCACATCACAAAATTTAAGAAAATTTTGTGATGTGAATATATGCACATCACAAATCTAATCATACATTTTCACATCTCACATATGAACATCGCAAAATTTAAGAAAATTTTAAAAAATTCTTAATTATTGGGAGGTGAGGAGATGGCCGACAAGCTGGGACCGGGGGTTCCCAAAGGTGAGGAGGTGGCCTTGGTGGAGGAGGCCGGAGTGGGCTCGGTGCAGAAGGCAAGGCGCCGGTTGGCTTGAAGAAGGGTTTCGGCCAGCGTGGAAGAGGAGCGGCGGCGGTCTCAACAAGGAGGAGGCGGCCGGTTGGCGTGGAGGCGGTGGCTGGTCGGCGAGGAGGTGGTATTGCGACGGTCGGCGAGGAGCTATTGCGACGGTCAGCGAGGAGGTGGCGGTCGGTTAGCAAGGAGGCGACGGTCGGTCGGTTAGGAGGCGGTTTCGGTGATCGGCGAGGAGGCGGCAGACAGGGACGAGGTAGCGGTTGGCGACGAGGCAGTTGCGGCGGTGCCAGGGGAAATTTTGGCACGGCGCTAGAATTCATGGGCTCAGGACTTGGAGGGCCCTATCATCACGTGTGGTCGGCTTAAGGCTCCGCATGCAAAAATAATCTTTTCATGCAGTCGACTTAAGTAGGCCGCATGGAAAGATTATCTTTTCGTGCGGTCGCCTTAAGGCCCCGCACGCGAAAATGATCTTTGCGTGCGATTGCTTAAGTAGCCCACACGCAATGATGTTTTCAAAAATTTTGTTGATATAAAAATATGCATAACTAATTGGTTATTGCTACAAAAATATTGAGAGGTGGCCTAAGAAATTTTTAAATACTAAAGAATTGTAAATCCCTTACAAAGTTAGTACATATCAACCGATTTGACAACGACATAACATGAACTGACATGTCTCTGAAGTACTCATCTCATCATGGACTAATAGAAAACCATGATCATTACACATTGACTACATAAATTCTTAAGTATAATACATGCATTTCCAAAACAAATTCATTACAAAAACAAACTACTGTTTCACAATTTTGACAACACCATCCACATGCATAGGCGAAAACTTCTCTTCGTCAAGGGTTCTCTCTATGCGCTTCATCCGCTTAGGAAGATTGATGAATAACGGTACGTCATCGTATTGGTAGTAATCTGTCGTGTCTTCAATGTTGTCAATGCCAATGATGTGTTGTTTTCCGGATACAGTAATGTCCATCCTCTCGTCGGAAGGGTCCTTCACATAGAAAACCTGTGCAACACGCTCATCGAGGACCCAGGGATCATCCCTATAGCCTATTTTACTACGTTTCACAACCATAAGGCCGTAATACTATAAGGAAATGCCTATTTTGTCTTTCACCCATTGTCATCGAAGCACAAAGATCTGGCTGTTTAGCCCGTAGTCAAGTTCCCAAATTTCTTGTATGATCCCGTAGTACGATTCTTTTGGCCTGTTGTGTCGAATGCTTTGACACGAACTCCAATATTCCTTGTTGAGCTTTTCTTGTCCTTGGTTATCGTGTAAAACGTATATCAGTTGATGTCGTACCCTTGCCATGAGGCACAAGGTTTGACTGGCCAATCATCAACCTTTGCAAAGTTTTTTCCTCGAGGGATTCACCAACCAATAGGTTTTGATCCTTCTACCATCGCGTAAAACAACGCTTTTGTTCTTTTGAGACCTAGTTTGCGGACCGTCTGGGATTGTAGGCTCTGATCATGTTCATGTGTTGTTCAATGTAGGGCTTAGCTATGGCGAGCTATTGTAGCACGCTGCTATGTGCCTCCGCTACTGCTTTGTATTCGTTATCATAGAAACATTTCTTGCCTACGGTCCCCTTCCCAATTAACCTCCCCTTGTATGGAGCTGGGGGTATGCCAATGGGATTGACATCCTTTATGTAATCTAGACAGCACTCAACAACCTATAAAGTTATGTACCCCACTATATCATTGATCCCTCCGGGTGAGCACGATTTATGTAATCTACTCGTACGCCCACATTTGATGTAGGTATAGAGGACCAAGTTCAATAATTTGAGGGACGATGTGAACAATCAGATGCTCTATCATATCGAAGTAAGACGGAGGAAAATACATCTCTAGCTGGCAAGCTGTCTCCACTATGAATGCCTAAAGGGGTCCTAATTCTCCTGGATCAAAAACCTTCTTTGAAATTTGATTAAAAAAGTAGACAACTTCATTATCACAACCTTAGTATGAACTGGCTTGACCGTCCTAATAGTGATAGGGAGAAACACCGTTAGCATCTTATGACAGTCATGAGCATGATATCCAGATGTGGACAAATCTTTCATTGATACTAGCTTCCTGATGTTCGATGAGAAACCTGTGGGCACTTTCAAACCATGCAAACATCTACAGAAAGCTTTTTTCTCTTCTAGTGTCATTGAATAGCATGCCGAAGGAATCTCGATCTTCCCATTTGTCAGCTCTTTCGGGTGGAGGTCTTTCCTTATGTCCAAATTCACCAGGTTGTTACGTGACTTCAGTCCATCCTTCGTCTTACTAGGGATGTCTAGTAAGGTGTTGATGGTGCTGTCGAACACATTCTTCTCGAGGTGCATTACATCAATGGCATGTCGAATCTCCAGGTATTTTCAGTATGATAGGTACTTGAAAAAGATTGAGTATTTCTTGAAGGGAAATGCATTTTCCTCCGTTATTTCCTTCCTTTTTCCTACCTTCTTCTTTCCCTTCTTGAACATAACCTTAATATTCTTTGTCATGTCGAAGATAGCAGTTCCACTTCGTGTTGCAAGGGTAGTCCCGTTCTCTACTGTTTTGTCGAAAAATTTGGCCATCGCATGGCATTTGTGTTTCTGGGGTAAGAACTAACGATGAGGCATATACACTATCTTGCTTGACGACGTCAGATACTTGTAGATGTGTTGTCGAGACAGATAAGACATCCAGTCTTCCCTTTAATCTGCCCTGAGAAGGCAAAGTTCGCCGATAGGTCATTGATGGTAACAAATATGATAACACATAGAGTAAAGTACTTCTGGCGGTATTCATCCCACACTTGTAACCCTTCTTCCCACATTGTAGACGGGCTATACCTACATATGGTATTTATAGAGTATGGGAATCGTTGGAACCAGGGTATACGTGAGAATATATCAAGCAGACAAGGGACAAGGATTTATACTCGTTCGGGCCCACAAGATGAGTAACAACCCTACTCCGGTTTATATGTATTATGGATGGGACTATCGCTCAAAGTACAATGAGGAATAGAATGACTAGATGAATCCGCCGACTAGAAGCTGCCGAGAACAACCCGACGAGATCTATTCGGCTAATATAGCGCTGACTTTGGCTATGACTTGTAACTTGATGCCCATCCCTGAACGTGGGGGCCTTGGATATATAGCATAGATCATCTTTCTCCTCAAGTAGTACTCGAATGGATAAAACAGGTTACGGGTTTAAGGAAACCTTATCTTCCCTGACTAAGACTCTAACACCTTCTTTTCCGGGAAGATAATTGTGAAATCATTGTCATGATTAACATTTTGTGATGAACAATTGGCTTTGCAAATGATTTATTCAATGAATTGGTCTGAAAAGATATGTGGATGTTGGTGTGAGTGCGTGTGACTAATGTGGGTCATGCTATGATATCTGTGCCCAGAAACGGTTGTTTTATCTGATTGTTTGCAGGTGACTTGAGGTCAGCCTTGGTCATTGGTGAGGACCGGGACTATGCTCAGGGAGGAGCAGAGGTCTGGTACGATCGGGATACCATGTGAGAAGGTGACTACAGTCAGGATTCTTGAAGGTCAACATTGGTCAACGGTGGGATCGAGACTTTTTGGGAGAGAAAAGTTAGGGTTTGCTTTGAGGTTTCAATCCTAGTTTGAGAGTTGAGAGAGAAGTGCTTTAGATACATTTTGTAAACACATATCGATGCAATAAAGTTGATCTACTTTCAAGAATTTCGTCGATACGTGTTTTTTGGATCCCGACGGTTTGACCGGAATTCATTAGGCGGTCTAATCTAACCGGCGGCGTGGTGGCAATCTGACTGGCAGCGAGGTTGCGGTCAAACCGGTGTGCACATGGCGGTCAGACCGGCTACGCCGATGACTTCATCAAGTTTGAGGTAACTTTTATTTCTGCTAAAAGTTTTTTGTTTTTGGTATTCCTACTATTCACCTCCCCTCTGATAGGCTTGATTACTTGTGTTCGATCCAACAATAATTTTCTTCTTTATCAACCGTATTTTCTTAATTAATGGATATCTTCTCGTATACTATTGGGTATATGGTATTGTCATATTCCATCAACCCGTGTATAGGAGGTATGTCTTATCCTTGATACTAACACACATAGGTTTTGTATCCTTCATCAAAGGTTCAAGAAACACATCTATATCAATGCCAGGTTGTTTTGGCCCTTGTATGAGAATAGTCAACAGAATGTACTTTCGCTTCTTACAAATCCATGTAGGAAGGTAGTACATGGTGAGTATAATTGGCCAGCTGCTGTGTGAGCTGCTTAGGTCACCAAATGGGTTCATTCCATCCGTGCTCAAAGAAACCTTACATTTCTCGGATCCTTAGCAAATTCTGGATGTTCTAAATCAAAGGTCTTCCACTGCCGAGCATCGGCGGGGTATCAAATCATACCATCTATCTTTTGGTTCTCTTGATACCATCTCATCAACTTGGTGTCGGTAGGGTTTTAGAACAGACGCTTCAAGCGATCTTTCACTAGCATATACGACATCAACATTGTCGAAATCTTTTTCTTTGTATCCACCGATGAATCTGGGTCGACAACCTCACTAACGAAGGCCCCGTCACACGTTTTGTACCAACTTGTCTCACAGGTTCGGCACCTGTCCAAGTCAGCGTATTCCTTGCGGTACAGTATACAGTGATTTACACATGTATGGATCTTTTGAACACCTAGAGATAATGGACATATCAGTTTCTTCATTTGATACGTGTTGGATGGCAACAAATTAGGCTTAGGAAGCATAACTCTTAAGAGACCCATCAAATCGTTGAAACTAGTATCGGACCATCCGGGCTTAGCCTTCAATAAGAGAAGTTCTAGCATAGCATGCAGCACCGTATAATCCTTGTCACATCCCTTGGATTTGTCGTAAAGAAGGTCTTTCACTGATTTTTGCAACGCCTCCCAATTGTATAACCTTGCGCTGTATCAGTTAGCACCTCTGGTTCGGCATGCACAACATATTGTCTAGATCAAAATCAGCATCTAAATCATCAATACCAGAGCCACCAAATTCGTTCATCGTATCACGGAACATGTCCTCAGTTATAAAATTTTCTGCCTCATCGAAGGAAATATCAGGAGTCTCTTCAGGAAAGATGACTTCCCTGTGATAGGTCCATACCTTGTAATCATCCTTAAATCCACGCTCCACTATGTACCCTAGAATTTTCTTCAGATCTTTCAACATATTCTGATTCTTGCAATCAAAGCACAGACAAAAAATATCCCTCCTATTCTCCCTCAAAGCATGTGCCTTAACCTGGTCAATAAATTTTGATGCTTCCTTCATGAACGTTGGAGGACTTCTTCGCGTCTCGTACATCCATGCCTGATCCATCTATAAATAATTGCAGTACGAACAAAATTTTAGTGTAGGTGTTTCTCACACCACATAGAAAAACAAATATCTCCTTAACATTAAACCTACAATACATTGAACCATCATGTACTAGTGATTAGAATAAATATTTTGGTCATCTAAACATTATATTTTAACTAAAATTTATCAAAATAGTTTTAAGAAGTCCATTTGCAAAACTACAAAATTCATCGCATTTAATTGATGAAATTTAAAATAAATAGAGACAAATGAAAGAGAAAATCAAGCATGTGACCTTTTATGTAAATGGCAAGCAAAGATTTCAAGTTGAAAACCTTCTCCTAGTTGTTGCTTCGTTTTGGAGAGAAATGTTGGCTTCAAATGACAGCAGCTTGGGCTAGGAGATGGATATATGTCCCATCATAGCATGTGAGTCTCTTAAGCAACCGCCCGCGAAGACCGATTATCGTGTGCGGTCGCTTAAGAGGCCCGCACGCGGTAGGACCACATGCGTTGTGGCCGCATTATCGCGTGCGGGCCTCTTAAGCGACCACACGCGATAATCGATTTTTGCGTGTGGTCAGTCACCTGGCCTCTAGAGGACCGGGTTTTGTAGCCGCGACCACTTATGGCCCACCTGTAAACCATTGGGTTACCCGTCCAGAAAAATTATTTGTGTACTAGTGATGTTTATATTTTAAAACGGGAGTAGATATATAGTGTTTGTGCATATATGTACCGCTCTTCTCGTTTATAGTAATATTTTAATTCTATATATATGTATCATTCTCCATATATTTGTGTAACTCTAAGTTTGCCTTCTTGTCACTGTAAATGACTCGGTGCTGGTGTGTACCGGTAGCGCTCTCAATACTATGATAATACTACGTACTAGCTAGTAGATATGTAGTAATTACTTTGACTATGTACACCCTGATGTATAGACCGGGTTTAAATCTATTTTCTAAAAAAAAGATATATAGTACTCTCTTCATTTTATTTCATTTTATGTTGATCATCATATAAGTTTTTTCATTAAGACCAAGAAAGTCTTAAATTTCCTGTATTTCATTTAATATGAGTATGTGATAGAAAAAAAATCAAGAAACATGTACACTTTAACTCTTTTCATGCACAAGAAACAAGAGCTTTACTACCTCAAATGCCTACATGCATGCATGCAAACTCAATTTGTATGTTTAAATGCAATAATACTATACGTCAAATGAAATGATTAGGATTATATGATGATCCTCCATCCAAAAGTCTAAGATCTATTTTTCTATCATCAAGACGAAGGAGTAATTAACTCATTTAATATGTAATAAAACTAATGAATATGCAACCAATAAGTACTAAGATAATAATTTAATTTAGCACATAGTGATTAAAAATAGGTCTTAGATTTTTGAAAAAAACCAAAAAATAAAATAGATCTTAAACTTTTGGATGAAGAGAGTACTTACTAACTGATACTTGTGTTGGTTCTGTGTGGCTATACAGGGTAGTTATGGGTATAAACTAAAATTTAGCTGATAAATTATCATTTCTTTGTTTGCACTTTCTTATCTAAGGAAATAATAGTACCTTATTACATTTAATTGCTAAATTATTGATCAAATGTAAACTTTGACCATTTGTCTTGATATTGGAGTAGTTAGCGATTAACTTTCAATTGGTGGCACGTACAATTGAGCCCCGCTGTCCAATCCATGATTTTAGTCATGTCCTATCACTTTTATCTCGATACTGCAATTGATATCGGTAGTGTGTTTTTAGATATGCTTGGTTAAAAAGCATCTCCCATCATTTTTTACATGGGTTAGGAACTATAATGTATAGTACTAGATCTGCTCTGAGGGTAACCCCGCGATATTATAAACCCTGCTCTGGATGCATCATATATTAGCATCAACCCAATTACTATATATGGCAGAATGCATATACACAAGTTATATTAATTCCCATAGTAGTACAAATTAATACTTTATGGAAATTAATCCTCATGATCTCTAACCAGAGCTTGTTACAACTGGAGGCCAAAAACACAGTTCATAAGTACATCAACGTGCATAGAAAATTATATATTCAGAAGAAGACAGGAGACGTACTTGATAATGAAGAGCAATTAAGCTTAATTACTATCTGAATAAAGATCAATACCCTGCAAGATGCATTTACAAGCATGGCAGATGCTAGCCAAGAAGATGAATTCATGGAAATGTACGGTCGTGAGTCGATCTAGAGACGCAGCTCGAGGTCCAGCTGCTCGTCGCCGGCGCCCATGGAAGAGACGGCGGCGGCATCGGCGTCGGCGGCGTGGGATGCTCTTGTCCAGTTGAGCATGTCAACCGTGTCGTCATTGCGGCCGGCGGATGGGACGGCGGCGCCGGCGGCGAGCACCACCCGCCTGCTGCCGAGAGCGGCCAGGAGCTCGTCGCCAGCGCCCATGGAAGAGACGGCGGCGGCCGCGTGGGACGCTCTTGTCCAGTTGAGCATGTCCACCGTGTCGTCACGGCCGGCGCTGCCGACAGCGGCCAGGAGTTGAGCGTTCTCCGTGAAGCGCGGCGCGCCGACGCCGCTCCACCACTCGGGCCCGACGCTGCAGCCGTGGGGGGAGATGGGTATGGACCAAGCGGCGGCGAGGCTGGCAGTGACCTCCTCGCTGCCGGCGACCGACGACGACGACAAGCTGGGTGCTCCGGCGGCGTAGTAGACATAGGGGTTCCAGCCGGCGGCGACGCGCTCCTTGCGGTGGGCGTTCTGGTGGCCGCCGAGCGCCTGCGACTTGACGAACGTCCTGTCGCAGAAGAGGCACGGGAACAGCCGCACTTCCTTACCGTCCACGCGTGCCGTCGGCGCCGCCCCCCAGTCCTCGGCGTCGCGATTGCTCGCCGCCGGCGCCGCCAGGGACAGAGACACGTCCACCACCACCGCAGCTGATGCTGGAGATGAGGAAGCTAAGGACTCCATGGAAATAGTATAATCAACCTGGCAAACTAGGTCTATGCCTATATATATATATATATAATAGTTTACAGAACAAATTTTGTTACAAGACACTTAAATTTTATGTTGCTTATAGACATCACCGAAATGTTACGATTAAAAAATCTTTTAAAAACTGATAATTTACTGGAGGATATTTTTGACTCAATTGAACAGACAAATTCTTCAAAAAGACATGTATATCTCTAGAGCCAAAATTTTTGAGTTGAGAGGCTAGAGTTTATAAGATTACCTGTTTTTTTTTCTCCAAAACTGAAATGTACTCTCTTGGTCTCTACCTCAGCTGATCTGCTCACTGAAATGGCAACTCTTAGCTGGTGTTTGTTACGGTATATCTTTCGTACTAGTAAAAGTGAGATCGGTAAAGGTATTAGAAAAAACTACGTGATGTCATGTGTTTTACTGTGAAAAATATGGGGATGAATTTATGTTAAATATTATATAAATAATGGATAAGTATATTATATGAGGGCTATTAATATCAGCAACATGGATTCTGTACACTGTAATGATATATTATATGAGGGCTATTAATGCCGTTAAACAAATTGTTATCGCCGGGCTGCTTTCACTCGCGGTAAGTTTACCGCAATAATCATTGTCGCATGGGGACGAATCTCACATATGTTTGCATCAAAAAGCTAGGAAAGTTAATTAAGTGGCTATGATCGTTTTCGAAAAAGAAAATTAAGTGGCAACCAATTAAGCTGAGACTAACCTCACACCAAAATTGTTACATATATTACAACCTGAGTATCGTAATACAAGCCAGATAAAATCCCCTATAATATAGAACGGAGGTAGATGAAACAACATATGAAGCTTCAACATCATTTTCACTTATAAAAAATATTTTTTTCAACACATGGGTTTTATTTTTTCAAACGAATCTCAAAAAATTTTGCTTGTAAAAATAATGAAAGGATTTGTACATCTAATGTAAAAATTAATTTTCACTGACGGGTTAATAGGGACCGCTAGCGGTTCTCTTCCGCTTGTAAAAATAATTTTTTCATGGGTGCATTTAGAAAGCACCGCCAGCAAAAAAGCCTATGCTCAATAAATCTGTAGCCACCAATGCTCGTGACTTCTCTCCTCTCTCTCCCTGCGCCTTCTCCTCCTCGCCCTCCCCGCTCGCTCGCTCGCTCCTCTCCTCCCTCTCCCCATGCGCAGCTGTAGACGGCGAAGGAAAGAGGGTGGCGGTGACAAGGACCGGCCGCAGGAACGCGGCGCACGACGGCGGTGATAGCTGGGAGTGAAGAAAGGAGCCAGCGACAATGAGGTTGGGCCTTGGGAAGGCGGATCTGTCGGCGGCAGACCGCTAGACGGTACAGACCCCAAGGATGGTGGAGGGCCGGCTTGGGACCGCCAGATCCGGCGGCGGTGGACCTCTGCCCACCAGATCTGGCAGAAGCGGGCCTCGGTGGTTACCGTCGGCCTACTTCCTCATCGAGCTGTCGCCGTGGAGCTCCTCATCGCCGAACCACTACCGTGAAGCTAATTCCTCTGCGCCGAGCTGCCGCCGTGGAGCTCTTTCTTTCGCACCGAGCTGCTGCCGTGGAGCTCCTTCCTCTGTACCGAGCCGCCGCCGTGGAGCTCGGAGCCAAAGGTGAAACGTGACTTGGAGGCAGCCTGTCCTTGCCAGTGTTGCTGGTGGAGGCAGCCGCTGCCATTCTTCTCGTGGTGAGCATGTTTTGGATCTTGGCGGCAGGGGAGGTAGCAGGGGTGGAGCCAGGATCTAGACAAGGGGGGACCGAGCCGCCAAGACGCCACCATGGCCTCATGGGCCCTGGGCATCGTGACGGCAAAATTAAACATACACATGTATAATTAAACATACGCATATATATTATCGTATAAATTTAATCATAATGCATATGGCAATATAATGTAGCATATGTCTAGTAACATAAAAGAAAGATACTTCAATTACATCTCCACTAACTTGAATTTACCACGACGATTACCAACTAGATCATAAGATCTGATAATATCATTGGAACTAATCTTGGTCTCTTCATCTTGAATTCTTGAATCTTGATCAAATACTAAATGCCTAAATTAAAGGTAAAATTGAAAAGGAAATCAATCATAGAATCAACAGCATTTGTGATCATCGAAAAAGACAAACAGGCAAAGGACAAAGGAGATAGGAGAATAAACAAAGTGTACCTTGCAGAGTTGCAGCTTGCAGGCTTTGCCTTTGCTTGCCTCTGCGGGACGCCGAAACTGCAGCTCTGTGCGAATGGGCTCTACTCAGCTTTGCATGGCCGTACGGGGAGATTAGAGTGGGAGATGGAGATTAGGATTCAATAGATGAGATACGATTATACGCAGGCAGGGGAGCAGCCGAGGAGTCGCCAAACCGATTGGCATTCACGGAACAAGTAAATGTGACTCTTCGATTCTCCTGTCGTGGGCCCAATTGAAGGTAATTAAGGAGTCGTATTAGTGCATCTGCTGGACCATTGGGGGGGGGGGGCAGGCCCCTGCGCGCCCCCCCTTGTCTCCGCCCCTGGGAGGCAGTAGGGATGTTGGGACTGGAACAAATTGATTTGGGGATTTTTTTTTGTTCTGCAGGATCGACAGCATCGTTGGCAAATTATATTTTGATTTGTGATTGTGGAATTGCATTGTGAGGGCAGCATATCTGGATCGATGTTTGAATTTGTAACTGTGAACTTGCATTTGTGAATTTGTGAGAAAAACGGGAATGCTTGAATTTGTGATTGAATTTGTAATTGAGGGCATATCTGAAATTCTGAATTGAATTGAATATGAATTTTTTTTTGCATCAGAGAATATTTTTATTGGCGGTCCTCTTAGTAGATGCGCTTTGCAAGACGGTCCGTCATCGCTTGTGAAAAGCAAAGATTTTCACTGGCCTTTGGGCCATCAACAAAAATGTTTTTTTTAAGTAGTAACTGAACTGAAAGGCAATGTACTCTTAATGCCCTCGTCGGAAAGGTTTATAATCCTTCGATCGAGTCGCCAATATTTTCTTAACAAATGATGATCGTACTTAAATCCAAAGAACCACTTCATTTAAAACGGATAACCGAATTATATATGGAAACAAATGTGTACAAAAGAAATGATAATGCAATCATTGTTCACTTGTAATAGTTATATGAAGTACTATCATAGAGTGATCTCTTACGATATGTTTTATTTAATAAATTGATTGGAGAATAAGAGCCTAACTAACGGTGATTTGAGCATTACTAGTTTGTGTTTCCATTGTATATTTTGATCTGTCACGTACCAAACGTAAGGACTGGTATCACTATTTTGGGATTACAATTGGTGACCTGTGTGAAAAAAAAATCATTTTTTTCCCACCAGTGTGTGCGAAAGTTCAGAAACGAGTAAGACTTACTTTTAAGGAAGAGTTATGGGACAATTGCAAATTTATTATTGCTTTGAATCTTTATCGCAAACTGTTATTGCAAATATAGCACCAGTCACTATCGTTCGAATGATATTCTTGCAAAATATAGAAGCCTGGTTGAAAATTTTCAAATCCCCGATGAATTATTAGCCAAACAAACATGTAATGGCTATTTCAACTGAACCATGTTATTAATCCATATTTTTTAAAACAAATATAGTTCTTTAACATGGAGGTTACTTTTATTTGACTATATTTATATATTTATATATGGACGCTTATATATTTTATGGGGCCGCTAGAGAGGACCCACGTAATCAGTATGATAGACAATAGTAATTCTACTAGTACATGTTTTGATGAATGCTACTATTGCGATAAGTGCCATGTGGCATGTGGTGACAAGCAAGGTAGGACCAATCTAAAGTGGACAGATGCAACATAGCATTATTATTGTCCATGTACATGATGTGAAGAACACATGTATTAACATTAAATATATTATTAAGTAGCACAATATTAGTGATAATGTGATATAGATCAGAAACACAAACGACAATCGCTATCTCAATTGAACCATGTTAATCCCACAGTTTCTTAAAAATAAATCATGGTTTTTAAACATGCAGCTTAATTACTTTATTGGAAGTCTGCTTATGAATGGTTATACAATTTATAGGGCTACTAAAGAGGGACCACATGATCAGTGTCAATAGTAGCAATTCTAGTAGTACATGTTTGGAGGATTGTTGCTATTGCTGTCATCATCATGTAGCACGAGGCGACAAGCAACGTAGGACCGGTCTAAAGTGAATAGATGCAATATAGTATTATTATTGGCCATATACATTATGTGAGGTCACACGTGTATAGACATTAACAAATCTTAGTGATAATATGATACAAAAAATCAATAGAACCACAATTTATTTTCTTAAGAAAAAATTAATGCTGATATTTTGTAAGAATAAGTGGCTTCAATTATGATTGTTGTAATGGGATTAGACTGTAGGTTTGTGCCTCTAGTTTAACACGAAAAGTCACAAAAGATGCTTTCTATGGATGCTAGTCATATTGGCGGCTTCTTCTTCTTCGATATCACTATTGTTATGTTTTAAAGAAAAAGGATGACCACTATCTACTATTTTGATAGATGCCATACGTACCACTTATGTGTTTCATTGATTTTATTTTTTACTTGCTCGTAGCACTTGACCATATGTCTTATTTGCTCTCGTATAACTAGTTCTTATTATTTATTTTTCTATTTAACCCCTTCTCAACTTTTCCTTATTATATTGTTTCTTCCTCCTCTTTCATTCCGTTTACCATTCCTTTTTCTTCATCCTTTAACTCGGAGGACTTCTATTTACCACAAATCGTCAACTTATTTAGGACAGGATGATGTGGGAGACTGTTGTGGATGAGTTGGGGATTAGTTGGCAGTTCAGTGGTGTGGTGGAGGAATGGGTTGGTTCTACCATTTTAGTGGCAACAACATAACCTAATAAGGACAAGGCAATGTATAAGATGATGAAAAAAAAATATAGGCAGGTTGGTAGTGGTGGTTGTCGACGGGTTATATCCGTAGACCGTATTCTGAGGGTATTGGGGTACATTGGAGCAAGGATTTATACGAAACGACATCAAGCACACAAAAGACAATGATTATACTGGTTCAAACCTCTCATAAGATAATAGCCCTACTTTAATTTATATGAAATTACGATGAGAACCACAGAGATTACAATAGAGAACAACAGAAAGTATCAAGTACCGTCGAGATTCCTATTGAGAATGACTCGATGAGATTCAACCGATGAGTTGTCTTTAAAGTCCTCCGGATTGTGTCTGCTATGGTGGTGGCTTGGACTATAATTCGATGATCCCGTACCCCTTGGGAGGCTTTGTATTTATACCGCAGACTGTCTTGGCCTCCAAATAGAACTCGGATAATATTTTCGGCATACGAAATCACAGAGATTGAGTTCTCCTCGAATAGGACTCTAACACCTTCTATTCATGATACAACTTTCCTGAATATTAGCCGAATTTCATAGTAGCAAGGTAACCTTCCTGTATAATAAGGGTATATCATATCCGTATACTTCATAACCCCAAAGATAGAAGGTATGTCTTATCCCTAACCGTGACATTGATGTGATAGACTAAGAGCTACGACTTTGAACATGCAAGGAATGGGTACCCTGGGTGTAGAAGAGCATGCGAGGATGTTTTCGTACAATATGAGATAGGATGCAACATAATTCAAGAAGGCATTATATAATATAGTTTGCATGAAGCTACCTATAGTACCATCGGAATCCTCTACTCCAGATCATATATGATGAAATGAAATATATATATATATATATATATATATATATATATATATATATATATAAATTAATTAAATTGGTGCTCCCTCCATTTCATATTATAAAACGTTTGACTTTTTTTCTAGTCAAACTTTGTTAGTTTATATAAAAATTTAGCAACATCTAAAATACAAAATTAGTTTCATTAGATTTAATATTGAATATATTTTGATAATATATTTGTTTTGGGTTGAAAATAATACTATATTTTATTATAAATTTAATCAAATTTAAAAAATTTTGATAAAAAAATTAAACAATCTACAATATGAAACGGAGGAAGCATGTTGGATCGCATAAATTTTACACGCAAAAAAGATTGTTTCTGTTTGACGTTGCAAATTAAACATCGCGTACCATGCAGCACATTACCTACCTAGCGACCATGCATGCAAATTAATATATGCGTGTATGTATAATAATCCAAGTTGTCATATTTCATTAGTAGGAAAAACAATCATCTTTTCTTTCACTAGCACTGTGAGAGAGCATGCCCTGTCACTTTCTTTCACTACCAAATTAATGCATGTACTACATTTCTATTAATGTATTTGTCCCTAAGCTCGTCTCCTCATATGAAAACATGCACACACACACCTGGGAGTGTCGGGAGCTTCTTTGGTTTGTCAAACGTAACTAATAGCTATACACGTTCCGTAAAAATGATGTTAATTAATTTGGTTCTGTCAAATTAGTGCATATATCAAGAGTGAAAACATCACTATTAACGAGTTGTTGGCTGCAGATTGCTTGCCCATGACACACACCCGGACACAGTATCTAAATCTATCGATCGATAGTTCAACATGATATGGATTGATCTCAACTCGATCGAAACAAAAGTCTCTCTGTCCGTCGTCGTCTCTGCTTCCGGCGAGATTCTCTGCCGCGGCGCGCGACAATGCAGCCGACGGTCGGCCATGCCGGCCGGGCCCTATCCCATATATGCGCAGCTTAATTAATTAATTTCTTAATTCACTGTTACCTTCCGTACGAACAGCTCCATGAATGGATCAGGATCCGTGAAAAGTCGGACTGAATACGAACCATGCAAAACAAGTGTGCTCAATATAATTGGCAGCCCATCGGGATCGATCAAATTAACTGCCAAATTAAATATATACTCCCTCAGTCTCAAATTATAAAACATATAATTTTTTACATTGTTTTTAATTACATACTTTTATCATTAATTTGTTTCATGTTACGTTTTTAATATAAAATTAACATCACATTAAAATATTTTAAAATATAAATATAACGATATAACATGCATAATCATATGATTAGTATCATTATTAGTTAAACATTACAAAAATTATTGAGTATAATTTTTTTAAAAAAACGTCTTATAATTTGAGACATAATTTGAGACAGGGAGGACTACTTTGTTTAATAATCAAATTAATGCACGCACTTTTTCTGTTTGGATGATAGGTATGTGCCTCTTGGTTGACACGAAAGGTCACGACTTCCAAAAGTTATTGTTGAGTGCTTTGGTTGATTTGCTTGCCCAGAACACCTGAACAAAAAAGAATCCTCTGGACTGTCGAAAAGAAGACACATATGTCAAATGACTCGTGTAAAAAAAAAGTCAGATGATCTCAATCCTATCCGGACAAAGATAAAGTATCAGATTTCGATCTATAGTTCAACAAGATATGAAATATTGATCATCAACTGGTGCTAGCGATCGATCGAAACAAATTGAAGTATCTCTCTCTCTTTTGCGTCCGTTCACATAAGAAGAAGAAGAAAAACAAGAACAGTTCTCTGTCCGTCGTCGTCTCTGTTTCCGGCGAGATTCTGCCGCGGCGAGAGCTGCAGCTAGCCGACGGCCGGCCATCCGGGCCCTCTCCCACTGTCGCCAGCCACGCGCCATTGATGATCATGTACGTGCTTAATTTCTCCGCTATTACCTTTTGTACGAACAGTTAATTCCTATGATGGATGGATGCATGGTGATGCAGTCAGGCTCAGCAAGCACGAACCAGAAAAAAAGTGCTGAATATAATTGGCATATCGGGCATTCGGGATCGATCAAACTGCTCAATTAAAGTTTTTCCTAGCTGAATTTGATTCCTTCGCGCACTGATATATCGATCGATGGTGGGGCCAACTAAGTCACTCCAATGACGTACCACCAAACAACTTAGGCTTTAGGCTTTAGTTCTTTTCAGTTTGGACATTTTTTAAATTAGTTCTTTTCAGCTTGACATGTTTTTTAAATTACTAAACGATGTGTATTATAAAATTTATTTTTATATATGAGTTTCTTTAAAAAATAAAACTATTTTTTAAGATTATACTCCCTCCGTCTAAGTTATAGGAGTTTTCTTTTCTAGAAAAATCAAAATCAGTAATTTTTAACTAATAATCATACTAATCATATATCTGCTAAGTATTATACATGTTAAATCACTGGATTTATATTTTGAAGTGTTTTCATGTGATGCTAATTTCATATTCATTGAAAATATAACATGAAATAAATAAATGATCAAAATATGTCATTAAAATCATGTAAAAAATATAGGTTTTATAATTAGGACAGAGAAAGTAATACTTTATACTTAATTAAGTGTCAATTAATGATCCGTCTCGTGTCATATGCAAAAGTTAAGGTAAGGAAAAAGAATTGTTACGAAGGCAGCCTTAATGTAGATCTTTTTGTCCTTTCTACAGTTTTCTAAATGTAAATCAATTTACAACTTGTTTTTTAAACCGTTCATATGTGTTCATTTATGTTAAATGGACTTAAATTCTCTCGTAAATTAATGGTTAGTATTTTCTCATTTAGAGTCTAAATAGACGATAATGGTTTATAAGCTATTACCTGTTTAAAGAAGCAACTAATTTCAGATATCCCTAGTCATATTTGACCTAGCTAAGAGTTTACCGTCTCCCCAGGCAGTTCCACCCGAAGGAAACACTTCTCTACGGATACTGGTTCTCCAAACGCCTATGCAAGATGCAGGCTAAAAAAGAAAACAACCGGAGAGGTTTCTCCTATATGTCCTTAGCATAAATACTTGTCTAGAACAAACAGACAGGGATACTTAAAGAAAATTACTTCATATTAAGCAGGTAGGCTTACATACGGTGTTCCCTTTCGAAAACCCCGAAGATAGATACAAACAAGTTCTTCTTACCTTACACAGCGTTATATTACAACTACTTGCTTCAATATATTGCGCAAGGTAGGCTAGAGTGACTACTACTAAGAAAGGTGGAATGGAGGGTGAGAGCACGCTTGGAAGCTTTGCTCTGAATGGTGTCTTCGTTGTTGTGTCTCCAGAGTGAAGGCCAAAGTCTTCTTTTATAGAGGTCAGGGGTGGCGTCGTTTGTGCATCCTGCTTATCTCTTCGCTATTGTGGCTTCACGAGAGCAGGCTAAAGTTGAGACCTTTCCACCGAAAGTTTTATTCTTCATAAGGATATGTCATTCACCGCACCCTATATTATCTCTTTATGCTTTATAGGGTGTCCTTCTGGGTTTCTTTTTGGGTAGTCTTCCGAATTCTTCGTTTATTCTTCTTCCACCCTCAAGTTGTTGATATTATATATATATATATATAGACACACACTCTCTCACAAAAATGAGTTTATCTTTTTGAAGCAGACTGATCATGAAAAGGCAGTGAATATAATCAAGCACCATGACTCAAGACTTTTTAGTCATGATCGAATGAATCTTTATCTAAAAGATATGTAGCAAATTAACAATTCAGAAATTAAGTTGGATCACTTAATTGGACGCGAGAGTACATGCCGATGCTGCCGCTGGCCCATCCCCCATTGATATAATAATCAAACGATGGATTATTGCCGATAAAAATTAAACATACCTTTTTTTTGGTATTGGCAAGGTTTAGTTGCTGCCAAAAAGGTAATATGTGCTGGTCTCAATTGTTAGTACAAAGTACTCAACATTCTAAAAGTGTGGCTTTAGGGTGCCTTCTCTACTACACTTTTTCAATTATGCTCTCTTGTTTTGTCGTGCACATATTTCCCAAAATACTGAACATTATATTTTTGGTTTAAAAAAATTATTAAAAAGTTACTTTAAAAAATATATTAATCTATTTTTTAAATTTTTTATCTAACACTTAATTCATCATATGCTAATCTATCGTTCTGTTAGAAGGGTTCGCAACACCCTAACGAACACAATCTTAATTGGTTTTGCTTATTAAAATATAGGTAACACCAATATTTTGACAACAAACAAATAGCCGGCCAACGAATCTCCCTTTTTTTTGTTGCGGTGGGAGACTTCGAGAAAAGATATATATGTACTTCCTCCGTCTTAAAATATAACAACTTCTAGCATTTGAAATTTATCCCAAAATATAACAACTTCTTCACCAACATTCTCTTCCCAGCCAATTATAATCCTCCACCACTCAATTTTTTCATCTATCTTCACTTCTCAACCAATCACAACCTTCCTCCATTTAATTTTACCTACTTTTTTAATAACCGTGTCTAACCCTAAAACTTCTTATATTCTGAGATGGAGATAGTGCTAGCTATATATGTATGTATGGTTTTATTGCACGTATATATGCATGCATGCATGTGACCGCATTACTGAGTGTCATCTATCAAGGAAAAGTCATCCTCTTATTATTATTCTTTTAATTTTTGGGAGCAAAAGGCCGACCTAATGGTTGCTGGTACACTTGAGCTAGCTCGGAAAAGTCAGCGATTAAAGAAGCCAACAAAAATATTAAATATGCATGAGTGATCATCACTGGCCAGCGTCATGATATCAACGACTTGAACCAGGCTTTTTCACATCTACAAAATAAATATGAAAAAGTAATAAATCTTTTGCTAATCTAAAGATACGCATAATTATTAATTACTATGTTTCCCTATATGCAACAAGGGCGTTTTTGAAATTGTACGAGTGAATAACTCAATAACAAGTAAACCAGGATGACATGCGAATAATTGAAGCCCATTTTATATATATTCTTAAATAGCGAATTATAATAGCACTATCGTTTTGCTTATGTTTATGTTTAATTATAAGCTAAAATTTAAATTTTGAAATTTAATTTTAAAGTTAATTTTATCATGGTTTATTATATAGCCAAATTTTAATTTAAAGTTGATTTTATGTTTTTTAGCGTGATTTGTTTTATAGCATTTGCTTGATAAGCATATGCTAGACGAAACCAGGGATATGCATAAGCAAAAGAAAGGACACGTAAATCTAACTGAAACAATAATGAAGATAGGCCAATATG
Organism: Oryza officinalis; assembly: GCA_008326285.1. Classification (NCBI taxonomy): domain Eukaryota; kingdom Viridiplantae; phylum Streptophyta; class Magnoliopsida; order Poales; family Poaceae; genus Oryza; species Oryza officinalis. The sequence goes on from BDMV01000007.1 coordinate 5,257,700, forward strand.
TATATGCAAGTAGTATATATAAGTCGAAGGCGTAGACATGAATTAATAAGCTATCCACATAATTGAAGCGCACAAACATAGTATAGTAGATGATGTATAACAACAGAACACGGACAACACATATTAGTACTCGATCGTCTACATACGCAAGAAGTCATGCATGCGACAACGTAATTACGGGCACTAAATAATGATAATTAATTAATCCAGTAATGGAGCTAGCGCTAGCTAGAGCCTTAGCTCGAGGTCGAGCTTCTCGCCGCCGCTGCCACCGCCGTCCACGTCCTTCTCGGAGGCGCCGGCCAGCCGCCAGCAGCCAATACCGTGCCTGGACGACGACGACGCGGCCGCCGCCGGCGTCGCGAAGAGCAGCCCGGCCGCACCGCCGCCGTGGGGAGCACCGGCGATGCGCTGCGTCGTGGTGGCAGGATTACCACCGGAGCCCGGGACGACGCCGCCCCACGCGTATGGGCCGTCGGCGGCGGCGGCGTGTTCGTGGCCGCCGTAGACGTACGGGTTCCAGCTGCCACCGCCGGCGACGCGGTCCTTCTTGTGCGCGTTCTGGTGGCCGCCGAGCGCCTGCGACTTGAGGAACGTCTTGCTGCAGAAGAGGCACGGGAACAGCCGCGCGCCGCCGCCGCCGCCGCCCGCTTGACGACGAGAAGACTCCATGAAAAAGACACGACGAATGAATATATATATATAAGTACACGTACACAGCCCCGCCCACTTGGTCCTTCGATCTTCTATCTATCTAGCTTCCGCTAACCCTAAATATTCCATCGATTAATGGAGATGAAAGCTTTCTATATTGGGGACGAAGCAACACAGATGCAGCAGTAGCAGGAGTACTATGTAATTACCCTACTCCTATATATGTGTGGAAAACAGTGGAGTGACATCTCAACTAGAAAAACATATGCTATGGGAGAGGGGTCGATATGGACGGTTGAGCCACCCCAAGTATCACTTACATATATATAGTGGAGGAATAGCCAACCATTTTTGCATTGGTCTGGCTCGTTCTAGGCAGGTTTCACTATTTCGAAACATACTAATAGGTCCCACTAGGAGGTGGCTCTGCAAAATTTTGGATTTATTTGAATCGAACAAAAGTTTATTAATCTAAAATTATGTCCTTCCATGCATGCATATACCTTCGTCTTGACAACTGCTTTCTCCGTTTCATATTATAAGTCGTTTTGACTTTTTTCTTAGTCAAATTTTTTTAAGTTTGATCTGATTTATAAAAAAAAATAACAATATTTTCGACATAAAACAAACATATTATCAAAATATATTAAATGCTAGTTTTAGCGAAACCAATTTTATGTTATAGATATTGTTAATTTTTTTTATAAATTTAGTCAAACTTAACGACTACACCCTTTCACGCTTCACTGAATTACCTATGTCACCTTATTAATGTTGGAGAGGCCACAGTCCTCATCAGCACTGAGTTCCCTGATGCCTCTATATCTCTTTCTATTTTTAGCTATGAATTTTGATAAGTGTCTGTCTAAATTATTATATTTTAAGGCTAGAGTAATTATTGGTTTAATTTTGTCGCTGATGCTTAGCTATTAGCAGTAGGCCTGTTTTAATTTAAAGCACAACGTACGATCGACTGTACACACTCACTGGCAGGATGTCGTTTATATAATAGTGATCAGATGGGTCCATCGACCATATAATTAACGAGAGCCAACGAAACAATGCCTCCATGCCCTAGTGCAACAGTGGCCATTTAAATCTTCCTGCAAAGAATCCCTGCAATGGCGTGTCGACAAGTGTTAGCTAAGGAGCAGCCATAGCTGCAGCTGTTGTTCTTGTTGCTTTTTTTTTTTTTTGAGAACTTTTGTTCTTGTTGCTACGCCATGACAGCAACCACGACAAGGACGGAGGTACGGGCTGATGCTGGCTGCTTGGTGCCTTCTTCAGTTTTGCTCAAGGCACCACTCATTGGAGGTTGGAGCAGCTAGCTTTGCATTTAGTCTATTATTGATCCCTTGTCTCAATTCATCATGTACTAGACTCCTTCGGTTTGTCCCACGTTCTGCTTGTATATATGAGCCGTGGTCAATTTTGAATTTTAAAACCTAATTTGAGTATTTAGTTTAGGCATGGGACAATATTGCCCTTTCATCACTTACACTTGATTTTCGGTTCGCTATTGCTCTGTCTCTCTCTCTCTCTGTGTGTGTTTCTCTTTGCTTGAGTGTTATGCATTTTCTGTTTAACAGCGAACCCTTCGTTTGCCCAACTTGCCAGTCCAGGGGCTGGGCAATATTCAACCATTAACAATTGAACGCAATCTATGTATTCGGCCATCGCACTGTTTTTAAGATAATTGGTATAAATTTGGCCATGTAACACGGCATGCATGACATGACAACATTTTTCATGACAATGATACACCAATATATAACTAATTAAGATTCTCTATATTGAAATTGCGCATTGTTTATTTACCTTTCGAACAAAGAAATGTCTTTAGTTAATCAGTTCAATCCGTGGAAAATCCTCCAACATTGTTTTCTTCCAAAAATATGTGCCTCACTCATACAAAATGAAAGATAATGTGTATTTCTAGGTGCTACCGTATCTTTTTTCCTTGAATACCCTAGAAATTGAACAGGTTCTACACAGGTTAGGCTTTCACAATGTGGATAAAAAATGGGTAGTAATACCCCTTATTACCTACTTTATCATTGTGGAAGTGGCCATCACATAAAAAAATATGTGCCTCACTCATACAAAAAAAAAGGTAATGTATATTCCTAGGTGCTACCATATCTTTTTTCCTTGAATACCCTAAAAATTGAACAGGTTAAGGCTTCCACAATATTAATGTGGATAAAAAATGGGTAGTAAGACACCTTATTACCTACTTTACCATGGTGAAAGTGGCTGCCATCACATGACAACGTGATGTGACCTTTGTTTAGGATAACTAGGTGATTCCACGCGTTTTGTAGTGGGAATCATGAAGCAATCTTCAATATGTTTTTTTCAACAATCGAATTAGGAGTAAAAAGTACATTAGTTATTAATAGTAAATTAAATAGGTTTGTCATGCCATGTTTGGAAAAAAAATAGATTTAGTAGACTCTGTAAAAGATTGTAGATGAAATGTTAAATTGTTGGTGAAGATTTGTATTGCAAGAAAGAGAAGATATGACAGAAATAATGAAATATTAGGATTTATCAGTACTAATCATGAGACAAAAAAATATACCCATGATTTGATGCGAAATATATTGATAGGTATATGTTTTAAGTATTATAAAATGATGAATAAATATGTTGAAATATTACGAAAAAGATATGAGGGGTAATGATTGGATATGGCTACATGTTGATTTATAGAATTTAATAAATTGTAGATGATATTGCATGTTTGAATGAGCTTTTATATGTAATTATTGTTAGTGATTGATGATATGACGTGATTGTATGTTGAGTTTTTAGACTTAGTGGGTTCTATCTTTATAGAAGGAATAGCTGGGGCAGTGATAGCTATGATTATTCTCTATATTGAAATTACGTACATTTTATATTAATCTTTCAAATGAAGAAAATTTCCCATTGAAACAGTTTAATTGCCGAAAAATCCTGTAAAATTGTTTTCGTCCAAAATATGCCTCACTCACACAAATCAAAAGACATTGTATTCCTATGTGCTACCGCATCTTTTTCTTTGAATACCCTAGAAATTAAACATGTTCTGCCCAAATTATATATGAATTTTATTGCACTGATATAGCGTAGTAGTACACGTATATACTCCTGTATGCGGTGGCACCTTGAGCGTGTCAACAAGAAGCATAGAATGCTCAAAATAAGTGATTTAAGATAGATTTAAAAACTGACACCTTATATTTGTACTTAGTAAATGGAGGAGAGTAAAGAGAAAAAAAGTGGGTAATAGATTTATAGCTAACTGCTACATAGACTTTAAGATGTGTATATAAGAGGTGGGCAGTATAGTATATATTTATATGTACCATTGATAGGTTTTTAGGTTTTTCTAAAAAAAAACTAATTTATGCTACTGAGCTTGTCTTAATTCGACGATTTACTATCGGTATTGTTCCTTTCTACAATATAACGACGAGTTTATCAGTTGTTCTATAATTATATCATTGGACCAGACATTTTCTTTCTTATGGACATATGATTTTAATAATTAATTTATCCCATTAGAAATTTAGAAAAAAATATGAAATTTGTTATATGGTTTCCTTACGCAACTCGGAAGTTTGTATAGTATGTTTCGAGTGTTTTTATGTTTATTTGTTTAAAATATTATTTTTTGTGTGCTATATAGGAGAGAGAAAATTACATACCCAAAAGAAGATAGTAACAGCTCATACTACTTGTAGGCATTAAAGTTTTAATACTTTACTATCACATCACCACCGGTGTTTTTTTTGATAGGCTTTTATGTTCGGTCGTAGGCGACGTGTTAATTTTTGAATAGCTAGCGGTTGGCTTTAGCGATTAAGACCGTGTTTGTTTTTAGAGGCTTTTTTTTAAGTCCCTATCACATCAGATGTTTATACACTAATTAAAAGTATTAAACGTAGACTAAAAATAAAACTCATTCATAACCTTAAACTTTTTTGCGAGACGAATCTAATGAGTCTAATTAATCCATGATTAGCCGATGTGATGCTACAGTAAACATGTGCTAATTATAGATTAATTAGGCTTTAAAAATTTGTCTCGCGAAATAGCACTCATTTATGCAATTAGTTTTATTATTGGTCTATGTTTAATACTCTTAATTAGTACTCAAACATCCGATATAACATGAAACTAAAAAATCCCTGATCCAAACAAACCGTTCCTCTCAGTCTCACCAGTACGCCACCACTTGGGGACTTTAATCAATTGAGCATCAACCACGTGGGGGTGGGCCCACATTCGGGGTCCTCGAATCTGGCGATGCAGCGGTGGGCCCCACCAGCCTGTCGGATCCTGGCGGGACCACACGCTGGCTGGACAGCAGCAACCGCCGCAGTGGAGCTGAGCTGAGCTTATCGATCGAGCGTCTTTAATTTGTCGGCACGCGTGACTGTGTGCGTTTGACGACCTGACCTCAGCGACGAAAAGTCAGCAATCTTCCCTTGTGTTTTGTTGTCTTGCAGTTGCAGATCAAGCTAATGGAGAGGAACCACATCAGTATCTATGTGACAACTCAGCGGTTTCTTCTAATTACCTCCATCCAAACTTCTTAATTATATTTAGTTTCTTGGTTTTTCCAATAAAATGATTATAGTCTACATGCATCCAAGATTTAAATAAAAATATGTCTTTTCGCTTTGCAGTCACTACTTACAAAAACGATTTTTCTGTACGAGAACCCCTATAAGTTACATGCGGATCGTAACTGGTCAGACCTGCAAAAATCATTTTCCAAGGGAAGGTTCACGGGTTTTTTCGCATGCGGCCCCTTTAAGAGGTCTGCTTGCAAAAATAGACTTATTTTTTTCAAGCGGGCCTTTTAAGAGACCGCATGTGAAAATACATTTTTGCATGTGGGCAAAGGGGATAACAAATGGGCCCCAAGCAATAATTCCCGCAACTTTTTTCTCCTTCTACTCCTCTCCCACTCTTCTCTTCCTTCCCAACTCCTTTCTTTCTCTTCTCTTCCTCTCCCCTTCCCACTACGGCGGCTGAGGCGGCAAGAGCAAGCGGGCGGCGTCGGCAGCGATGACTACTGTGATGATCGATGACGACGGCGTGTAGCGGTGGAGGGCGGGATCCACCGCTGCCACCGGGCCTCGGGGCACGTGGATCCGTCGCCGCCGGTCCTCGGGCGCGTGGGATCTGCCGTCGCCAAGCCTCGGGCGACTTAGACCACGGCGCGGATCCGCCGCTGCCGGACCACGGGCCACTAGCGACTTCGACGGCGGCGACCTTGAGCGACAACCATGGCGGTGGATCCCGACACGACGTCGGCCGCGGATCCAGCATGACGGTGGAGGCGGATTAGGGTTTTTGCATTGTGGATCTAGGGTTTTTTGGTTTTAGATTTTTAATTTTTTTTCTGCCAAATTATTTTTGCGTGTGAACGGCTTAAGCGTCTGTCTGCGAAAATCGTATTTTCACATACGGTTGCGCTGGTCGCATGCAAAAATCCGATTTTCGTAGACCTTTAGGCATAGGCGAGCCGCTCGTCCGCATGCAAAAATCACTTTTGGCCGCATACAAAAATGATTTCTGGAGTAGTGAGTGCTAGATTTAATTGTTGACCGAAACCCGAGCAACCTTCTTAATACTAATTTATTGCATATATGTACACTTTCTTAGTATTTGTTATATCTCCCTTTGAATGGAGCAAGTAATCTACCATCGTTTTCAGAGGAAAAGAAACGCCTTGATCTTCTCTGAGGTGTGCCTGTCATATAGATCATGTTAGTAATTTCTTAAGTGTTACTCTACTGTACACCATGCTACCTTATACTAATAGACCACACTAGTGATTTAATGGCTCAGATCCACTCAATACTAGTGGAACACACACTTGTATTATGGGTATTATATATATAAGTAGTATGTACTAGTATAAGGGTGTCGAGCACCCAAGGTATTATACCAAATGTCCAATGGAACCACCATATGTATTTGGATGAGTGGGATCATACACGTATAAATATAATAACCATAGTGTATCCAACCACTCACCCTTAGTGTGTCCATGGTGCTGGTTGACATCTTTCAATATAATAACCATGATGCCGAGTAGTGAGTAAGGGAGATTTTTTATGGAATAGCTTGTCAGTCGACTTTAATCTAAGATATGCCTGTCAAACGACTCGAAACCGGTGACCAAACATGACATGATACATATCTCAGAGGACTTGAACCATAATGCTATATTCCACAATCATCTCAATTGCTCAAAACCTACTCATGCTCAACTTATATATTGGAAAGTATCAGGTGCAACCCCCCATTTTAGCGCGACCATGCAACCCTCTTTGTGCACCATTAGATTAAAGATAGATGGTCAAGATTGAGCACCTCATCCCACCGCTCATTTTGCAGATAACCGCCTGCCTCTAAATGTCTTATTTCTATTTTGATCATTGGCCTCCTCTTCCCTTCTATCTCATGCTCCCACACTCTCTCTGCATTGAGTAAAAGATTCATGCACACTTAAACCAGGAGTAAAAATTACTCTTGCTTAAATTTGAGAGTAGAAAGATCTCTCGTCACTGAGTAAAGATTTATTCACACTTATAAACTGTGTAAAAATTTTACTCTGGGTTAAATTTGAGAGTAAAAAGATTGAAAATAGTTGAAAACGAAAAGCAGAAATGAAAAAAAAAGAAAGCAGCGGGAAAAAAGAAAAGAAAAAGAAAAGTGGGAGCTTGGTGAGGCAGAGGGCACGACAAGCATGTGTGTTCCGTTACACATGGGAGTTGGCAACGCTCGACGAGGAGCAGGACGGACGGGCTAGCAAGGCAAGGACCAAGAGCTCTCGATTTAGCATCGGCGATGGGTGAGGCGAGCCACCCGCTCTGGATCTAGTGTTGGGAAGGGTGGGGCGAGGAGCCGCCATCGGATAGAACTAAGAGGATGCACAAAGCAGCGGTGACCACGCATGTCTCACTAATTACCATGCATAGTGCCGCCTCCGCAAATGTCGTGCTCTGTTGCTTACAAGCCTCGTCACCGTCTATGCGCTACGCCACCTCGCAATCGCCTCGCATGCCTCGCCGTTGCCTTGGTCGAGGAAGAGAGGACTGGGGAGAGAGGAAGAGAGAATAAGATATGTGTAGAGAGAAAGGGAATGGTTGTGGGGACTAAAATGCAAAATATTTATTGGAGGAGGGTGTTTTTTTGTCTGGAAATGAGCGATGAGAGAGGAGGATGCAATCTAGTGCCCACATGTTTAAATCTAACGGTGGAGAGAGGGGTTACATGTTCTCACACAAATGGGCGTTGCACCTAAAACTTTTCCCTTATATATAGAGAGAAATGAGAGCTTATCAGGGCACAATTCAGGTGAGCGAAGACAAACAGGCTGTAAATGTGGTGGTTGAGGACTAGGGGCTACTCGTTGAAGACGCCTATCGTATCGACTATGTTACGTACCAATTAAGACTTAAGTTGTAATAGGTATAGAATAGAATTAATTAGAGTCGGGCACTGCTCTCTCTTAAATACAGATGACAACTCCCATTATCTTAAAATCCATTATGCCCAAAATTCATTTTATTTAAAAAAACATTATCTTTCTTCCCCTCCCCATGATGATGGATCTAGAAATTTTCTTAAGCCTGGGCAAACCTAATGACGAATGATAAATATGCACAAACCTATAAACTATATACCACACCACACAGATGCAAACAAAATTGATGAGTAGTAGTATTATCTTTGAAAAAAAAAAGAGATGATTATTGGCTGTGTCACTAGCTTTTCCTCGTGCTGCAGCCAAGTGATGTTTGACTTGCTTGCTAGTTGGCTGTTTGGCTTGCATTTGAACAAACAGATAGACTAATTAAGCCTGTGCTTATGTCTTGCTGCATGAACAGAGCCCGGGCACCTGCCCCGTGCTGCCCGGGCCTTGGCTCCGCCACTGCCTCGCTACACGTGCGAAAAAAAAAAAGAGAGAGAGAGACGACAACTCTCTCGATGCATAAGTAATCTACAGCAAGAAGAAACCTCGCAACACATTTTCTCGAGCTGCCATTTCACACAAGACAACTGGAGACTCATTTGCCCTTTAATAAGAACGTATCTCTTAGTTCAGGAAGCCATAGAAGATATTCGAAGAAAATTACAAGTGCATCTCTACATGAAAAATCATCATTTCATTGCACGGAGTATTTGGATTACCAGAAACAAAAAGATTTTCAGATATATCAATCCTTCTATTGGTTTTTGCATAGATGATTCAAGATGGAATTCGCTGTGGTTATCCGTAAAGCAAAAGATAGTTTAAAACCTTTTGTCAGAATGGCTATATAATTTTTTATTTTTTATACTGTACATAATTTGTATTTATAGTTATATCAATATATAGACTGTGCGAGATCCTCCTTCAGTATTTTCATATAAAAAACTCTCTCAATGCATATGATATATTACCATCAACCTCATTAATATATACTCCCTCAGTTTCAGATTATAAATCGTTTTGACTTTAGTCAAAGTCAAACTGCTACAAATTTGATCAAGTTTGTAAAAAATAATAACATATTCAACACAAGACAAATATACTATAAAAATATATTCAATTCAAACTACTACAAGTTTGATCAAGTTTGTAAAAAAAACATATTTAACACAAGACAAATATTCTATAAAAATATATTCAATTATAGATCAACAAAACTAATTTGGTGGTGTAAATGTTATTATATTTGTTTACAAACTTAGTCAAATTTATAGTAGTTTGACTTTGACCAAAGTCAAAACGACTTATAATTTGAAAAGGAGACGGAGGTAGTATGGCATAACACACATACACTAGCTCAATTAATTCCCATATATACAAATTAATACAACATGGAAATTAAATTCATCCCCATGATCACTAACCAGAGCTTATTGGACTGGAGGCCACATCAACGTACCAAGCTAGCCAATTATATCTTTTTCGAGGGAAAACTAGCAAATTATATCTTCAGATAAAGGCGGTACGTACTTGATAATATCTTCAGATAAATATTAATACGACCATGCAAGATGCATTAATACAAGCATGCTGGCACATGCATTAGTCGTCGTTCTAGAGACGCAGCTCGAGGTCCAGCTGCTCGTCGCCGGCGCCCATGGAAGAGACGGCGGCGCCGGCGGCGGCGTGGGATGGTCTTTCCCAGTTGAGCATGTCAACCGTGTCGTCGTTGCGGCCGGCGGATGGGACGGCGGCGCCGGCGGCGAGCACCGCCCGCCTGCTGCCGAGAGCGGCCAGGAGCTGCGCGTGCTCCGTGAAGCGCGGCGCGGCGACGCCGACGCCGACGCCGCTCCACCACTCGGGCCCGACGCTGCAGCCGTGGGAGGAGATGGGTATGGACCAAGCGGCGACGAGGCCGGCAGTGACCTCGCTGCCGGCGGCCGAAGAGCCCGGCGACGACGACAAGCTGGGCAGTCCTGCCTCGTCGGCGGCGTAGTAGACGTAGGGGTTCCAGCCGGCGGCGACGCGCTCCTTCCGGTGCGCGTTCTGGTGGCCGCCGAGCGCCTGCGACTTGACAAACGTCCTGTCGCAGAAGAGGCACTGGAACAGCCGCACTTCCTTACCGTCCACGCGCGCCGTCAGCGCCGGCGCCCAGTCGTCGTTGCGGTAGCTCGCCGCCGGCGCCGCCATGGACAGGGAAAGGTCCACCACCGCAGCGGACGCTCGCCATGGCGGCGGAGCCGAAGAAGCCGACGAATTGGGCTCCATGAAAGGAAAACGTACCAGTGCCAAGAAAGCTTGTCTATATGTGAATGAAGCTATAATAAAGTACTAAGCTATTTGCTCTCTTCTTAAAATAGGTTTATTTTTTACCCATCGCGCGCATGTACCAATACAAAACCAAAAAATTAAAATATTCTTACTTTATCAAATCCTAATATAATTATTTTTTTATCAACTTCTAATATATTTATTTTTTATTTTCACAAACTCCGATAAAACAATTATTTAGAAATGAACTTAGTTTAGGATAAATAGAAGGAAAAAGTACGAATTATCCTCCTGAACTATCGCGGTCGACCGAATTACCCTCCCAAACTCAAAAACCAAACATTGTTCATCCTCAACTATACAAACCGGACAAATAACCCCCTCTCACCGACTCAATCCATGGTGGTTTTGTTTCTACGTGGCATATGCGTGGAAGTCCAGTCAGCAATTCTTAAAAAAATTGGTGGGCCCCACCTATCAGTTTCTCACCGCTCTCTATCTCTTTCCCAATCCCTTCTCTCTCTTCTCCCTCCCCTCACCTCCATCAGAGAACGGCAGCGGGCGGAGGCAGCTAGGCGATGGAGGGGGAGCTGAGGACAGCGACGGGCGGGGGCGAAGCCAGCTAGGGGCGCCGGAGCCGAGGATGGCGACATGCCTCCACCTCCGCCGTCGGTGCCCGAGCGACTCCACCACCTCCGCCTCTCCAAGCCAGCGCCTCCATTCCCTTCCACCGCGGAGGCCGCCTCAGACCTCCCGCCTCTCGCCTTGCCTCCCCTCCCCCCACCCAACCATCCTTGCGCTGCGTCACGAAGTTCATTCTCGACGACTACGTCATGTTCGACTTCGGTGGGCAATGGCTCGGCCGCCTCGTTGAGGTGTGCATCGTCGTCGATGTGGTGTTAGACGACAGCGCCATGTGCAGGATCATAGGCTGCCAACAGCGGAGGCGGATTGGGCGGCCGACAGCGGACGCGAAGCTCTCCCGGGCAGTCCCCTTTCCCCTCTCCTTCTCTTCCGACTCCCTCCCCTTTCCTACAGTGTGGTGGTGGTGGTGGTTTAGGCGAAGAAGGCTACGCCGGCGGTGGTCCGGGTTGAGAAGACCACGGCGGCGGTGGTTCGGGTGGAGAAGGCAGCGGCGGCAGCAGTGGTCCGGACGAAGAAAGCCGTGGCGGGGAGGACGGGCCTCCGTCTCCCGCCTCCCGGGCCAGCTTTGTCTCCGCCATCGGCTGCCCGGTCCACCTCCGCCTTCGCCGCCCACCTCCCGGACGAGCTCTGCCTCAGCCGCCCATCGCCCAAGAGAGCTCCGCCTTTGCCGCCAGCCGCCCAAGCGCGTGCGCGCGCACGAGAGAGAGAGAGAGTGACTAGGGATGGATTGGGTTGAGGGAGAGGTATGACAGATGGGCCTAGGGAGGTTTTTTAAATTTTGTTGCTGATTGGATTGTCATGTTAGTGTCACATGTGCAAGCTTAAGTCAAAACCACTCAAAACAGTGCTGAGGGAGTTTTTTTGTCTGGTATGAATAGTTGATGGTGTAAAATGTCTGATATTTCAGTTTAAAGGTGTAATTCGGTTAACCGTGATAGTTCAGGGGATAATTCGTACTTTTTTCTAAAAAGAAAAGGTAAAATATTGATTTATTCTGAGAGACGAAGGGAACAGCTTTATTGGAAAAAAACTACTTCTATCTATTTCCGAATCCGAATTCACTTATGCATGGATTGCTACATCAGGTGCTCGTCCGCTATTCCTTGTATAGACTTTTCGAAGGTGACCAATTATATGAGCAAGAAAGATGCTAGCTACACTGTGCTACGTAATACGTACAAACACAAGTGTGTGGCGACATCAACTGTCAAGAGGACAATGATCGATCCTACTATATATGACTATATATGCACACTGTTTGATTGGGATTCTCACTGCTACAAATTATTAATATATTGTGAAAGTGACAACGTTGGGATAATTAATTACTACGTACGTAATATGGCTGAGCTCAGGGGTTCAGCTAAGTTTCAAACTCAGTTTAGATGTTGCTAGCTGCTCTCTTGTTTACCACATGGCTTTTAAACAGCTAACTGTACATCTTTTGTAAATACTTTGTTGTATACTTGACATAATTTTCTCTAAAAAATCAAATCAGTCTATTTTTAAAGTTTATAATAATTAATATTTAAATAATTATATGCTAATAATTCGTTTTAGTTTCCGCACCACTAAAGTAGCTCAGCCGAAGTGCTATCTCGAATGGAGATCAAAAGGGAAACCTTCATTGATCAAGATTCAAAATGAATGATTATTGCTACTCAAAGACCTGCACAAATTTTTCAACATCAATACCTACCCTATAAAAGTCTATTACAGTCATCTTAATTACCCATTTCATTTCAAAATAAACAAACATATTACAAAACGTGACACATTTTACACAATATTATTAATGTGTCATGTAGCTCTCTAATATGGATGATAAAAACAAGGTAGCTAACATGTATTGGTTTTTTTAAGATAACGGGAATATTTTCATCTCTCTAGTCCGCACCGTTAATTTGGCAGACAATCAAGTCAATATAGCATCTATTGTTTGAATGCAATTTTGGCACAGCCAATGCAAAGAACAGTCATACTCTCAACATAAAGAGAAAAGCTCGGTTGGATTAGTAGAAATAATATCATCTTCAATCAAATTCAGCTATCAATATTGGAAGCATGTAGTCTAAATTCAGAAGATCCATGGATTGTCATTGAGCAAAACTAGATACTCCATTCGGTCAATATTATTTAACATTTCAGACAATAAAATCGGAATCACTCGCTAATTTTGAGTCCTAAACGTCATATAAAAGTAACTGGAGGGAGAATTTAGCTGTCCCAGACACTCAGGCTGAGTTCGATCGAGTAGGCATATTGGTTTGGTTTTTTCACCAGAGTCAAAACGAGAACAATGACCATTAGTGTATAATTAATTGAGTGATAACCATTATAAATTTTAAAATTAAATTTATTTGTTTCTTTAAAAAAACTTTACATGTATTTTTTTACATAAAAGACACCGTTTAGCTGTTCAGAAAATGTGCTAATGAAAAATAATGAGGAAGTTGTTGTTTTGAGTCGCTGAAAAAAACTTAGTCTCAACAAACGATGTAATCACTTTAACCGGAGAGTTGGACCAACTTGGTCCGCCTTTTCAATCAGATCGATCGAAAAGTTTTTTAAAAAATGATGTTTGGCATAGGTGGAAGTTGAACTGAAAATATAAGGGCTTGCAACGTGTTCTAGATTATATCTTTCTCGTAAGCAAAATAATTATTATCACTCTACAAGTTAATTAGAGAAAGGAAAAAAAAACATCAAACACATGAAACTCGTAAACCGATAGTAGCTGTACTAGTACATACTATACACTTGTTGAGACGTGTTGGATCACTTGGATGAGCTTGGTTCCAGCTCGTCCGACTATACGTAGGAGCAGATGCATGTCCAGTTTTCGAATAAACTGCAGCTAGCAGAACCACCCTACGTACAAAAACACAGAACGATAAATTAGTATTTAATTAATTAAGTATTAACTTAAAAATAGATTAATATGATTTTTTTGAAAAACTATTTTCTTATAAAATATTTGTTAAAAAAATACATAGTTTAACCGTTTAAAAAAAATGTGTATAAAAAGTGAAAGAGAGAAAGGTGAAAACTTTGACTAAAGACTCTAGTAGACCGGGCACTGGATACAAACAAATTACTGTAACGTGGAAGCCTCGTGTACCACCATCACATGCCCGTGTCGTCATGTCTCGCTCCTGCAGCGACCTCGTACGGGCATGTCGGCACGCCGCACCACATTAGCTTTAATTTGTCGCGTTGCGGCTCCCCGACAACTGGACCCCACGGCCACGTACGGCAAGCAAACTTTTGGTTTGCCTTCTATAGCAGCGGCGTATCTGTTTTCGTCTGCTCCAATATCGTCATAAAATAAATACTCGCCCTGTTCTAAAATAAATTAAATTTTATATCTAAATTATAAAAAATATTCGTGCGTGGTAACGGAAAACAGAAAAATGCAATCAAGATGATTTGGGTTTAATTTTTATGATATGAACCCCTCAAAAATACATATTTTTACATGGACATGTAAGGTAACTCGTTGATAATAGTTTTTTTTTTCCACCAGCTCCAACATGTTTAGTAAAAAAAAACTTTCTCGCAAAATGGAATAGGTATAGTAGTACATGTTTTCACTCGCTCCTTAGTTTAACGCTTTAAAATTATTCACCGTGACCATGCTATATCGAAAAGCATGATCGCAGAAGGCCATAAGTAAGGAAGCAATGTGAAAATGAAAAAGTAGAATATGCCTGTTCGATAGCATGCCAAACCATAGTTAGAGAGAGCGAGAAGTGAGGAGAGGATTGGAGAACATAATTGAAAGCAAACCCTGACACATATTACTGATATGACGTGTTTATTTTGCAATCTTGTTTTATAAACAGAAGAATCAGATTATACTCTAACACGAACTGCGCATTGTGCGGAACTCAATCTCGGCCGAACAATCAAATCCAATCCACCCAAATATAAAGAAATTCACAATCGTAATCTGACAGAAGAGTGCATATTGTCTCAGATTTAACCAAGTAAAAAAAAATAAAAGTTCATCATCTATTAATTTGTATCGCTGGTTTGGCTCGTTCGGCGGCATCGACGCGATGAGAAAAGCTTGGGTTAGCGAGGTTTAATTGCAGCTTTTATATTTTTAGCTGGACTTATTCGTTTTTTTTAACTTCCCTCTTGTTTGCATCATGCGGTGGATATCGTATCCGGCTCAACTTTAATTTATGTGTTTCTCTTTCCCTAGTCCGTACGTGGCGAGCAAGAGGAATCGATGCAGTCTGATACGATGGAGGGTTCGAAAAAAACTGCTTCGCGCACGAAAAAGAAATTCCTGACGTGAGCAACTACGGGCGAAAAAAATTTTCCACAAGTTTTACATTTTTCTTACTAACAAAAATATTTATGCGTTGCAACAGATAAAGACAATTTTCATGATTCATAAAAACTCTGTCAATTTAAATAATTCATGTAAAAAAGTTGATATACTCCTGGTCTCTATCTCACTCGTTCCGAGAGGATAAACAAGTATTTCTACCCATCTTTTTAATACATATGTCATTATGTTATCTAAATATTGTTACTAATTGGCTAAGTATAAATTGCTTGGGTCTTTTATATTACATTTAATTGTTAAATTACTGATTATAACTTTCTCTTTGACGCTTATACTTAGTGATTTAGCTGAAAGTAGTGGCGCACACACGTTAGCCCCGTGTCCAATCCATGGTTTTAGTCATCTCCCACATATTTGTCTCCATGCTGGCAATTGATATCGGTGAAGTTTTCTTTCTAGATTTGCTTGGGTGAAAAGCTACTCATGCACAATGATACATGTGCAATTCGTCAGAGAATCATAAATGTTTGTGCTACAACCAATATCGGAAAAAAAGTAAAGGTCTTGATGAAGTGGCCAGATAGTAGTACTCCTCCCTACTTGCGTGCCACTGAGACATTAAAACTTCATCGTTTATCTGATTATAAGCTGTAACTATTTACTAGCGATCAAAATATTTTTATACATAAAATTTTTATATACGTATTCTTCACGATTTAAAGTGAATACCTGAAAATAAATAATGACGATAACATCTCAAAATCAAAGTTTTAAAATTTAAATTATGGCAACAACCCTATATGCTAAAAGGCAAACGATAGTGCTGATACTCGAGTGACACCATTAACCTTTAGCTACAAAACTATAAATATGTGATAAGAAATGTTAACGACCGACAATTGTTGTGTTCACAGTTCCGAACTAGTTGGTTTGGGTGAAATTTTATAAACCTATATCTTAAAATCTTTCATCTTTCTCTGATTATATGTTGTAACGGTTTATTAGCGATAAAAAATATTTTATACATAAAATTTATATATATATCCTTAATGATTTAAAGGCAATGCTTGAAAATAAACAATGATAAAAACACCTCAAAATCAACTTTAAAATTAAGTTTTAAAAATTAAATTATGGCACCAACCCTATAAGCTGAAAGGCAAACGATAGGGCTGATGCTCTTGAGTGTTGACACCATTAACCTTTATGAAACTATAAATATGTGGTAAGAAATGTTAGTGACCGATGATCGTAGTGTTCACAGTTCTGAACTAGCTGGTTTGGGTGAAATTTTGCAAACCTATATCTTAAAATCTAGTGTGCCCAAACATCATTAATCTTTTTTTATTCCATCGAAAATTGATTTTACAGGATATGCGTTTATGATATCAACACCCCCTTCTCCTCCAAAAAAAAAAATGAAATAGTAGAAGAGACGACAACTCTCGGGATGATGATATCAGCATCAACCTTATTACTATATACACAAGTTCAATTAATTCCCATATATAGTAGTACATACACAAATTAATAGATTATTATGGAAATTAATCCCCATGATCTAACCAGAGCTTGTTGCAACTGGCTTGGCCAAAAAGTACATCAACGTGCCAAGCTTATTATATATTCAGAAAAAGGCAGGAGTAATTGATATGGAGAGCAATTAAACTTAATTACTGCTCCCTTCATTTCAAAATGTAGGGTGATATTGACTTTTCGCACAACGTTTGATCCATTCGTCTTATTAAAAAATATAAATATTATTTATTTTGTTATGACTTGTTTACCATCAAATTAAATATAATTTTAACTTATACTTTTATATATTTATATTATTTTTTTAATAAAACAAACGGTTAAACATTGTGTGTACTATCATATATTTTAAAAAAAAGACAGTATTAGCTAGATAAAGATTAATACGACCCTACAAGATTAATACGACCCTGCAAGATGCATTAATACATGCATGCTGGCACATGCATTAGTCGTCGATCTAGAGACGCTGCTCGTCGCCGGCGCCCATGAAAGAGTCGTCGACGGCGGCGGCGTGGGATGCTCTTTTCCAGTTGAGGTCCACCGTGTCGTCGTCGCAGCCGGCGGATGGGACATGGAGGGTTCCAGCCGCCGCCGGCGGCGACGCGCTCCTTGCGGTGGGCGTTCTGGTGGCCGCCGAGCGCCTGCGACTTGACGAACGTCCTGTCGCAGAAGAGGCACAGGAACAGCCGCACTTCCTTGCCGTCCACGCGTGCCGTTGGCGCCGCCGCCCAGTCCTTGGCGTCGCGGTTGCTCGCCGCCGGCGCCGCCAGCGACAGAGACACGTCCACCACCATCGTAGCTGATGCTGGAGATCAGGAAGCCAAGGATTCCATCATTCCATGGAAATATAATGAACCTGGCAACAAGTGGCAACTAGCTTTATGCCTATATTATATATCTATATGTACTAGTTTATATAATAGCTGTTTTTTTTTGCCAAATCTGAAATGTACTCTTGGTCTCTCCCTCTGCTCATCTACTCGCCGAAATGACAACTCTTAAGAGTCCGTTCATTTCAGCAACTGATCGGATGAGATTTTCCATGTTAAGGAAAATGAGAAATATCATTAACGAATGATTAATTAACTATTAACTATTACAAACTTTAACAATATATTTAATTTATTTTTTAAAAAAACTTGTATATATAATTTTTTGGCATGAAACACACTATTTAACAGTTTAATAAATATGACCACAGAAAATGAGGGAGTTGCTGAATCAAGCTACATACTGGTGTTTGTTACGATATCTCTTTTGTACTGGTAGTAAAAGTGGGATAAAAAAAGTATGGTAAAAAATCTAGATGATGCCTTACTCTATGCTACGGAATATATGACCATGAATTTATGTTTAATATTATACAAATGATTGATATATATATTTTGAAATATTATGAAAATTAGGCAGAAAAATTATGTTAATTTTACATATATGGAGTTCTAGAATATAATAAATGAGTAAAGTGTGTTGTCGCCTGCCGGTCCCTAAACTTATTCGATTATATCATCTAGGTTCTCGAACTCTCAAGATGCATTTTTAGGTCCCTAAACTTGTCAAAGTGTGTCATTTCGATTTTAAATTGCCACGATCCCTCCGGGATCCTACATGACACTCACGTGGCATGCCACAAGAGCGTTGGCTAATTTTCTTTTGTCTTTTTCTCCCCTTTTTCTTTTCTTCTTCCTACCTGTTCATGTGGGAAAGGAGAAGAAAACGAGAAGGGAAACATAAAGGTGTAGAAAAAAAGAAAAAGAAAATTTGGGACTAAAATATCCATGTGACATGTCACTTTAGTATCCATATGGCATTCCATGTAAACGTCACATAGGATTAGGGATCGTGGCAATTTGGGAACGAAATGACACACTTTAACAAGTTCGAGAATCAAAAGATATATTTTGAGAGTTCGGGGACCTAAATAACATAGGTGAACAAGTTTAGGTACATGCAATGCACTTTACTCTAAACTTGTATATGATGTGATATGCTTATATGAACTTTAATATGTAATAATAACCAGTAGATGATGATATGATATGTTTATATGTTTAACTTTAGAGATGGTGGGTAGCACAATTTTAATAGTAGAATATAAGTCAACTATAAATTTACGTGGATAAAGAGAACAAGGAAATGGAGAGTATTAGCTCTCATGCAAAAGGTTGGCTCTACACATGCTACAAGGTAAATGCATTAATTATATAGGTGAGAGAAAGAGACAAGAAGAAAATTAGAGATAATTTTATAGCTAATATACTAAAAATGTTAGCTCTAATATTACTTTTAGATTGACTTACAACTAGTAGTTAGCTCTACTATTAAACTTGGTCTAAGTGAGAGAAAGAGAGAGAAAAAAAATTAAAGATAACCTTATAACTAATCTATATATAATCTATATATATGTTCACTCTAATATTATTTTTAAATTAGCTCTAGCGGTTAGCTGGTATAGTTAAAAAAAGTCATTTTCAATATTGGTACGGTCTTTAAATACAATTCTTTGAATGCAACCACTAATTTCTATAGTAAAACATTTGAAATTAAATATATATAATTTATAATTTATACTATGAAAAAACAAATGATTTTTGAAAGGGAAAAAATATACTTCAAGAGTACAGGAGCCAAAAAAAATGGAAACAAATACTTTAATTGTTGTTGCCACTTGCCATGGGTGTTGTAATGTATGACAAGCTACTATTCTATAAGAGCAAGTTTAATATTAGGCTATAAATCAACTATAAAATTGTGCGCAGGAGAGATAATAAGAAAAATAAAAGTGTTGACTCTCATGCAAGAGCTAGCTTTTCACATACTTCAAATACACCGCCGCCCGTCGTTGCCGCTTCCGAGGTCGGCAGCGGTGGATCCGCCTACCATCGTCGCTCCTGAGGGCGGGGGCGGCGGATCCGCCCGCTCTTTCTACCGCCACCCGCCGTCGCCGCTCCTGAGGTCGGCGGCAGTGGATCCGTCCACCGCCGTCGCTCTCGAGGGCGGGGGCGGCGGATTTGCCCTATCCCGCCGCTACCGCCCATCGTCGCCGCTCTTCAGGTCGGGGGGCGGCGGATCCGCTCGCCGGCCGCCCACTCCCGTGGTCACCCGTCGCCCGCCAGAGAAGAGAAGGAGGAGAGAGGAGAGGGAAGGAGAAGAGTTGGGGAGAGGGAGAAGGAGAGGGAGAGGAAGAGATGGGGCCTAGATGAATGGGGAGAGGAAAAGAGAGAGAAAAATGTGCGATGGAGAGAAAGAAGGGAAGTGAGAGAAAAATGTGTGGTGGAGGAAAAATGGGAAAGAGAGAGAGGAGAGGAGGTGTAAAAATTTGAAATGCTAGGAGGTAAAAGAGATTGGAGATGATAAAAAATCTGTGAAGAAGATAAGGTATTTTCGCATGCGGAGGCCCTTAAGAGATCCGCATACGAAAATAGACTTATTTTTGCATGCGGCCCCTTAAAAAGCCTTAAGAAGCCGTATGCGAAAATTGGAGTCGATTTTTACAGACGTGACCAATTATGATATGTGTGTAACTTGTAACTTATTGGGATTTAGTACAGAAAAATCAGAATTCTTTAGTAGCGACGGATTATGTACACTCTGATATGACAAGTTTTTCCGTCCCGTTTTGTGTATGGCTTGTGCCGTTAAACAGATTGTTACCTCGAGGCTGCTTTCACTCGTAAGAAAATTAAGTGGCAACCAATCTGGGCGCCTGAGCCTAACCTCACACCAAACTTAGCTACACATATATATTTGGTGGGACTACACACCGGCTTATAACATTGATCACGCTGAATTGAAAGAGGGTGTATTCTTACTTTTCTCGTCAAAAGTTTATAATCTTTTGATCGAGTCGTCAATATTTTCATGCTTAACAAATGATGGTCACACTTAAATCCAAAGAATCTCGCGCTCCACGAAAACAGATAACCGAAATATATATACATGGAAATTAAACAAATGTGTACAAAAGAAATTAAATCACGATGTAATCATTGCTGTAATAGTTAGTATATATATAAAGTACGTACTATCAGAGAGTGATCTTACCATATGTTTTAATTAATAAATTGGTTGGAGATTAAGAGCCTAATTAATCGGTGAGTTAGGACCGCTCATTGCCACATATTTGAGCATTACTAGTTCGTCTTTCCATTGTATATCTCTAATCTATCACGTACGAAAAGTAAGGACATTTCTGGGATAAATACAATTGCGTTTGGGGACCTGTGTGATGACCAGTGTAAAAGAATCTAACTTTTCCATCATTGCGTGTGAAATTTCCGAAATGAGTAGGACTTACATTTAAGGAGGAGTTATTAGCCAAACAAACATGTAATGGCTATTTCAACTGAACCATGTTATTAATCCATATTTTTCTTTAAAAATATATAGTTCTTTAACAGATAGATTACTTTATTAAAACTCTATTTATATACGGGCACTTATACATATTATGGGTTGTTAAAGAGGACCCACGTGATCAGTATGGTAGACAATAGTAGTTCTAGTTATACATATTTTGATGAATGCTAGGATTACGATAAGTGTCACGTGGCATGTGGTGACAAGCAAGATAGGACCACTCAAAAAGTGAACAGATGTATTGACATTAAATATATTATTAAGTAGCACAATATTAATGATAATATGACACAGACCGAAACCTATTTTAATTGAACTATGTTAATTCCACATCTTCTTAAAAAGAAATCATAGTTGTTTAACATGCCACTTAATTATGTTATCAGAACTCTATTTATGAATGGTTATAAAGTTTTTGGCTGCTACAAAGGACCCACATGATAAGTGTCGACAGTGGTAGGTTTAGTAGTACATGTTTGGATGATTGCTGGTATTGTTGTCACTGTCACATAGCACGAGGCAACAAGCGAGGTAGATGCAACATGACATTATTATTGGCCAGATGTATTATGTGATGCTAAATGTGTATTGACATTAAAACTTTTAAAGTAGCATAATCTTAGTGATAATGTGATACAGAAAATCACTTGAACCACAAACTATTTTTTGAAGAAAACAATAATGTTGATATTTTGTAAGGACAAGTGGCTTTTAATTATGAATGTTGTAATGAGAATGGGCTGTTGGTTTGTGTCTCTTGGTTGACATAAAAGGTCACAAAAGATGTTTTCTATGAATGCTATGTTTATTGGCAACTTTTTTTTTCGATATCATTATTGTCTTGTTTTAATGAAAGAAGTAACCACTATCTATTATTTTTGGTAGGTGCCATAGATAAAAGGTATGTGTTTTCTTAACATTATTTTTTTACTTGCTCGTAGCACTTAGCCAGTAGCACTTAGCCACGTTTCTTATTGCCCTCGGACAACTAGTTATTACTATTTATTCTTTTATTTGACCCCTTTTTGACTTTTTTTATTATATTGCTTTTTCCTCCTTTCTTATTCTAGTCACCATTCTTCTTCCTTCACCTTTTAATTTGGAGGACTCCTCTTTATCACAAATCATCATGATATTTTAGGAAAGATATAGTGGGAGACTTTGTTGTAGATGATCGAGTAGGGGGATTAATTGACAGCGCACGTGACGGAGGGATGGGTCGGTTGGTGTTAGACCAGGTTATACTGTTCTAGTGGTGATGACTCCATAACCTAATAAGTAGGAGGCAAAGCATATATAATGGTAAAAGAATAAATACACAGGTTGGTAGTGATGGTGTGATAGATAAGGAGCATGACCTTAAACATGCTAAGAATGGTTCTATGCAGAAGAGCACGTGGGATGCTTTCATACGTGTAATATATGTGAAATACCATCAGAATCCTCTACTCCAGATCATGTAAGATGAAAAGAAAAAAGATATTAACTTTTTGTTGTCTCTCTTTGTTTGTGAATTAAATTAGTATGTTGGAACGCATAAATTTTACACGCAAAATAGAATGTTTCTTCTGTTTGATAGCGCGAATTAAATACTATTATTAATTAACTGATCGCGTACCATGCATGCAGCACTGCACCAAGCTAGCGACCATTTGCAAATATATTATGGATGTATGTATAATTCAAGTTGCGATACTCTTCATTACTAGAAAAAAAAATCTTCCTTTCTGTCACTAGCACTGTGAGAGCACATTGCCCTGTCACTTTCTCACTCAAAAACAAAAATACATATGTTGACGGCCAAATTGATGCATGTATTCTGTTGTGTTTGTCCCTAGTTCGTCTCCTGAGATGAAACATGCGCACCTGGAGTGTCGATCAGAAGCTAAACTTAATTATTGGTCCTTGATTTGTCAAACTATTATATGTACATCTTGTGCAAAAACGATGTTTCCTTCTGTCGTCCAATTAATGCATCACAAGAACTTTATATGACACCCGGACACAGAATCGATCGTTAGTTCAACAAGATATGGATTGATCATCTACTGGTGCTAGCGATCGATCGAAACAAATTAAAGTCTTTCTCTCTCTCTCTTCCGTTCACAGAAGAAGAAGAAAAAACAAGAACAGGTCTCTGTCCGTCGTCGTCTCTGCTTCCGGCGAGATTCTCTGCCGCGGCAAGCTAGCGGCAGCTAGCCGACGGCCGGCCAGCCGGGCCATCTCCCACTGTAGCCATTGATGATCATGTAAGTTGAGCATAATTTCTCCACTGTTACCTTTTGTACGACGAACAGTTAATTCCTATGATGAATGGAAATGGATGGAACATGGAAGGTGAATTTTGGTGATGCAGTCAGGCTCAGCAAGCACGAAACGAGTACGAACCAGGAAAAAAAGTGCTGAATATAATTGGAAAATCGAGATCGATCAAACTGCTCAATTAAAGTTTTTCTTGGCTGAATTATATTCCTTCGCGCACTGATCGATCGATGGTGGGGCCAATCAGTCACTCCAATGGCGTACCACCAACCAACTAAATGTAGATCGTTTTGGACCTTTCGACTGCTTTCCTAAATTTAAATCATTTTGGAACGTATAAGTTCGTCTATGGTGAATAAACTTCAATTCCCTCATAAATAAATTAGTTCGTATTTTCTCATGCATGTTTTTTTAGATAATGAATAAAATCCGGTCATTACTGATGCTATAGTCACTTATCACATAGTTTCTTGACTGACACTACTACAACATAGATTTTTTTGCAAACGATCAAAATGTATTTTCACAGATGGTTGGACGGGCCACATGGAAGAAAAGGTTTGCGAAAATCGTGATTTTCGCATGTGGCGCTTAAGCCGACCCCATGCGAAAAGAAAAAATCACGAAAAAAATAAAAATTTTAAAAATAAAAAAAATACACCGTCGCCGCCGCCGGCCTGCCTCCGTCCTCGTCCTCCAGTCGCCGCCGTCGTCATTCTCATCCTCCAGCCGTTGCCGTCGTCGCCGTCGTCCTCCACCCACCGCCGCCGTCGTCCTCATCCTCCTGTCGCCGTCGCCCTCGTCATCATCCTCCTCCCTTCGTTGCCGGCGGATCGGGGCGAGGGAGGGCACCGATTGCCGGATCGGGACTGGGGAGGACGGCGACCGACAGATCGGGGCGGGGGAGGGCCGCCGCCGGCGGATCAAGACGGGGAAGGGCGGCGACCGACGATCCGGGAAGGGGAGGACGATGGCCGGCGGATCGGGACCGGGCGGGAGAGGGCCACCTCCGTCGCCCACGCCCGTCCCCGCCGTGGCCCTCGCTCGCCGCCGCCCGCTCCTAGCGCCTCCTCGTCGGCCGCGCCGCCCGGCACCCGACGGCCGCTCCTGCTCGGTGAGAGAGAGAGAGGAGAAGAAGAGAAAGAGAGGGAGAGGAGAGAATGAGAGAGAAGGGAGAGGTGAAGTGGAAAATTTTGAAGTGTTGAGAGGAAAAAGAAAGAGGAAGGGAGAAAATATCTATGGAGAAGAGGAGGGTATTTTCGCATGCGGACCACTTAAGAGGTCCGCATGCGAAAATCTAGAAGCCGCATGCAAAAATAGAGGTCGATTTTTGCAGACACTACTAGTTACGATCCGTTTACAATCTATTGGGGTCCTCGTATAGAAAAATTATTTTTGAAGTAGTGTGAAAACCAAATATAACAATTTCTAACAAAGTATAAAGAGATAACACAATAATGAACGCCACCATCACGAAAGAGAAACAACTTATTCAAAGAACAATCCTATTGTTAAATCTCTATCCAAAGTTGACAAAAATTTGCATGACAGTTGTCTTCAAGTTTCGACATGCAGCGTGAATTGTCACCATGTCATCTTCGCATCTTTGTAGTTGGGCCTAGAATCAAAGCCAGTATGTTGCTTTGAAGAATACCTGCATTTAACCTTTTTTTTTGATAATGACCTGCATTTAACATTTAGTTGATGTTTTGTCAAAAACCATGTCATATACTGCAAATAGACAATGATGTTTTATAAGCTATTTTCTTAACTATTTCTATTCACAAAATCTAAAATGACTTGAATCATTTAAAACTAGAGGGGGCAATTGATGGTACACATATTGATCGAGGAATAACTTTAGAGAGAAAAAAGTAAGTTGAAAATTTTCAACGATTACCCTAATCTTTTCCTCAACCCTATGATGATATGATTTGATCCATCCACTCAATGTCGATTAATTCGTCCTTGTTTGGATGTGCCTCTATATATCTAGGCTATCCACGTCTATAGGGTGCAAAATTCAACTAATTAAACCTTAATCCCATATGGGTACGTCAGGATTAAGGTGACACATTAGGCACATGAAGAACCTATAGTACTATAAATCCCACACTTTCTTTGTTCTTTATTGAAAAGTTTTAAGTACCATATAGAAACAGCTTAATTTGATCCAACACTACGTGCAACATATATGGAGAATATCTAACAAAGTGAATAGAATTCAGAAGCTCGGGCCAATGACACATGAATGCATATATTCATTATTAGGTACATTTGCTAAGGCTCCATAATCACACATGAACGTCTATAAGGAATGCTCTATTGGAGCAACGAGTTGTCACACTCAAGAATCATAATCACAAATAAATCTCAAATGCCTATATTAATTGGGGATCTAAAAGACATGTAATTGAGAAATTGTTGGACCACTTGGAGGCTAGAGTACATAATCAAACGATGGCCGGTTTGCAGATAAAAAGTAAACTTACTCTCTCTTTTTTTTTTGTATTGGCGAGATTTAGTTGCTGCCAAAAAGGTAGTATCACTAGTACACAAACAGCTATAGGTGTCGGTTGGGAACCGGCAATAGATGCCGGTTTCCCAGCCGACATCAATTGGTCGGCACCAATGACACTAGGTCATTGGTGCCGGTCGTAGAACCGGCACGTTTGTGCTCTCCCGGATTTAAAAAAAAAAGAAGCTGGCTCCTAGCCGAGCCGATGCTTTCACAGATCACAAATCAAATCCATCACAGATCATCATCAACAACAATCATAGATGCACTAACCGGCGGGGTCCCTCTCCGCGCGAGGTCGTCGCCGACCGCCGAGCCCCTCTCCGCGCCGAGGCAGTCGCCGGCCGCTGGGTCCCTCTTCACGCCGAGGTCGCCGCTGGGGTCCCGAGCTCGTGGGAAGGCCGCTCGTTGCGGGCGACGCTGCTTGCCGGCTAGGAGAGGGGGCGCGGGGAGAGGAGGAGGGGAAGGTGCGGCGGACGGAGGAGGGGAGGGCAAGGGGGAAGGGAGGGGAGGGAGGGGAGGGGAGGCGTGGCGGACGAAGGAGGGGAGGGGGAGGGGAGGCGCGGCGTACGGAGGAGGGGAGGGCGAGGGGGAGGGGAGGTGCGGCGGACGGAGGAGGGGAGGGCGAGGGGGAGGGGAGGAAGGGAAGGGGAGGCGCCGCGGACAGAGGAGGGAGGGCGAGGGGGAGTGGATGTGGATAAGGGAGGCGTGTGGTGGAAGATGTGGATCGCAGTCGGCCGGCTCGGCTCGCCAGTGTCGGCTCAGTTTGGTATAGGTGCTGGTTTTTTAAAAGAACTGGTACCTATAATATATTATAGGTGTCGGTTCTTTTAAAAAACCGATACTTATAGTATTGGTACCGGTTTTAACTAATGAACCGGTACCTATATTCTTTAAAGGTGCCGGTTCTTTATTTTTTTTATCGTGCGAAGGTGGAAAAAGGCCTATAGGTGTCGGTTTTAAATGAACTGGCACCTATAAGACCGGTCCCTATAAGGGTTTTTGTAGTAGTGTATGTGTTAGTTTCAATTTTTAGCACAGTGTACGAATCAATTTCAAAAGTGTGTAGGCTTTAATTGATTTTGCTAATCAAAATTTAGGTATATAAGGCCAATATTTTGACAACAAACAAATAAATAGTCGACCACGAATAACCCTTTTTTTTGTTTTAGGTAAATGCCGAATTAGTGAAGTCACTATTGTTGTTTATATGTTCAAATTATGAAGGGACAGGGTTCATGCCAGGACGCCACATGTCACATAGCCGTTGGGCAATGTCTTTGCACACAATGTAACTATGCCATTTCCGTACAAGCAATGAGCTGGTGAGATCCCGACCATCTATCTACCAACCTGAGTACGGAACCATTGCAGGACACGAATATAGCCTAATTAAAATCATGTAAAATAAAAGCAGTACGTTAATGAAGTAGGATGAGCAACTTATTTATGGGACTGTACAAATTTTGTTATACTTTGCTGTCTATATTTGCCATTGTAAAACAAGAAAATTACACTAATTTATGTTTAAAAAACCACCTAAATTCATCCACAAAATAGAAAACAAAAGCAAACCAAACTAAAGTTACAATTCAGAGTACATCTCATCAGTTCTGGTTTGAAAGGGTCATATATCAGTATTGGTTTCGCAATAACACCTTATACATGACACTGATAACAAGAAATCATCAGTATTGGTTTTAAAACTAGCATATTTTAATAGAGGTTTCATATTTTTAATTATGTGGTATATGAGTTTAGGTAGCATATATACAACAAATAGCAAACAGTCCAGAGAATAATGGCACTGTTTGCTATGACCAATATCAGGTCAAGTAGTCAAACACGATTTGTTGGGATTGTGGAACATGCATGTACTTTCTTTGTGATGATGTTGATGTTTTGACATACATTTGAACATCTATTATATAAAAAATATAAATCATACTTAAAATATATTTAATAATAAACCAAATCATAACAAATTAATAATAATTATATATATTTAACTAAACAAATGGTCAAACACGTGGCCCAAACTAAAGACGATGCTACATTTACATTTGGTTTTTGTCGCACATATATACAGGCGTGCATGTGACCGCAATACTGAGTGTCCTCTATCAAGGAAAAGTCAGCCTCTTATTATTATTCTTTTGAAATTTTGGTAGCAAAAGAACCTTCACGATTTGATGATAAACTTGAGCTAGCTAGCTATTAAAAGTTAGCCATTAATTAAAGAAGCCAACCATGATATGCATATGAGTGATCATCAATTGCCAGCGTGTTCTACATCGACGAGTTGAAGCTAGCTGGCCTGAACTTTTTACATCTGCAGAATAAAAATGGAGAATTGAATCTTTTGCTAATCTAAAGAATGCCCATTAATTATTAGTACTATGTTTTGCTATGAAACAACAACATTTGATTTCCCCGAAAAGAATAACAACAGCAACATTTGCTTTCCTAAAGAAAACAGCGACATTAATTAATTTGAGACTACATGCATGAGTGAACAAGTACTGTAGAGCCCATTTTGTATGTACATAAATACTACTAGCATATTAAATCTATCTAAAGCTATAATGAAGATGACCGGATCAATGCGTATGTAGTACCGGTGCATATAAATCGAAATCATCATGAATTAATTAGCTGTCGACATAACATATATACCACTTTCACTTTTTAATAAATAATACCGTTAAATTTTATACACACGTTTGATCATTCATTTTATTAAAAAATTAAAAAATTAAGATGAATATTATTTACTTTATTGTGAGTTATTTTATCAATAAAAATATTTTAAGCATGATTTTGTCTTATATATTTGAACAATATTATTAAATAAAACAAATTATTAAACATGTGTTAAAAGTTAACGAAGTCATCTAAAAATAAACGAAGGGAGTATAATTGAAGCGCAACGCACAAACATAGATTACAGTACACGTACTCCAGATGCAACCATGGTAATTAATTACGGGCGCCATACAAGATAATCAATATTCCAGTACAGTGCCAGTGGAGAGGTAGCTAGCTTAGCTAGAGCCTGAGCTCGAGGTCCAGCTTCTCGCCGCCGTCCACGCCCTTCTCGGAGGCGCCGCCGTCATCGGAGGCCATCCACCCGCAGCCAATACCGTGCCTCGACGACGGCGGCGCGGCCGCCGCCGGCGTCGCGAAGAGCAGCCCGCCGGCGTCGGCGCCGCGGCCGTGTGGAGCCCCGGCGATGGTGGCATGATTACCGCCGGAGCCCGGGACGACGCCGCCCCACGCGTATGGGCCGGCGGCGCCGCCGCCGCCGGGGTCGTGGCCGCCGTCGTAGACGTAGGGGTTCCAGCTGCCACCGCCGGCGACGCGGTCCTTCTTGTGCGCGTTCTGGTGGCCGCCGAGCGCCTGCGACTTGAGGAACGTCTTGCTGCAGAAGAGGCACGGGAACAGCCGCGCGCCGCCGCCGCCGCCGCCCGCTTGACGACGAGAAGACTCCATGAAAGAATGACTAGACAACCCACTTGTAGCTAGCTAGCTTCTCCCCCTTTTGATCGATCGATCGATATTAATGGAGATGGAAGCTTTTTCTATATTGGGGAAGCAACAGAGATGCAGCTGTAGCAGGAGTATCATATCTAACTATCTATATATGGAGTGACATCTCAACAAGAAAAAAATGTATGCAATGGGAGAGGGGTCGACATGGACGGATGAGCCGCCCTATTTACCATTTTTATATATATACTAGCGGATGAATATATCGCGAACCATTTCTACGTTCAACTAGTCCCAGCCAGGTTCACTATTTCGATACGAAATTTTAAGTCTACTAATATATAGGTCTCTGTAGAAGGTGGGTTCTATAAATTTACAGTCATCTAAGTCCCAGCCAAAGTTTATAATTTCAGAACGAACTTTCAGTTGTACGGAAAGGTCTTGTTAAAAGGTAGGCTCTGCAAATAATTTTGAAGTTGTTTGAATCAATCAAAAGTTTATTTAAATTAATCTAAAATTATGTCCTTCCATGTACCCTGATCATGGCGATTATTCCTCCTCCCAACCTTTCACGCTTCAATGAATTACCGGTATGTCACCTTATTGATGTTGGAGAGGCCACAGTCATCATCAACAGCGAGTTCCCTGCATGCGGCCTCCTCACTCTCTCTCCTAATTTTTTTTTCTCACCGAACCGTCTGTAAATTGTGTAAAAATTGTCCAAAACATGAGAAAAAAAACTGTGTAAATATAATATGAGAAGAAAAACTGTGTAAATTGTCCAAAACGTAATCATAAGCCATCTTTCGAATGGAGGAATCTTTACTGACAGTTTAAAGAAAAATACACTAATTTCTTTTTTCAAAAAACCATGTGTTCAAAACGAACCCTTATAAAAGAAATTAAGACACAGTGGAGTACGTAACTCAGTAGTAGTACAACCTACCAAAATTGGTTTAATTTCATTGTTGACGTTTAACTATTAATTACCAGTATAGTGGGTTAGTTTTAATTTAAAGCACAACATAGGCACGATATATATCGATCCATGGATCTATATTGATTATACTGTGCGCACTCACTAGCAAAGATGTCGTTGTATAGTCAGATGGGTCCATCGATGATATAATTAACGAGCCAACGAGGATTCAAAAGCGGCAGCGACTGCATATGCCTGCCCTATTGCAACAGTGGCCATTTAAATCAACCTGCAAGAATCCCTGCAATGGCGTGTCGATGCTGCTGCTGTTGTTCTACGCCATGACAGCAACCACGTACGGGATGATAGATGCTTGTGTTTTGCTTGATGCCCTTCAATTCTCTTCACTAGTTTTTCTCAAGGCGCCGCCCATTGGAGAATATTTTTTTTAGTAAAATAAGGATTAAAATCCGTCTTCTACGTTTAAATCGGATGTACACAACCAACGCACGATTTGGAGATTGTATATTAGTATTTTTGAAGGAAGAAATTTTTGCTGTGAATCAGTTTCATTCATGGACAAATTTTCTAAAATTATTTAGTTCCAAAATATGGCTCACTCACACATATCAAATATAATGATAAGTGTATTTCTACATGCTACGGCATTCCTTTTGCTTATATTGTGGATATGCTTGCACACCACACGTATGTATACTCGTACTCTTAGGCCTGTATGCCATGTAGGTCCCGTTTATGCTGAAACGAAACTACAGATGAAAATTTTCATTTCCATGACACGTTTTTCAAACTGCTAAACGGTGTGTTTATACGAAAATTTTTTATATGAAAGTTGCTCTAAAATATTAAATAAATCTATTTTTTAAGTCTGTAATAATTAAAACTTAATTAATAATACGTTAATGTCATTTTGTTTTACGTAAAATACTTAATTTTTATCTTCATCTTTAATCTTGACGAGATTAAAACACCACCGTAATTCATTTGGGATGTTTTCTTGTTTTCAATTTTCCCCGCTCCTTAAATAATTAATTGAGCATCAGGCACGTGGGTGGGTGGCCCACATCCGAGCCCTCTTATCTGGCAAACCAGTGGTGGGCCCCACTAGCTTTGTCGGATCCGGCCGTACGGAACGCCACGCAGTGGGGACGGAGTGGAGTGGAGCTTAGCTAGCGTCTTAATTTGTCGGCACGCGTGCGTGTGTGTGAAGTGACGACGCTGACGTCAGCGAAGAAAAGTCGGCAAATCTTCCCTTCTTTTGGAAAGCATATGAAGGGAAGGGACCAACATTATTAATGCGACAACTCAACGATCCTGCCGTCCATCCATCTTCAAGCTTGCTTCGTGAGACTCAACAAGTAATATAACTGGGTTTCTTCCGTCTACCTCCTGGTTTCGCTAATCCACAATCGTTTTCGGAGCTACACCTCAAGCCTTACGCCGAGCTCGTTTGAATGCTTTTCCAACTCACATCTCTCATTTTTCACACACACGTTTTTTAAACTGTTAATTAATGTATTTTTTAAAAATATATATATGAAAATTGCTTTAAAAATTATATTGATTTATTTTTTAAAAATAATTAGCTAATATTTAATTAATCATATGCTAATAGACTGTTTCGTTTAACGTGTTTGGAAAAACAGTTTTCAACTTTCAGTCACGAACACAGCCTTAAACTTGTCTGTATAATCATAGTTAGATTTTTTTTCTCAATTCGCCACTATTTTTTTTAAGGAAAAACCTAAACTTCTTAGTTGATCCCTGTCTAGGAGAGTTGGTAATTCCTGACTTCGCCTCTGTTCTGCAAATGTGTCAGTAATCGATCGTGTTGATTAATTAATTAATTGATTATATTTCTGTTGTTTACGGTATATAAATGTGGTTGACTTATTGTGAATTTCAGAGAATTCATCTTCCAAACATGTCCATGCTACATTGGTAGAAAATAATGCAATATGATACAATTTAGTTTGAATTAAATTAATTTAGTACGAAATACGATATAATTCCTGACTTTGTACTGGTACCCCAATCCAACAACTGGCAACCATCTGCTCGCCGCCCTAGAATAAATTCATTTTTATTTTTTTTCATTTATCCCAAATAATTTTATTTTTAAATAATCGTTGTATTAGAGTTTGTAAAAAAATAATTATATTGAAAGTGGATAAAAAATAAATAATTAAATTGTGATTTAATAAAGTGGAGGCATTATATTTTTTTTATTTTATATTGGTGTGTATAGAATGGATGAAAAATAAACTTATTTTATTTTGAGCCGGAAGTAGGAGTATCACCTATACGAATCCGCCTCTCCTTTAACGATGATTTTGAAAGGTATTATAGTGGATCAGAGTTAGAGTACGAAGACCACTTGTGCTTAAGAGGATGAGAAAATAAGAGAGACGGCGTTTTGAATGGACATGCATGTATGAAAATCTCCCTATCATAAATGGGTCTCACAATTACTTTAGATCCCACGTAAAACCAAAACCAAGAAGCATGCCCAGCTTTGTAATCCCTTATATTTTAGGACGGGAGGAGTATTATAATTAGCTTTGACTTTTTTTAGTTAAATATTTAAGTTTTATTAAGTTTATTAAAAATATATCTATATTTTCAATACAAACCAAACATATTATTAAAATATATTAAATATTAGTTTCAATAAAACTAATTTAATGGTTTAGATATTGCTAAATTTTTGTGTAAATGTGATTAAACTTAAAAAAGTTTGACTATGAAAAAAATCAAAGTGGTTTATATTATAAAACAGAGGGATTAATATAAAAGCATTTATTTTTATGATTTAAGTTTTTACACAATGTAAATATTTCTAGGACACTGATTTCAATGGACGGGAATTCAAACATTTGCAACCAATTAGGTGCTTAATTAGAAGAAAAAATCAAGCAATTAAAATTTTCAAATTTTGATGATGGAAAATTATTGTTCTCTTAATCTTTGTCCATTTTTATCACATTTTTTCCGCGGAAACGACGGGTTTTATCTTAGTATATGTTGTACGTACCTACAATTTGTCTTTTCCTTTTCTTTTCTTGCAAATGATTTGCCATAAACAGGCCTAGCCCAAGCCTATGAACGAAGGTTGTGGATTCATTAGACCTAAGGCCCAATAAAAATACAGCCCATGAGGCAATGATGCACATGCGAACACAGGTCCATAAGTAACATGGCGAACCCACCTAAGCGCTATTTTTAAGACATTTTTAACCATTCGTTTTATTTAAAAATTTTATGTAATTATCATTTATTTTATTGTGACTTGATTTATATCAAATATTTTTTTTAGCATGACTAAACTTTTTATAGTTACACAAAATTTTGAATAAGATTAATAGTGTCAAAAAAATTGAAGGACGTCATATATTAAAAAAAGAGGTACTACATTAACTAGCACAGCAAAAAAATTTTGGCACTATGGGCCTTAGTTGCATATCTTTGCCAGGTCTAAGTAATACCCGTTATTGATATTGGCACATTAGTGTCAGCACTAACTAAGATCGTGCATTAATATATTCATATCAGTGTCAGATTTTATAATTAATTGGCACTGACGTGTGATTCCGATATTTTTTATTTTTAGAAAGGGAAAGATGTGTGGTTTTGGAAATTAATTTTGTCGGCAAAAGTGCTAGTAATGATTAATTTAGTTAAAAATAAATAAATAGTACATGCATAAATAATATCCGGCATAGTTCTACTTCCCAGTTCGATTAATTACTAATCTCCATCCAAATTCGTTTCTCTGGCTCAACAAAAGAGCAATCTTTTTGCATGTGTTTTGATGGGGAGGAAAGAATCTTACTATCATTAGGCGACCACGGCGCCTGAGCGCCTGACGGCTCGACACAACACACATCACTCGGAACTTACTACTTCAATCTAAATGTACGACGACATTGAATTTTTTATATAGTTTTAATTATTTATTTTATTAAAAAATTTATATGAGAATAAGTCCTTAAAAAGTATGAAAAACAAAATAATACGAAGTAACGGAAACATCAAGAAAAAAAAAGATCGATTAATCCATTTGTAAGTGTGTATGAAATGTAACTGCTATCTAAACAATTCACATAATCACACATGCAAAAAAAAATTATTACAGAGATATTCATATATATTAGCTACTAGTATGCATTATTAATTCATTCGCAAGTAGCAATCAAAACGAGGTGATAGTTGAAATTAATTTATAGAGGAAGAGGCATCGTACGCCGTCAAGCTAGCTAGAGCCTCAGCTGGAGGTCGACCTCCTCGCCGCCGCCGCCGACGGCATCATCTCCTCCGTCCTCCCGGGAGGCCACGAAGGAGGCACCTACGTCGTCGGACTCGCACCCCATCATCGGCCGCCAGCCGCGATTATCTCGCCAGCCGGAGCCGGCCGCGTCGCGGCTGATGCCGCCGCCGTGCCCCGCGAAGATCAGCCCGGCCGTCGCGAGGCCGTGGGGTGTCCCGGCGACGGGCGGCGGCATCGTCGACGCGGCAGGACAGCCGCCGGAGTCCGCGGGGGCCCAGCAGGCGTACGGGTCACGCGCCGCGGTGGTGGCGGCGGCGGGGTGGTTGCCGCCGTTGCCGTAGACGTAGGGGTCCCAGTAGCCGCCGGCGACGCGGTGATCCTTCTTGTGCGCGTTCTGGTGGCCGCCGAGCGCCTGCGACTTGTGGAACGTCTTGTCGCAGAAGAGGCACTCGAACAGCCGCGAGCTGCGGCGGCCGCGGCCACGGCCGCCGCCGCCGTGACGACGACAAGGCTCCATGAAAGAGTATAATATTAGCGCTTACTCGATCGATTAATGGAGGTGGAACTTTTCCTATATTTGGGAGGGAAAGGAGTGCTCCTTCAGTGGAAGCAGCAGTACTACAAGGGAGACACTGAGTATCCATCCATTTTTTATGTACTGAGAGTCACTCTTTTACTTCCTCCGTCCAAAAAAATGAATCTAGAACGAAATGTGAAGTTTTCGTTTTTTTATGAAATGAAGGATGTGGGAAAAAGAGGAAGAGGTCGACGTGGACATATGACTAAAATTAAGGCTTTGTTTATTTGTGAGGGTTAGAAACCTTACCTCCTGACACGTATAACGGAATAATGGATTGTCACATAATTAATTAAATATTATTTTCTCTATCTCAAAATATAAGACACAATATTTTTTTCTCATGTCTCATAATATAAAACGTGTATACATACATGCATACATTAACTAGCACCTCTTGGTTGTCTAAATTTGGTTTGTTTTAAATCTTCTATTAATAAGCCCCCCAATCATATTAATTGCATGTATAGATGTGATTTAATTAATGAGGTGATTATATTTTTTTTGTCTTTGTGTTTGAAGTGGTTGAGCCTTATATTTTGAGATGGAGGGACTAGCTTAAAAATGATTTTTTCTATAACTTTTTTTTTGCAAAACAGTACTCTAGAAATGATTATATTTATAAATAAATTTAAAAGTTTGAAATTGATTTTTTTTGAAACGGAGGTTGTTCTCCTTAGGATGATGGTCAAAGATATTCAATTAAGATTATTTAAGGATGACATAAAAGATAATGACCATGTCACTACTACAAAAACCCTTGTAGGGATCAGCCTTATAGGTGTCGGTTCATTTAAAACTTGCACCTATGGGCCTTTTCTCACTTCCACACAGTGAAAAAAAAAGAACCGACACTTTTAAACACCTAGGTATCGGTTCTTCAGAAAAAACCGGGATCAATACTATAGGTACCGGTTTTTTAAAATAATCGGCACCTATAATATATTATAGGTGCCGTTTTTTAAAAAAATTGACACCCATGAGAACTGACTGATCCGAGCCGAGCCGATCAGCCGAGCCGAGCCGATCAGCCGGCATCGCATAAGAACCCACACGCGATCCATCCGAGACTGGCCTGGAGTCCTTATCCTCCTCCGTTTCCCTCCTCTCTTTCGCTCTTCTTTGTCCTTCTCTCCCTCTTTGGCTAGGAGGCGGCAAGCGGCGGCACCCGAGAGGGGATGGCGGGCGATGGCGGCGCGCGCACTCCCCTCCGCCTGATCCGGTGGGAGGGGAGGTGGCAGACGGCGGTGCCCAAGGGGGAGGCGGCAGGCGGCGGTGCCCGAGGAGAGGCGGCGGGTGGCGGGCAGGGAGGCGCCCTCCCCTTCTCCAGATCCGGTGGGAGGGGAGGTAATGGATGGCTGCGGTGCCTTCCCCTTCGCCAGATCCGACAGGAGGAGAGGCGACAGGCGGCGGCGCCCAAGGGGAGGCGGCGGGCGGCGGGCGACGACGCCCAATGGGAGGCGGTGGATCCCCTTCGCCAGAGAAGCCCAGTAGCCAGCGGCCCAGCTAACGTCTTCTCCCATTCTGTGATGTTTTGTCGATGTTTGTCGATGATTTTGTTGTTGATTCATTCTGTGATGTCAACTCGATTTAATTTTGATGACGATTCTTTTTTGATTTGGGGATTTCAATTTGATTTTGAGATATGATGAGCAACTCGATGTGGGGTGCGGTGACGCCGTTGGTGAGTTCGGCTCGATTTGAGCCGGCTCTTTTTTTTTGGTTCGTGTGAATGTATAGGTGCCGGTATCTTCTATTGGTGCCGGATGAAAATCCGGCACCTACGAACCTTTGCAAACCGGCACCTATCTCATATTCTGTAGTTGTGTGTAGTGACTAATCCCAGGATTACTGCTAGTACACAGTTATAATTTAGTCCCATCACGATTTAACGGATTATATTTTATTTTTTTTATTAATGTGATAATTTTGAAGCGTTCCAATCAAATGTGGTGTTTTTTTGGCTATTTCTATAATATAATAGGTTTGCACGTGCAACAATATTTGAGATTATTGCTTAGTTAAAGAGTCCTAGAAACATCTGTATAATTATTTGACAACAAATCGAAATCCTAAAACCGTTCACGTACGTAGTTAAAACAGATCATATGGATGAAGTTACCAAGTACACCTACCAAAAATGGTTTAATTTTCATAGCCGATATTTAACTATTACAGGTAGGGGTGATCTATACTTAATTTACCCAGTACTCACTCACAAGCTGCAGCTACTGTACGTCGTCCTTGTGCAAGTACTAACACACACAGGTTGGAGTAATTTAAATCACCCGGCCTGCAAATTAATTAAAGGGATCCCTGCAATGGCGAAGCAACAAGCGTCAAGAGTCAATAGCAGCTGCTTCTGCTCATGCTGTTCATGGCAGCTGCTGGTATGGTACGCCATGATAGCGACCACGACAAAGACGAACGTACGGAGAGATGATGCCTTCACAGTTTTCCTCGAGGCATCACTCATTGGAGCATCTAGCCGATGCTCCAGCTAGACTAGCTTGCTCTCGCATCAATCTCTACGACTGTTTATTGCCCCTATCCATAGTGTATATTGTCTCTATCCACAATCATAGTTAGAAATTGTTTTTTCAAGAACATACAGCGAATGTAAATATAAACATTAATTGTAGCATTCAAATTTTGTATACAAATATATTATATTCGTTCAAAAATATAGTAACTTTTAGCTATGATAGAAGTTATTATATTCTACAATAAAGAGAATAAGTATTTTTAGAAATAACTTAAGGCAGAGGAATCCAAAAATTTCAACCAGTCGGATCAGTTGTGAAATCGAAGCAATTCAAAATTCAGCCAAGTAGATAATTGCAGGAATTCGAGAAAAGGCATTCAAAAATATTTTCCTAGTCCTAATATTTGCTAAACAACATAGAAATATTTATATTAAGCTTGCATTAATTTTTTCAATTGTTCCTTGTCCCTATCCATCGTGTGTAGATAACTAGAGACGGTCTATTTCAGATTGTGAAAAGGAAAAGAAAATTTTAAATTTTAGAACTTCAATTTAGCGATTTTCAGTCCTTTTTGAAACCACTGTGGTAGAACTATCAAGTCACCTTGAATAGAATTATTCTTTTACCTCGCTCAAGTGTCTCCGGCTTATAAGTTAAAGCTAAAAAAATACCTTCTAAACAGACCCTTAGTTTGTCGATTTTTTTTTAACTTTTTTAATTTCTAATTTTAAAAACAAACCTTTTTAAAAATTATTTTCAAGATCCGAACCGTGGCTACCATGCCACCTAGATCGGTCGGGTGACGTGACAATATTATTTTGTTATACCAAGATCTGGTGTGACCAAAAAGTTTAGATTTTGATCATATATTTTGGAATGGTTTGTTTTTAAAATAAAAAATTAAAAAGTTTAAAAAATAATAAAAAATATCGTTTGTCCAGCTTGCCTCTCGATGGGCCCTAGGTCGGTATGCATCACATGATGAACAGGTGGTAACTAACACTCTCTCGTGTTAACTGTACAGTGACTTGAGCTTTTTGGGACATAGGAGTTTTCATGTGAAGTAGTTCAATTTTCAGAAAATTTTACTAACTTTTTTTTAAAAGTATGATGTCGTTGACTTTTCACATCACATTTGATCGTTTGTCTTATTTAAAAATTTAATATAAATATATCAAAGTATAAGTTAAAATTATATTAAATTTGATGATAAAACAAGTCACAACAAAATAAATGGTATTTATATA
Source organism: Oryza officinalis (assembly GCA_008326285.1). Classification (NCBI taxonomy): domain Eukaryota; kingdom Viridiplantae; phylum Streptophyta; class Magnoliopsida; order Poales; family Poaceae; genus Oryza; species Oryza officinalis. The sequence goes on from BDMV01000007.1 coordinate 5,296,737, forward strand.
TTTTTTTAATAAAACAAATGGTCAAACGTTATACGAAAAATCAATGATGTCATACATTTTAAAATATATTAAAACAAATGATCAAACGTTATACGAAAAATCAATGATGTCATACATTTTGAAATGGAGGGAATACATATCAAAGACGTTACATGAATCAAAGGCATGTACCAAAGAAAATTGAATTGATACCATAAGGCTACGATCTCTAGAATTCCCTTGATGAAAGGTTTTACCAAGAAAGCAGTGCTTAATTTTAACCTGCATCGGTTCCTCTCTTTATAGGCCCTGTTTGGCTGCATTTATTTTGACTGTAGTGCAGCCTATCTAAACAGTACTATGTGTGTGCAGCTGCAGCAGCAACGGCTGCATTGTAGTGCAGCCGAACAGGGCCATATTTTGTTTTAAATTTGTCCACCAAAAACTGCTCTCTAGCGGTTTTATCGATAACCTAGACCATAATAAAATCGAAACACAATTTATCAAAAAATTACATTTAACTTGAATATTCTTAAACTGTAGTTGGATAAACCCAAACCAACTCGATCGATAAGATTGATAACAATAATATGACAACCGAATGAGAATGATTTTTATCTTTAGCTCTATCGTCAACAAGAAGCACATGGTGTTTGATGCTCGTAGCTCCACTTGGGCAACGGGCATAGCAGCATCTATCCTCAGCGACGATGAAATTAATATATGTCAGCACATTTCGATTCGATCATTAATTAGCACTACTACAAAAACGATTTTTCTGGACGAGGCCTCCGATAGATTCCAGACGGGTCAAAAGTAGCCACGTCTGGAAAAACCGATGCGGCATTATCCCGTGCGGTCCACTTAAGGAACCGCACGGGAAAATTTTCCCGTGTGTTCCCTTAAGTGGACCGCACGGAATAATGTCGCACTATTCCGTGCGGCCTACTTAAGGGATCACACGAAAAAATGAATTTTCCCGTACGGTCCACTTAAGCCGTCCGCACGAAAAGGGCCCTCTTGGCAGTACTGTTGAACATATTGTCTCGACATTTTTAGGATTTTTCCTACTTATTTTCCTTCTTCTCTTTTTATAATGCTATAATTTATTCTATGGGTTGGATAAAATAAAGTGGATTTTTGTGGAGATATATAAAAGCACCTAGTTTCCATTTTCCTTGATTGCACACAAAAATACCTTATATTTTATTCTCAGCAAAATAAAGAAAATCGGCCTATCTGAAATTAGATTGAATTTTTAGGGAGTCAAAACTAATAAAATAAATTCTGGAAAAATTATATTAATTCATTATAAATAAGATAGTATTTGAATAAATTATGTTCCATATACACTTTCATATAATTTAATGCATTTTTGGATGAGGTACGAGTTTTGCCGATTAGGGTTTAGGATTATATTGGATTTTTACTCCTTTGACCAATTTAATTGGGGATCTAGATGTAAAGATAAAATCATGCCAAAATTCCAGTGAGTCTAACATATTGAGTAGCATCCACATGAATTTTTCCATGATTTTATCTTACACCAATTATTTTTAACAATTCACTAAGCTTATCTTTGAGTCTGTTGTCAAAACAGTCATAACCCGAGTGTCCTTCGATAAAACAGCCATATCTTTTTCATTTGGATTCGAAATCAGACATATAATATATCGATGGACATCTATAGAAAAAGTTACATCCATTGCTCCCCAGCTTTGCTGGGTTCAGCAAAATCAAAATTTCAAAATTCCGCTTGCAAGATTGTGTTTTTGAGGTGAGAAGCTTCGGGACCCATTTCGATAGAACTTTGAAAAATTCTATGGACCACATATTTCGTTCGTTCGAGCTTAAATTTTTTGTGATTGGTTCCTGCATGCTCCTATGTGTGAAAAAAATATTATAAAAATAA